>JAWUZG010000194.1:7307500-7715064 GCA_036785705.1 Acanthornis magna
CAACGCTAGTTATTAAATTTTAAAAAGTTGAATAAAACCCTGAAATTTTGCTTAGCTGAAAAAGAATCTAAAGTTTTGCTTATTTTCTGTGGCAAATAAGGAGGGAGATTATGCTGAATTCATAATCATTCTGTCTTTGAAAATTATTTTAACAAAAGAACACACTTAGCAGTACACCAGTAAATTTATTTTGGAAAGAAAGTGCTCTTCTGATCAGGAAAAGTTAAGAGAGTTAATCTGAATTACAATAACATAATTGAAAAGTTGAAGTTTTGATCTAATCTGGAATGATTGTTCCTACATTTTATTTTTGTGTGAAGATGAATTCTGATCTTCCTTCAGAAGTTTTCCTGACAAGACTGGGAGACATAAAACTGTTCCCTAGAACTTTCCAAAAAATTACCTGCTTATGTAATAATATACCAAGTTTTTTCCCACAGGTAACTTCTTAGGTCAGCTTCTGCAATTTTGCTAGTAAGACTAGTAAGAACTAGTCAGTAAATACATTGCTCTCATTCCAAAATACTAGAGAAGGAAAATTGACTTATTTCTAGTAATTTAAGTCCAGAGTAAATTTTTTTGCCTTCATTGCTGTTACATAAAATTTACTGACTTTGAATTTCAGAATAGTTTTGCTTATATCTACTTCAGTCAAAGGAAGGAATTTTAATACAGTAGCTTGAGTCAAGTGTAGTTACTTTAATACCAACAAACCCCTTCACAAAAGTTCAAATGCTACATATAGATTTCCTGGAAGGAAAGATTATTACCTTAAGTATGGTACTATAATGAACTAGTTTCTAAGAGAATAGAAATTGGCTACAACTGGCTAGAGAATCGAAATTGGGCATCTCCTCTCACTGACCTGAGGAGTACACTTCATCCTGAAGTGCAGTCTCAAGGTTTTCTGCTGTTACTCTCCTTTCTGATCTGTACTTTTTCAGAAGAAATATATGTTTCCGATGTGTGGAACGGCCAATAAAAGCATCATTGGGAAATTTATTAATGCTGCTGCAGAACTGTTCAGCAGGGATGATAGCCTGTAGTGGTGAGGAGTGTTCTGCGTGGAGAATAATGCGGAGGACATTTAGATTGATACGTGGGTGGAAGGAGGCACACATCACAAACATAAAGTATGGACTTGGTCCTCTTATCCATCACATGTATTTAATCTAGGGAACGCTGCTGCTCGCTCGGCTTACTTTGTAAGTGAAATCCAGAGATGAAAAAGAAGAATCTAATATGTTTTTCTGACAAGGGTAATGTTAAATCATGAACGATTTGGGACGTTTCTGTAAACTTTTGTGATATGTTGCATTCCTTTGTTTTCCTTCAATTTTGGTCAGCTTGTTCTGAACAAAAGCTGTTAGCTAAACAAAAATATATTATTATTACACTTACTGATGTGCTATCTAAAGCAAAGCTGTATTTTAGTCTCTCCTTCCACTGGGAGAAAGGAAAGCAAGAGAAAACAGCTGAACACATAGATAAAAGTAAGGAAGGTAAAGCAGAAGTCATATTTGTAGGTTTATACTCAGAGATAATTCAGATTGCGTGTTATTTTAGTTGTATTTTTTTTAATATTCTAACTTGTGTGCATAATTATGATTTGATTTGTGTTTTTTTCAGAGATGGTCATTGTGTTTAATGGGATTCCCATTAGCAAAGAAAGAAATTTTTTTTTAAAGTTGCATATGGAAAAGACATTCAAATCACAGTGATATCACTGATTACTCCTGTAGTGAGAATCGTGCAAGACACACTTTGAGAATTCATCACTTCACATTGCTCACACTTAACATATGTGTCTTTTACACATCTCAGGGTTTGCTAAATGAAATAGGTTTTAAAGCATATCTGAAAATACTGCGAAATTTAAAGGATATATTTAGGTAAAAGAGGTCAGGGTGAGGGAGAACAGGAGCAAGGTGCCACTGGAAAACAAATTTAACCTTGTTGAAATGTTGAGTCTGTAGTGCTTGGAGCAATTTCTGCCTTTTTTCAGCTTGTGCAGTCAGGCTGAGCTATTTGTGCATAGCTTGAGGCTGGTTTTTTTAATGAAAGTACAAATAAACCCTCATCTGCAGTTTTTATCTTCATCAACAGTCTAGAAATTCTCATTTCATACTGCTCACAGTGAATAGTGTTGAACACTAGGAGGTCTGCAGGAAACAGCGCTGAAAAGACATCATCTAAGAATGCATCAAGGCTAGAATGGCCTTGCAAGGAAAAGCTTTCACAATTTATAAATACACTGTTGTGGTTTAACTGCAGCTGGCAAGAAAGCCCCGCATCCCCCTCCAGCAGGATGGGGAGAAGAGAACCGAGAGGGTAAAAGTGAGAAAAATCATGGGTTGAGATGAGAGTAGTTTAGCAATTGAAATATTATAACAAAAACAACAACAACAAATTGTAATGGAAAGGAAAACAAGGCTAGAAATAAACCCTAAGAAAGAGAAGTGATGCAAATATGAGCTGCTCACTCCCCACTGACTGATGTCCAGCCTGTCCCTGAGCAGTGGAGCCCGGCCAACCTCCCCCTGTATGGCTGAGCAGGGTGCCATATGTTCTGGGACATCCCTTGGGTCACTTGGGGTCAGCTGTCCCTGCCGTGTCCCCTCCCAGCCCCACCCTGGGGGGTGAGGAGCACAAAAGGCTTTGGGTCCATGTGGGCACCGCTCAGCAAGAATGAAATATCTCGGTGTTGTCAACGCTGTTTGCAGCACAAATCCAAAACACATAGCAGCTACTGTGAGAAAAAATAACTCTACCCCAGCCAAAAGCAGTGCAAACATAAACAATTCTGGGTATGGATCTGTACATTGCAGTTTACGTTTGGAGGGAAGAGTCTGCCTTGATTATAGAAGAAGTGTTAGAAACGGAGTGTAGTGTACTCAGATCGGCACATTCAGTCACTGAAATCTAAGCTAACTGCTCTGTAAATATCTTATTGAGAAGGTCCTGTGGAAGCTCTGGACACACCACAGAAAACACAAAGTGTTTGGAAGTGCTGAGTTATCCACATAGCTTGGGTTCTACATAGACTGGATTCTTGATTACCCCTGTGTCTCTGTAAGAACAATTCATAGCTCCATTGTGAATCTTTTTGATCTTTTTCCTCAAATAAGTGGTTATGAGCAGTCATAAGCACTATTTAATTATATATCCTACATATATTTTATTCTTGGGTGATTAATGTGTTATTAAAGTGTGTTTTTGGAAAATTGCAGGCATGACTTTCAGAAGAATTTGAATTTGTTACCATTATAAAACCTTTGTCTCTAATAAATTTCAGAAGTTGAAGAATTAAAAGGAATTCAGAAAAGAAGATCCCACTCAGGCATCACAATCTGACACCCAAAACTGAAATAGAGGTCTTTTGTATCTGAGGGATCCTTACTGCATTGCATCTGAAAAACTTCACTTCTCTGAAGGACTTGTGTTTATCACATGAAAATGATCTTTAGTTTCTACAAACAAAGATGTCATCTCTAATTATTACTTATCACTTTCCAGGCAAGCAATTCATGTCATTCAACACTCATTGGGAAAATCAGCATTTCAAAGATGTTGATATTTTCTTAATTCTTATTTGGTTCAATCAGCTTTTTGTCACATGTGCTTGTGAAAGATTGCTTGTTTATAATCAGTGCTCTAGAGCCCAGATCCAGTTATATCAGTATTAGTTTAGGCTGTTATTATAGCCCCTTGTCTGGTGCCTAATCATAGTTTTCACTATAAAAAAGAAATTCTAGAATATTTTTTGCCGGCTAGTTTTTGTTTTTTCTTTGCTTCTTCTGATTTTTACTCTTCTTGGTTTGAAATTTCATGGCTTCAAATTTTAAAGTGAGCTCTTTTTTCCCCTCTCTTTTTCTGTGTGTGTATGTGTGCAGTGTCATTCCTAGAAAGCATCTTAGAAAGAAAAAGGGGCAAAGGACAGACAACTGATGATGCTGCCAATAAGAGTTTTAAAGTAAGATAATTTCTGAAATAACACTGGTTAAGAAATAGCTGGCTAAGTATCCCTTTGACACTTTTCTCTTCCTTGAAAAGGTGACAGTTCTTAGAGGAAAGACATCCCAATGACTAACTGTTAGGGTTAGCAGCCTTTTGCCTTTCTTGGGATGAAGGAAGAGGTAATTTCTGAAATAGGCAGTTTGTTCCCTTATCTTCTGAAAGCTTCCATGGGATCTTTTCTATCACTGTAGTTACTCCCTGTTTATAAACAGTGAAAACACTTTCTCCTTCAGTATTCTGAAAGGGAGGTGGAAGAAAGAAGAGAGGATTGGCTTTACATTCTACAATTTCCAGTAAATTATCATTTGCCATTTCAGGTGGATTTCCTGCTCTCTTAATTTATTGTTCTTACTTTATTTATTAGTGGAGAGAGGGAATATTTTACTGCTATTTCCTAGTTCAGCTAACTGCAATCCAGCTTTCTGATAAGTCTCAGTCAGGCCACTGCATTGTGCAGCTTCATAGATCAATGTCTGTAGTGATTTATATCTTTTCATTGATCCTGGAGAGCTTGCAGGGACTGTTTCCATCCCTTGTTTTCTATTGGCCACAGGGCCCACAGTGTTTCATCAAAGGGTTCATCATCAGTGGACTGCTTGTTTGATTTATGGAGCAAACTGAATACTTAGAAATAATGGTCAGGGTAGGATGTCATTTAAGATTTGCAAAATACTGTTGGTTTCAGAAGAGCAATGACAGTTTAAACCACTTGAGGAGCTTACACAATGTGGGACTCAGTTTTAAGTTTCTCATTAATTTCTGTGGGAACAGGTCTACAGTGAGCAGCATAATCCTAGTTTCAGTAAGATTTGAATTTTTAATATTTTTATTGTCTCTTTGTTGACACAGAGCATTAGAGAAGTAGATGAGCCTTTACTGCAGAATCCTCATCAGGCTGCTGTGTTTGCATCCTCTCATGGTATAGGCATGTATCTTAAACTCATTGGTCTGGGGAGTCCCAGAGCAGAGTTATTGCTTTTTTTCCAGAGCACCATTTCCATCTGTTACCTTTCCACAGAAATTAAACTGCACTTATCAACAGGACAGCACTTACTCTGCCATTGCTGGACTTCAAACCTGGGTAGGATTTTGTTTATCAGCTTGAGCACAGCCTGCCTGTGCCTGTGCAATATGTGAGGCATGAGCAGAGACTCTTCAGGGGTGGCAAAAGATGGTTTTTATTTGAGGTAACACAAGTGTAGGACTGCAGGGAAAAAACAGAGAAGGCTCCTTTCCACCATTGTTTGCTGCCTTCAGCGTGCTCACTCCAAAGATCTCTGTAGGATTTGACCAACATCCCACAGGAGGTGCCCATTTCCTCTTGCAGATTTCTGCCCCTTCCTTCCTCCCCCAGCTGCTTTTGATATTAACAGATTTTGCACACTTGATGTTTCTCTCATTCCAAAAGCCTTTGCCATCCTCCCTCTTTAGGGACTTGACTTTTAGCACAAAGGGTGCTTTACAAATACGTGTTTTCTTTGCTTTCTGGAGTGTGGATTTTCCCCTCTGCCCTCGCTCCACCTCACATCACCCAGGTGGAGCTGGTGAATGTGATGGGGCAGTGCCCTCAGCACATGGCATGGCTAAGCACAATTTCTAAGGTTAAAAACGTTTTCCTCTGTTGTGCTCCTTTTCCATGGTTGAAATGCCGAATCTCATTTATTATTACTCAGAAATAAACTACTTTTGGAACTATGTGAGCTGTATTTCAACACTCAGGCAGGGGTAACAGTAAAGGTCATGGGGGATTCAAGTGCACATCAGAGTAAAACAGAATGTGTGCTCCTGATTATTCCCCTAGTGTGCAAAGTTCATCAAATTTTGTAATTAGAAGATGAACAGGTTACTTCTTTATGTGGCTGGGGTTTACTCTGTGAGAAGTTGCATTACTCCTCTTTCTGTGATGAAATGTCACAACCTCTGCCTCCTTCTACCTTTGCTTTGAAATTGCTGCCCTGAGTTTGTGCAGTAAAGGTGACCCTGTGCATATGTTTATGTTTTCTTCTAATGGTACCCACATCCAATTCAAGTCACATTGCCTCCTAAAAATAATAGTCTATATTTGAATTGCATCAGAGATATACCTTTGTTGTTTCTTTCCCCTGCGTTCATTGAAGTGTTTTATCTCAATGCCCTCCTTGGGGCAACTTGAAGCTAAAATGGTTTAATGGCTCTTTTACAGGTATTTGATTGTTGCATCAGTGAGTAGCAAGCATGAAAAAATAAAGCCCAAGTGCTATATTTATGGTTCCTTTGTGATCAGGGTAGCACTAATGTTGGAAACCTGATGGAATGGCTCTTTGACATCTATGTTTTGGGGCTCAGAATGAGATCTTTGCTTCATGGTTTGTGTAAATGTATTCAGTAATTAAGCACATATCGTATGAAATTAATTCTTGATTAAAGTTTTAACATAGTAGTAGTCAATTTCTAAGCTAGTTAATGTTTAAAAAAGACATTGTTGTGAATGTGATCCAGACTGCTGATTTTTAATTCAGTTACGTTTATGGGCTTTAGTTAAGATAATGCCTTGCTATTAACTCAAACAGTCATATTTATACAGTTATTCAAGCTGGATCAGTTCTTCATGAAAATGCACGCTTTTGTGCTTAGACAGAGTGTGTGTTGTGTAATAGTTGGGGGGAAAGCATCTCACTTATGGTCTAACTCAAAGATCACAAACATGTGAGCCTTTGCACATAAGAATTATCAGAAAGGCACATGAAGAAGATGAGATGCTCATGAAAGGACTTCTCTAGATTTGTTTTGACAGCCAGTATTTAATGTTGATTTGCCTCACATTCTCCATTCTCAATGTGCTCACACAGTGAGGGAAGGTGCTTTGCAAGGTGGAGCCTGTCCCTCCTGTGCTCGGATGGTGCTTCACTCTCTGCACCCGTGGAGTTCTCTTTTTGCTCCTTGTGCTTGCCGTGTCATTTTGGGCAATGTTTTACATTGCCTGCTTGTAGTCGTGATGTTTAACCTGCTCTGTCTCACTCTCTCTGTGAGCAGAGAGCTTGGACACACAATTAACAGAGTTAGCAGTTCACTGTTCAGTGCTATCGTTTTTACAGAGCTCTTGTAAAACTCAGAGCACAGTGCACTCAGCAGCTGCACTGATAACAACTCAGGCTGACTGACTTGTGAGCGACTGGGGCACTTCTGAAAGTTCTGTTGTCAGTCTGATTCTCTCCAGATCTGCTAGCTCAGATCTTAAATCAGCATTCATGTGGTAGCTTGATTCTCAGCCCATTATTTAATAATTCAAAAATTAGCTCTAGATGAAGAAAGGTGAAACACATTAGGCATGAACATATGTTAGCTTTTCCTCAATAAACTGCTTTATCTCTCAGTGGCAAAATGCTGCCATTGAAAGCTGTTAGGTATGTTCAGTTTTCACTGCAACTTTTAAAGAAGAAAATGGAAGTTACTAAGGAAATTATGACTTCTGCTTTTTAAGAATCTGAAGGAGATGTAGCAGTTAAGTTGTGCAAACACTTACAGAATTGGCAGAGCATGTGTCACAGACCCTTCATGACTCCACTTATTTAGTACTTTAATCATGTCACCAGCAACTTGCTCTGCCTTTTTTCATTCATATACAAGGGAGAATTGAAGATATTTGCATAGTTAACTTCATTTGCACCTGTGAGTAATGACATTTTAAAAAAACCATTTCAGGAAAAGCTGTCAGAAGACAGTAGGAGATGTAAAGAAGGCATGGAAAAAATTCGCACGCTGGCAGATGAAGATTCAAGAAGTGAAAGCAGCAGCACTGAGGAGGAAAAAGAAAAAACAAAATTGCTATTGGAGCGTTTGAAAGCTCTGGAGGTAAGAAGCACTACAGTTTCACACATAAAAGACCACCCTTCCCCCTGCCTCATTCATTTATTGGCACTGAATCACCCTCTAGTATTAATCTAATCTTTCACAGTTCACCTGATTTTATGTTATGGGGTATTTTTTTTTACAATTCATTTACCAAGGATGAACAAGAAGCTTAGAACCACTAAAGGATCCCTCTCTAATGCTGAGCATCAGATATCTTTAGAAAGAACTTAATACATTATTTTAATTCCTTTGAGACCATTTAATAAGAAAAATTGGTTTTACTCGTTTTGTTTCAATTATTAATATTGCAAGACTAATATAGGTGGTTTAACAACTGTCATAAAACTAGTTTTTGCTCCATTGTAGTTTATTGCTCAATTTTTAATTGCTGGACTGCTTGCTTGGGAGAGCTCAGGCCTTTTTACTGCCGGGCTATGGAAAATCTATTTCCTTGCAGACCACACGGAGAACTGCACACTCTACATTTTGAGTGCATTTCTGGAAAATGAGGATCTGCAAAATAGTGAACCTTGTGGTAGTTCCTAACTAGAGGAAAAGTTTCAAAGTTTTCTTAGGCAGCCATGGACAAGGTGCAGGTAAAACTGTGGCCACAATATACATGAACGTGTTTTGAGCTCCTTGATAGAAGCATGGGCTTCAATGTCTACGAGAAAATTAGAATGCATATTTTAATCTAATTTTTAACTACTACAAAATTGTATTTTCGTCCTTGTAAATGTTTTTTACAAATGTTTTTTACTTTTTTTCTGTTCAAGCATCTAAGTAGCATTATAAGTATGGATAAATGAATGCCTTCGAATGATCTGAGTGACATTTTGCCTGTGTAGGGTATTGGTAGACAAAGATCTATCACTGGGCCTATACATTTTTGTTTAGGAGTGAGGGCTCTTTTTCAGGATAATTTTTGGATTGAGTTGTACTCTGATCAGATTAAAACTCTGGGTGTTTGTTCTTGAGGACTTTGTTAAAAGCAAAAGACAAACAGTTGCAATCAATCATGTTTGGATCTAAATACAGGATCTGAAATCTGAATGGTGTAGGCAGTCTCTGCAATTTACTTTACTTTAAAGTCTTCAACTGTTTGTAAAATAAACACATGTAATGTTAAATAACTCTAATTTTCCCCTGGGGAAAAAACCACTCTACTAAGTTATTAAGGCAGTAAAACTCTTAAAAATGTACAATTTTCTATAGTCCTCCTTTATCTGCTGCTGGAGAATGAATGTGGGTTCCTTGTGGTCTTTTATTTCAAAAATGTGCATGATTTCTGTTTGCTTTGCCTCATTCTTAATCAGCCTGCATGACATTTGCAGTTCCTTCTGTCCTCAGTTGGTAGGGAGGTGTTCAGTAGTCACAGCCTTTATCAGCCGTGGCAAATTGCCCAGATATGAAACACAACAGCACTGAGGACAGGCAGGATCTGGTGCAGGAAGGGCAGGGGAGGTGTCTCTGTCCTCCCTGGTGTCAGTTCTGTGCAGTGCCTTGTTCAAAACCACACATTCGAGATGCCAATACTTCAGGGATTAATCTACGTAAGCAGTGCAGGGAGCTATCAAAGTAGAAAGATGAACTCCAGGGCCAACATTAATTGTGATCCAATATAATCAAAACAAAGCGTTGTTAATTGTGTGTTGTTTAACATTATGTACTTTTGCTTTGTTTTTCTTTTGAAGAATATAAATTGTAATGTCAAAGACTGTGTGGTTTATTAATTAAGAGACTTTTTAAAAGTTATATGCAATTAGCAGTTCTAATTCTTTACTATTTTCAGACTAATTATTCTAAATATTTTTTTAGTCTATCTAGGAAGGAACAAAAAATTACTGTTTGTTAGTTTTTTGTGCTGCGTGTGTCAGGATCTTTAATCTTACTTTACATGATTAGATGTTACTGTATCTTCCACAATTAATGAAATCAGAAAGGCTAACAAAGTGCTTTCTAAAGTTGGTTCTCCATCTGTGCCCTCTAGAATATGAAGAGTGCCTAAAAAGAGAAGCTATTAAAAGTAATAGAGTGTGTGACCTAATCCATTAATGCCTGTTAATATAATTTCATTAAGAAGGCTTTTGATATCTCTCCCTATTAATTTGTTTGTTACTCAAGTGTAGCTCATGACAAGCTGGTCGCTTAGAGCACTGTAAAATAATTCCATCCTCCTCCTCCTCCTTCTCACCTGGCCTGGAGCTCGGGTCAGCTTCTCTTCAAGCCTCTGCAAAGGCACATATATTGTAAATTTACATTTACACACGTGTATATAAGTGTAGGTGACAGTGCACAAGTGATGTGACGTTTTAATTCTACAAAATTTTAGATCCAGCCCATAATTTTTGTTCTGGTTGATACCTTCTCTTGGCTGATGACATAAAAAAGAGAAAGGCTATCCACCAGCTCAGGGATGAATGGGTAGCTCAGCCAGTACATGTAAAATACAACAGATTATTTAGTTTCTTTTTTTTTTTTGGAATGTCTATATGGGGAAATAATTCCTATTTCTTACATAAAACAAATTGTTTCTGCCCTTCCTGGACTACTGACATGATAGATGTCAGGTGTGTGGTGGTTTTCTTCAGGAATTTCTGTGAATGTGACAAAACCTGTAGTCATCCTGGTCAGTTGGATATGGAGCAGGAAATCTAATAATGGGAAAAGGAGCAAGGCTTCATTTTCCCAGAAAACTTTCTTTAAATAGCTTCCATCTCATGGGAGTTGTATTTAACATTTCTTTTTTTTTTTTTTCTTGCTGTCAATTGTATTCCCAAATAAATTTCAGTAGTACCTTTTATGTTTTATTAACTACTGTTTATCCTAGAAATTTTCTCACTGAACAATACAAATCAGTATAATAAAGTATCTTTGTAGTCAGCCCAAGTGGAAGCTATCATATACTTTGATAAGAGATATCTATACGTATTCTCCCATTGCTCCTCTTCCCTATAATTTTTTTACGTCCTTTATCATTTACAGCAAATTCTATTTCCACTCTACTGACTGATAAATACCTTATGTTTCTAATCAAATGAAACAGATGACAAATAAAAAATGGTTCATACTGTCTTGTATCCCATTTTACATAGTTGAAATTAATTGTGATTTCCTGGATATCAAAACTCCTTTGTGCCTTCAGCATTTTTAGTTGGCTGCTTTTGAAATGCCATTTAATTTACTTCAGCAGTTATGATCAAATGCCTTCTAACTCTTACAAAGAAAAAAAAATTCTCTGATATCTTCTCTGTGTATTTGGAGTGCTTCAAAAAATGAAATATTAATGAGATATGGTGAGCAACA
Organism: Acanthornis magna; assembly: GCA_036785705.1. Lineage (NCBI taxonomy): Eukaryota > Metazoa > Chordata > Aves > Passeriformes > Acanthizidae > Acanthornis > Acanthornis magna. The sequence continues at coordinate 7,318,655 of JAWUZG010000194.1, forward strand.
TATGAATTCCATGGTGGAATTTCCTTTTTTTAATTCTGCTTTCATCACCAGAAGAACTGCAATTTTATTTTTTTAAATTGTAGCCAGAAATATACAAAAAATATAATTGATTCTGGACATGCGTCAACCCCCATACAGCAATTCCAGGTTTTTTTTCACAATTTCCACAATTACAGTAAGACAATAATGTTATATCTCCATAGTCATATACATACAAGTTGGAGATTTTTCACAAAGCCTTAATTTGCCCTCCTGGGTATGTTAGGTGTTATAAGGATTTTAATTTCAAGATTGTCCACTATTTGTTTTTTCCAGCAAGAACATTTTTCACATTTACAGTTCACAGAGGAAAGCTTTTAGAATATTCTATATTAGATAAATAGTGTCTGGAAAGGCCCTAAGAGTGTCCCAGAGCTTTGTTATCCAATACAGAGCTATGGATTCTCTGCCCCAGTTTAGCCTCAAATGACTAAAATCCAAGCACCTGCATAATTGCAAGTGATTTAAACTGATATACAGCATTAATGTCAGTCTTAATCTAAACATGTCTGTAAAAGCTATAGTTACTTTGATTTTTAAAATTTAATCAGTGATAAATACTGTGTCAGCCTTGAAGGCTTATTAAAGTCTGTCATTTGCACAGACATTTATGCAGTGAGGGTAATTCAGTATGAATTAACTGTGTCTGACTCTATGAAATGTTCCAGCTCTTTTGGACTTCTTAATTTTCAACTGCAGTAGTGCAGCTTTCTTAGAAAGTATTTGCTTTTGGCTGATCTTGGAGAAAGTGAGCTGTCTGGAATTGCTCCAAACTAATGACCAATGAGTACTTAATGCAGGTTGTGTTGGACAGTGCTTTGCTTTGAAGGGCAAAAGGGATTCTGTAAGATGCACGAGTTTTGTTGGTGGTGCCATGTCCTTTCCAACACTTCATGTCCTCCCAGTTCCTCGAGAGGGAAGGGGAGTGTGAGTAGGTATTGGATGAAGGCTCAGGAAGAGTGGGCTCAGTTCCCATCTCAGCTGCAGATTTCCTGCATCCTCAGCAGTCCTCTTTGTGCCCTGGCACATCTGGAATCAGAAGAGACGATTTACCCACTTCAGCCTGGGACAGTGCACAGCTAACACCTCGTTAAAACCACAGCATTTACATTCAAAATAAAATGAGCATTGCCAGCAAAGAGGAGGTTCCCCTGGTTTGCCGAGTGTCCCTTCCCCCTCTGCAATGGGTTCTATTGGCCTCAAAAATCCTGATTGAGAGCTGCTCCCAACCTTGCCTTTTCAGCAAACCACTGGGTTAGCATTAGATTGTAACCTTGAAGTTATCGAATGAAAAGCCTAATTCATGTGTGAAAATCTCATTGCTTGCGGGTGAGTGAGAGTCAATGAAAGTTTCAGTAAACTAAGCTGCAGTAGAAGCACTATCTGCTGGGGTAGAATCATGAAACCACTGTAATTTTAATTAAAGAATTTTGCCCTCTTACCCTTTGCAGTTCATCATAGGAAGATGTGTTTTGTTTCAATAAATTGAGCTTTGGGAGAAAACTCACTCAGGATAATAAGCTAAATGTTCAAATATATTAGAGGGGTAATTTCCCTTGTATCATCACCATTAAACAAATGAGGAAGTATGTCAAGTATTTCCGATATTATGTTTTTAGTACTCTGTAGAGGAAGAAAGACACGATAGCAATGAACTATGAACTATAAAAAAGAAATATGAGAAGGGTACCTCATTCCCCTGAGTGGATTGAGAAGATAATTTTGACTGGGATGCTGGTGATTTTTATTTTGCTCTTGATCTTCTTTTTTGCTTTTGTTGATTCTTTTCCATGTACTGCAATGTAAAATGGTAAGAAAACTGATAATTATTTTCTTTTCCATGGGAAGAAACACACCATGTGCAGGGGCAAAGAGCCTGAGTTTCTGAAAATATCTGTGAGGAAAGACTTCTTGTTTATTGAAAGTCAGCTGATTCACTGGTGTATAGGAAATTTGGATGACCTGACTTAGATTCACAGACAAATCATGGAACTTTTAAATATTTTTTAGCAACATTCTAAAATTTTTGTAGCAACCAGTCTTGTTCCAGCCAATGTGTTTAATCTGATTAGGGCAGAAGCCTCTTAGCCCAATGCCTTGGCCATCCATGTAACTAGATTCATTATGCTGATTTGTCACCAAAGACCAACCTACTTAATTCTAATTATTGGATTATTTTACTTTTAAATCTTTTCAGTAGGAGACTTTTATAATTAGTTTTCTGAACTGTGCCTAAGAACTCTTTTGTTTTTTATAGTGAGGGATCAGACAATGAGGCAGGGAAAGTCTTATTTCCAAACTTATGCAGTGGCTGATAATGAATCAGCACGGAATTGCATCACTGCTTTCAAAAACAGCCCAGTTCATTCCAGCTCTTTCCAGATAACAGTATTGGCAAACTGTTGTAGCTTTCCAATAACTGAGTAAATTTTAAATGAAAACCAAACAAGTACTATCAAGCTGAATTTTTTCTGTAACCGACTGATGCTTGAACTCTTCTACTATAGTTCCAGCCATCCCACAAGGGTGGGAAGCTCCATAGTTGGCACAGAATTATCTGTTGGGATGTTAATGGAAATAATATCTTCATATGGATGACAACGAATAGAAACCTCTCCTGGGCAGGCAGTTCAATTCATTTAGTATGTGGTGAATGTTTAAGAGAAGAGGACATATTTCTTGCAGACATGTAAAATATTGATATTTCTATTTTTCTCTCTCTTTTTATGTTGTTTTTTTTTTTTTTCTCTAAGCCAGTTGAAATTCATGGCAATTTCTTTTTTTGGCATGGAACAATCAAGATGCTCTAGTAGGGACATGAATTTACAACAGGGGTGTTGAAAATAGCTCTGCCCACTGGATGTAAGAAGAGCTGTTCAGATTTACTCTGTTTGTCATTGCTGTAACCATTTGTGCTATCATTGGAGACAGACTGCTTGATCCACTGTTCCACCAAACAGCTCCATCTCCTGAAATGGGAGAATATCTCAATTTAAATAACTGGACATTTAGTCATTGTCTCCATGACTGGTGCAAGAGGTCTGGAGAAGGCCATGCATTTCTGCATTTTTCTCACCATTCAGTTCAACAAATGCTTAAAATGCTTTCTAAAATGCTTTCCTCCTGAGAATTGTAGTCTGAGTTACAAATGGCATTGTTTTCTTTTCTGACTGAGTCTAAGGGAAAATAAAAGAATATTGACTTGCAATCCCCTATGACACACCACGGCAGTGGTTCAGAAGTTAAATGCTTTGGGTCACAGCATGCAGAGCTTCTGAGGTTTTGGCACATGTTGAAAAGGTAGAAGCTTCCACATCAACTCTTGTTTTCTACTATGAGATACCATGAAGCAGTAATCTGATGAAATTTGCTAATTCAGCCAAGTGCTCAACAGAGTAGGCTTCAACTATTATTCCTGTTCTGTTGTGCCTTAAAACAGCGTTTAATTGTTTTAACCATTTCATGGTGTAATACCCCATCAACTACTCGTGAATTTCGCTGCATATCAGAATTTTTCTCCCTTAGCCTGCTCATGCAGTAAACAGGTTTTAATGGAAGGTACTCAGTTTCTAGCTTCAGCTATTCCAGTGCTCATCACACACATCAGTGTATCCCAGGGAGGTACAAGGCACATAGGAAAGGCAGAGTGAGTGACTTACGCTGTTCCTGACTTGTTCTTTTTTAAGGTAGAATGACACAAAATGCTCTTTCCCAGAGCAGTGAATCCAATATCTTTCAGGTGGGAGAAACTTTCTTATGTGCAATTTTTTTACTTCACATTAATATTTTAGTCAGGGTATTGTTTAGAATAGCCTTTAGTTCACCTATAGTGGTGATTTTTTTCCTAAATTTTGGTGGATGCAGTTGTGAAAATTAGAGGTAGACTACATGACAATACATTGAGATCTGGAATTTTTATCAAAACAAATGAGAACATAGGTAAGCATTTAATGTTCATTTTGCCACAGCCAAATGGAATTACATATATTGCTTGTATAAAGGCGGTTATAAATTCATTTTTTTCTATGATTTTCCAAGTTCCAGTCCAATGGCACTTTTCTTACAGCTGTGTACCACAGAGAAAGCTCTGTGGTGCTTAGCTGGCTGACCTAACAGCAGTCTTTACATAGTTCAGAGTATTGAATATGGCCACAAGAATAATGATTTGGTGCCAGAAGGTCTGAGGAATAAGAGTAGCCAGTGAAGAAAAGGTAAGTCACAGAAGTCAAGGAAAATCATCTTGGTTTTATTAAGCCTGTCAGATTTCCTCTATTGAAATGAATGTTAACTGTATTCTGCACGCAGTCCTTGCCAGGTTGCAGGGAAGGAATCTGCTATTTCAGTCTGCCTTTTATAATCTAATGATAGTTTTACAGTGCCCTTCTTTCCGTGTGTGCTGCCTTCTTGCAGATAATCGGCAGTTAATGTAACTTACCTTTTTTCGCAATCAGGCGTGTGGTACAATTGAAAATCCACTCTCCCTGCTGAATGGAATGAGATTTTCCAAGGCTGTGTTATAGATCTAGGTGGCTGTGTTTATCCTCACACATCTATCATTTTGGAGAGGGAGACTCAGTAGTTTTTTAAATAGTTTCTCTCAGCTGTGCACTCTGGGCCCAGCTCTGCACAAGCCCTTTCTGTGAGCCTGCTCATTACTCACACTGGCACTTATTTCAGAGGAAAGGTTCTATGTGACAGAGATTCTTAGAATCACGCCCTGTGTTTTTAATTTGCATACTGATGCATGCAATTTGGCTGACAGTAATGACAGTTCTGTAGTTCATAAACGAAATAAATAGTTGAAGTTCATTTCAAATTGACATTATTTTAAAAATCCCAGTATTCTGTGGCCATTCTCCACTGGCTGTGTAGGAAATCCCAGTTAATTTACCTTAGCTGTTAGAGGTGAATCCCTTACAACTCTTTTATAGTAAGATAATTTCTCTTTTAATTTCTCTTTACTGACTTTGAAAATGCTTAAACAGTAATGAGCTCTGAGTGGTGATGCACTTATTCTTAATTTGGTAGTGACTTCTTTTTTGTTCATCCTGTAGAAATACAGCATTGGAGGTTATAGCAGGGATTCTGGGCAGGTATATTTACACTCACAGACTAGAATTACAGGCACTGTGCTGAATTCTAGCCTGTAGGGTTGGCTCCTATGTTGGGAAATGCTTAACTACACATGTGAAATCTGTATGATTAACATACTCTTGAAATTCGATATTCACTGGTTTTATTATGCAGCTAATTTGACAGTCCACAGCAGAAAATACCCAAACGATTATTTTTAAGTCTGCTTAATCTGTCATGGTGACAAGCACAGATTTTAAGATTAGTTATAAATATACAGAGAGGATAGATAAATCAAATGTGGAATAGTCTGACATCGGTCCATTATGCGTGAAACTGATTTTCGCTGATGGTTCTGTAGATACCTGATTACTCACCAAGTGGTAAATTCCACTGGATCATCAAAAAAGCTGTACATGGATAAAATACAACCTCATACGCATGGATGTGGATCGCTACATGCACATTTTAGTGTACACTTGTCTGTTTCAGATGCCATTAAATGTCAAGGAAAGTTCTGTTTATTCATAAGGATCATCTTTTTTTTTTTGTTTTAGTTTTTTATCAAATGTTTTCGCATATTGCCCACCCCTTCCAGTTAAGTTGCCTTTCCCCATATGGGGCCAAGATCCTCCATTCTTTTTCCTGTCCGGCTGAGCACCTGGGGCACGTGGGACAGCAGGGGACAGTAAAGCTGTGCCTGCCCAGGACAGCCCTGCCCTGCCCTTCAGCAGTGAGCAGCTCTCACCTGCGCACACAGAGCAGAGCTGCCCCCATCCCCTGCCCCTGGGCTGTGATTCCTGGGCAGGTGGAGATGTGCTGGGCTGCTCCTGGCAGGGCTCTCCAGCTCCATCGGGGATCTCCAGGCACATAATGCCATCTAGAGGGCAGAGATCCTTCCCTTCCCACAGGAATACCTGTGATCCCTGCTGGCCTTCCCTCACGGGTGCTGACAGTGCTCGTTCATCTTTGTGATTCATGGGTTTTCCCATTCCTCTGCTGTAACTCAAACAAGGTCGAGACTCGGGAGTTGTTTAGGAGAAGTGCTCAGTTGGTGATTATGGCTGTTTCCTTTTTAATAAGCCTGCAGGTCTCCTTCTTGTCTTCAGTCAAATGGTCTGTTCCTCCAGAAAAATCCTTCTGATTTTAAGTGCTCTGGGTCTTAATGTTAAAGTTCTTCAGGAAAAAGTTATTTAAAATAGAGGAATCAAGTAAGAACTGAGTTTTTCATTCAGCTTTTTGTTAAACTCTAAGAAGTACTTACACATTGGCTACTTTTCTAGACAAAATCCTCTGTAAAGTTATTGCAGCAACAGCTGAGAAACGGGTGTGAGGGTTGTGCATTATGTGAGACTGCTGTGTGTTTGAATGGAAGTTAAAGTATTTTCTTGTATTGCATCTGTCCTGCAAGACGTGGTTAGCATTTCTCTTAACAGTTAATGGTAAGCTGGAGATGAGTGGAGGTTTTTCAGGGAAGAGGTCATGGGGCTGGAACAGCTGAAATTTCTCCTTACTTGCCTGTAATAGCTCTTCCTTTTTCATCTTTTGAACCTTATGGAGTTTACTTTTTCAGACCTTAGACAAGTGTCAGAGAAAAGTCTGTTGCATCCTCCTCGATAATTTCCTTCAGTCCTATTCGATGCCATTATACTTTAACTGCTGTTAGCAGTAATGGCCTCTGTAATATTCTTTTTCTTAAGTAACAATGAGCGTTCTTTCTGTAGCCTTAAGTCTGATCTGTATCATCACAAAAAGGATATTGTTAGGCATTGTAGAGTCTCCCCAGTGCCATGCAGAGATTACTGTTACACACATACATGCATAAATTTGATTCAATTAAGGTAGGAGGTGTGAAGCAGAGAAAAAGGCTCTGTTGCAAGCTTTATAAACAGCATCGTCTTTTTATGTAATGCCTTGCCATGCAAAGTAGTTCAGGTGGCAGAAGCAGTATAGCTGCATGGAATAGCTTTCATTTCAGCTAATTAGTTCTTCTTGAAAACCAGAGTATTGGCCCCAGTAGAACAATGTATGAGCAGCCTGAGCCAGCCTTAGCAGATTTTTGCAGATAGTGTTGACATAACTTCACTTTTAAGGAAACAGTTTGTGCCTTCCTCTTGGCTCCTCTTGCTCTGTGGCACAATATGGGTTTTGTTTTTTCATTCCAGTGATGATAGTCTTTATATTCTTTTTGTCAAATATTTTGCCCTTTGCAGTTACCCCAGGGTAGCCACTCAAAATTTGACCCCATTAGATGAGTATTCATAGTTCATTGTAAAAAAGAACTTTGCTAGTCTAAGGCAAAACCTGTATTTTTCACAGAGGCATTGAATAGAAATAAGAGATGAGAATTGCTCCTGTTTTTGAGCAAGCGATTTGCCTTACTAGTGACAGGCAGGAATATTCCCCAACTGCAGACCAGTCTGACAGAGCAGTAATGTGATCAATTCTAGGTATATGTGACATTGGATAGGATTTCATACATTGATTTATTTTTGTTCTGTTTTCTGCATTTTCCCTTTAGGCCAATTGATTAATCACTGATCCTGCTCTTGAGCAGTATCTTGGAATAAGATAACAGCAGCATTTCCTCATCTTTGATTCTGGTGTTATTGTATCTGGCTGTGAAATTTAGACACATGAAGGTGGGTGCAGTTCCAGTGGCTGCACTTGAGCTGTGTTTAATTATGTGTGCTGTGAATTTAGCTCATGCTGCAGATCAGGGCTGGGCTGTTGCTGCTGTGCTTTTCACGCCTGAGCTTCTTACTGGGGCACCACTGAATCCTGTCAACTTTGACCTAAAGCGTGTGCCACGTGAGACTGTTACTGTCAGCCAAACCTTGGTTTTTAAAGAACTTCTGGTTTGCTACATTCTCCCAAAGTTGTAGTCTAAGACTTTTCTTGGACCTCCCATAAAATAGTTTACCAACGGATGTAGTGCAAAGAACAAAATCTGAGACAAATTGTACATGCTGAAGAGCAAGGTTAAGCAAAAAATTGAGAAAGTGTTTAATATAACACAGTGGCACCTAATAATATATAATTACAAGAAAATTTTCTTCCCATATAGCTGGCTTGAATGTATATATTTCTGTACAGGTTATTATTTTCTGTTTTCATAATGCACAAAGCTGTAACAATATCCACGAGGAGAAATACCTCTGGTACATCTCTGTTGTGTGCAGGAAGAAGTTTCCAACAGACCTCTCTTTCACTTTGGTGTTGTGGGATATGTTTTTGTCCTGGCAGTTGACTTCCTTAGGGCTTCCCTGTTAATTTAGGAAGGTAGCCTGTTAAAATTGTGTGTCTGCCTTGGGGGCACTGCACCTAACAGGGGCAGATCCTCAGAGCTGTGTTGTGCACATTTTGGGAGTCACTCTGAGCTCCAGATAAACCCAGCAGCAGCTGCAGTTCCATTTCCCATTTCATGTCAAGGAAACCCAGCCCATGGGATCCGAGGCCAGGGCACGGTGGTGGTGATCGCGGTTTCTGCGATGATCAGAAAAATCCCTTGAGATCAGGACACTCCCAGCTCATCCAAGCCAAAACCCAATGGAGATGGAGCTGATGTCAGGAGACATTTCATAGAACTAGTTCTGATCACAGGCAGGGGCTGCCACATCAGGAGTTTTCCAAGGGATCCTCATCCCTTTGCATCCATCTTCTCTGAGCACAGTCTGCACAGGGCAGAAAAAACAAGACAAAACTCCAATCTGCTGAATCTTTTAAAACACAGAATTTGAGGCCTGGGCCATTGTTCTTTTGGGCCAAATACAATTACTGTGCAAATTCACTCTAAAAGATTAAAAATTAAATGAATCAGAGCTTTCAATTTAACAAATGTCACTGCAGCAGCCACGTGGAGCAAGGGGCATTGCCCGATACTTGCTGTGCCTGTAAGAACAAAAGAGAAAAACCTTCAGAGCTCTCAGGAGAGACAAGGTGATGTTTGCAAACAGAGTTTCATTTCAGCTAGCGAGAAATGAGCAGTAATTTTGGGATTCAGTTATTAGGAGTTGGCTGGTGGCTACGAAACGATTGCTGCGTGCTACGTGGTATTTGATGCAGCAATACCTGTCCTGCTCCACTTGGCTTCACGACTCCTGCACTGGGAGGGACAGAAATAACTGAAGCCATCAAGAGAAGTTCATTTGGAAATACCTGGGGCAGTTGACTTATGGGTGACTTCTGGTGAAGAGAGTGGAATTGCAGGAAACATCGCCTTCAGGAATAGCTCAGTGCTCCCATGTAGTTAAAACAGAAAAACTTGTTATAAATTTATGTTGCGAACTGTGAAACAGTTGACGTTAATAGCTTATTGTGGTGGAAAGCTTTTAACTTGAAGACTTTAAAGGAACAGAGTAAAATGGTTCAGCATAGGAGGAGGAAAAGAATATATTTTATATTTTATTATGTTTAAAAATACTTTGTGGCAGTATCAATTATACCATCACATAATTTTTAAATCTATTGCATAATATAAAAAAGTCATTCTTTTTCTCGGAATTCAAATTCAAAAAAGCTCAAGAGACATTTTTTTAAATTGGAAAACCAATTGTATATTTTATTTTTTCCATTTCAGAGAAAGTCATACATGTTTCTTTGGAGAAGAAAAAAAATATTTTCCCACTTGGATAGCAGAGAACTGGTGTGAGTTTCCCATCACTGAGCCAGTGAATGTGACATTTAAGCGTATGGAATCAGTGTTTTCCATACTTTTCCATGGTTCTGTCAGTTTAAATATTTTTATTTCATAATTATTTTTATTTGAACTAAATGAAGGAACTTAGGAGAAATAATTAAGAAAAAAATATTCCTTGATAAATATGCAGCATCCACTTTCTCTGAAGCCAGAGCAAAACATCTGTTGTTTTACCTTCCAGTGAAATCCAAAATAATTGGGTATGGGATACTTTTGTGTTGTAGATTATACATTAAATGACATGGGGGAAAAAAGCAGGATTGCAGTAAAGCTCTGAATATTTTGTTTCTATCATCAGCCCCTATGAGCAAACTCAGTTGCGTCATTTCCTTGGGGGAGTGGAATGGGTGAGTGGGGAGGAGGTTGGTGTTGGTGTTCCTTGAAGATAGTGTCAAATTGAGCTCCAAATTTTTACTGTTTCCTATAATTTAATAGCAGCCCTTCAGTTCAGGTGCATTGAGCAGCCTAGAAGCACCAGTTACAACATTAAAGCCATTTTTTTGCACTGGCCTGTGAAATTATATTTTATTTTCAGTCCAATGTTGTTAGAAAAAAACATATAAAAGCTACTTTAGAGAAGAAGAGCTACTCTTGATAGATAGAATTTCTAGAAATTTTTTTAAAAATCCTGAATACTCTTTATGTAATCCTTGTCTTCCTGATAGTTAATTTCAAGGTTTTCTACCTGTAAAGGCAGTTTGTCCCTTGGTCTTCTTTTTCCATACCCACTTCCCAGTGCCAAGAATCATCAGCAGTGTTTCTGTATTTGTTCTGAACACCTCAGCTGGAGAACTGGGAGAAAAATCAGAAGTGGTTTCTGCTGGAATAAAGTTGCCCAAAGATTAATTTTCATGCACAGATCTGAAATGCTCTGTTCTTCTCAGCCTCCGCATTAGATGAACCTTGAAGCTGAGTGTGCTGCTCAGGTGTGGATAATGGAATCACAGCGAGCACAAAGCTGTCACAGTGTCAGCGAGCTCATGGTCAAAATTGCCCAGCTTTGAAGGATAACTCATTTACAGTGAAGTCTGAAGTGGCCTTTCTTATTGCTTGAAAAAATGTCCTGAAATATATGAGGTTTTTCTCAATATATGATTTTTTTAAAAAAGAAAAACTACATTTAAGAACTTTTTAAAAAGTGGTTGCCAAATGTATAATTTCAGAAGGATTCAAAGCCAAGATTTAGTTACTGGTTTCAACATTACTCCTAAATTTGCTACAAATCTTCTCCAAAATGTTTCCTTGCAAAGCAAAACAAATATTTTCTTTGAAAATGACTGCACTGTAAGTTGTTTATTGAGCTTCAGCGCTAGGTTTGCACATAGTCAATAGTTTCCAGCTAGTCTTTACTAATATCAAATAACTATTATTTTAAAGAGTTAGAATTACACTTTGCAAGAAAAAAATGAAACAAGTGCAACTGACCGAATCTGATGTGGTTGGCTCCTATAAGAGTTCTCAATGCAAAGATACTTAGGTGTGTGTTACATACAAGTTAATATTAAACACAAAATGCCATTCCAGATTAATCAGGTCCACTCCACTTGCCTTTATCTTCCTGGGTTAACTGTAGGAATCTCAGTTTGACTTACAATTTCAGGATCTCAGCCCTTTTTTCTTTGACCAGGGATTTTTAGTTCTCTGGGAGAAGAAATAGCTGCCTGTTAATATTACATGGAGAAATACAGTGAGCCTGTCAGAGTGAAATGCTCTCAGTTCTTAAGGAGAGCAATTCCATAAGGGAACAGATCAGTTAAAACAAGAAAGGGGAAGAAAAAAGAATGAGCTGGGAGTGTTGGTGTGGATTTTGTCTCTCCATGCTTGTACTTCTGTTCTTTATCAAATGTACATGTGTTATATACACCATGTCTTTAGCAAATGCAGTTGCTGTCTCTCCTTCAGATTTCTTTTACTCCTCATGCTCAAAAATGTTTTATGTGTGATCATTTGGAAGAGATCTTTCGGGAAAAAAAAATCCTTCATAATTTCAAACCCTTTGTACAAAGGCCTCTATTGTCAGTGCTTTAGCAGTGGAAGTGTTGAGAGTCTATTATTATTTCTGTAAATACTGATAGAATTTGCTGTTTTCTACAATTTGCATTCAGGTGAACATACAACAGTGTTATTGATATATCTGTTAGTGTAGCCTAGGTGTTTATTTGCTTGAAGATAAGCCTGTGCTTATAATGCAGTCTGTTTTGCTAGATCTATTCCTAACCTTCTCCTTAAAATGTCAACTCCAAACATTTCTGTGGTGTCAGAAGGGAAAATGTTGAAGGTTTTAAAGGCTTGTCATTCTTAACTTCTTTAGAGTGAACCAAAAGGAAAAAAAGACAATGTTGCCATTCTTGGACCAGTTGAAAATTTGCAGCCCCAAATTCTGAAACATAAATTTAAAAAAGTAAAGGTGTTTCACAGAGGAATTTCTGTGGTTATGAGCCCCATCCAGGACCCTGAGTGGGTGTATCTTCCTGCAATCTGCTAAAAATCTGCAGATAAATGAGCAAGTTCTATGTTTTGATCTCTGACAGCATGAAATCAACACAAATTTTAAAGCTGTTACATAACTTCTGCGTAAATTCATGTTTAAATACATGAATCTGCTCATCAGTAATTGGTGAGGCATCATAAGAAGCTGCACAGACCTTGGGCTGCTTTTTGTTAGCAACATTTAAACCCAAGGGGGTTTTTTTGTAACCTTAAGTGGTTAGTTCCCTGACGTTGAATAAATATCTCCTGATTCCTAGCATACATTAGAAGGTTGTACTGATTTCTGTGAGTCTGCAAACCCATGGGTAGCACAGCTATAACAGAGCATGGCCTGGGAGAGAGACTGCTTTTGAGATTTAATATAGTTTTGTAGTAGTAAAGAATTTAAAAAAAAATATTATTGAAGTTGTGAGTTGCAGAAATGATCCCCAGCAGTGCTAGCCAGAAATGCTTAATGTGGCCTTTTTATAGACAGAATTATAATTGACAGTTGTGAGGTTCTGTGTTGTATTATTTAACATCACATATGTATTACTTTCATGCCATGTTTTAAGTGCATGGGAATTAAACAGTGGCTGAGTATTTCAGATGAAATATGTCAAATGTTTTAAGTGGGGTTAAATATAAGGTTATTAAAAAATAAAACAGAAAATGATGCAACTGAGAAGGCTAAGTGTATTGAAGCAAGGGTGAGAAGCCTGGCTGTCATCATATCACTAATTTGTTCCTTTTTAGTGTTTTGGTTTTTTTTCTCCCATTTCCATGATCCAGAAGAATTAGTTAAGACTAAGACATTTGGGAAAAAAATGCACTTTACTTAAGTATTATCCCACTAAATTCTGCTTATTTCTTCAGTAGGTAGCACTCCCCAGTGTAAGTGTCCCGGGGATGTGGGGCCAGGGAGCAGAGCTGCTCAGTGGGGACACACTCCCAGGCTGCCCAGTGTTGATCTGTTGTGAAAAAAGTGTAAAGAACAAGGTGGACGCATCCAAATGTTGGCAGGTGGCCTTGAGGTGCAGTTCCCATTTTACTCCTTGCAAAGAGCTGTCTTTACTAATATAAAAGACACTGGAAAGTGGCCAGTGGAAATGCTGTTGTAGTGCTAGAATTAAATTAAGGCTTTTGTTGCTACAATTACATTGATTTAAAAGCACAAATGTAATTTTCAGTTCTTCTGACCAGCAGAAGCATGGTGTTAAACTTTTCTCTGACAATTTGTTGGATTAGTCTTTCAAAGGACAGATGTTCTGTGTAACAGGGACAGAATAATGCAAAAAGTTCCCTGTGACCAAGACACAGTGGTGGTTCAAGTGGTAAACTCTTCCTAGAACAGCAGCTTACCAAAAATGCTGAAAGGACCTAAGGAAAAAGTGCAGCAGCATCACTTCTTACTTTGCCAACAACAAGTTTTGACCTCTCGTGTGCTGTAGGAAGCAATGACCACAAAAGTATACAGAATCAGCGGCTGAAAGCAGGAAAAAATTGCTGAGTACATTTGGAGTGCTTGGACAGCTCTTAATACACTGCACTGGGCATGACAAATGAGAGTCTGTGTAAATCAATAAAGCTCTCCATAAATGGACAAGAGGTTGGTATGAATAACAAAGGGGTGCACGTGGTAACTGTGCTGTAGCATTCTGTCAGGGATTTTAAAGTTCACTGTCATAACTTTGCTCCTCTTGACCTTTATTGATGATACCTTCAGAGCTTGCTGAGCTGCTAACTAGACGTACAACCTTTAGGCCTTCATCTCCTGCCTGTGACTAGGTGATTTTTAAAGGTCCTTTCTGATCCAAACCATTCTATGATCTCCTCTTCCCGTAGTGCAAAATGTATAATACTCCCTGCTTGCTTCTCTCTTCCTCCTCCCATCCTTTTGTTTTGTCTCAGCTCTATGATGGTTGACTAAGGAAAAATACCTTCTACGTGATTCTCTTTTATTTATGCATTCTAGTAGAGAAATTGGTGTTTTAATTAATTTCCTTGTGGCTATAAAAGTGCAGAGGATTGTCTGTTGAAGCATCAGGTGTGTAGCCTTTTATTAACTTTGCAACTGTGCTAACAGCTGCCCCACAGGAGAAAATATCAATGGAAGAGAGAGAAAGCTATTAGCTGACCCAGAGAATTTTTATCATTACCAGGGCTATGTTTTTCATCCTGAGGAAGGAATTAAAATCAGTTGACAAAGTCTCTCATGGCCATGTATTACCAGTGGTATAAATTCAGGGCAGCCTCTGTTTTATTAAAGTAGTCTGAAGTTTTACGTTTCAAACTGATTTTCCATGAGCTCAATCTCACAATTCAGAACAATGCTGTCTCTAATTCAGGAAGTTGGAGGTTGCTTAGCATTATCCAAGTCCAAGATGGTGGAAATCTTTAAATTTTCCAGTGTTCGGAAAGACCCTTGTGCAAAATACTGTCTCCCAAATTGGAATTGGGAAGGACGTCTGTTTTGATGTTTTAGGATCCTTGAATCTGTAATGATCCAAAAGCAACATGTGTTGATGTTTCATTTAGTGGCAAGTTACGCCACAGTGACTTCTGGCTGACTGAAAGCTGCTGTGCTTTGGGAGCTGTGCCCCCAGGAAATGATGTGTGAGCCTGAGGTGCTGAGTGTTCCATCTTTGCTGGGTCACTTTTGGTGTTAGCAAAGCTGAGGGGCGGAGAATGATTGTTCATTTCTACATGTGACATAAAATATCCATAAATTCCTAGGGGACAGCTATGCCTAGAACTAGAAATCACTACAGAAATCAGTGAAAATGCTGTTCTCAGGACTCTCAGTTGCTCGTTCTCAGCAAGCTCTGCTTTCCCTGCACAGTCCCCTGCCAGGTTATGGATGGGATTTGAGGCTGCACTGGAGCTCAGAACTGTCACTGCCCCTGGGTGCCTGCAAGTGTGCAATAGCTTTCAAACTGTGAGAAGTGAGGGGAATGGAGAAAAATGGAAATAAATTTAATAGCAGTTTCCTTCAAGGAGATGTACTTTGCTTAACTGGCACAGGATGCCCAGAATATACAATACAAGAGGCAGGCAGATCCTTCTGAGCAAAAATTGAGCAGCCTTACAATAACATCAAAACCCAGTGATTTCTGTTAAATAAATGAAGGTTTGGATTAGGAGGCAGGGTTTTGAGACCGTAAGTGCTATTAGAAATTTTCCAAATGAATACTTTCGGGGGAAGGAGGATTATTATCAAGTATTCAGTTGCAATATAGAGTGATTTAGTGTATCAAGTACTGGTTTTCCCATGTTGTGGGAACTGGCACGGATTCTTAAGCAAAATCAGTCAAGTGTTCCCTTCTAGTCTAGTCCTCATTACAAAAATGCCGAATAAATAGGCATGATTTGCTCGGCAATCAAGAAGCACAAAAGTCAAGTTAACATTGACTGCATTACATCCTTTCACTGCAATTTTAAAGCCAGTGGTGTGAGAATAGGTTTTATTATGCAGATGTTTCCACTGTGGGTTGATAAGAGCCAAAATGTAGCATTTATTTATAATGCTGTCAAGTTTAGATTTCCTAATTTTGGTAGCCTTTTTGTAAAGGAATAGCTCTCTGAAATCAGAGATTCAGTGAATAGATCCAAGATTTAGCATTTCATTTTACAGCATTCCAAAATACAGAGTAAGAAGGGCATGGGGAGCTCTCTGTGTATTTCGTGTAGCACAAGTGTGTGCTGTAGTCCTTTTACACATTTCTGTGTGGAAGCTTTCTGCCCCAGCTATTTTAGGACAAAATCATACAATATATTTTTATGTTTATGAAAATGAAAATGAAAAACTAAATCCATAGGTATATCAACATGTGTGAGTGAAAGTCTGTGCAGACTAATCCTTTAGTGATTGCTTCAAAGCAGTAAGAATTTCTTTTGGATGGCATTTTAGGGGGATAATCATAGAGAAAACATCTGGAAATCTTTAACTCAGAAATATATTTTAATGTAACAAACTTCTCTTTATTTTATCAATCAATCTCCAAGAATGTGTCTGTAAAAGCAAACTATGGCATTTTCAGTCTGGAGGACTATTTACTCTCCAGTTTCTGATTTCTCACTGCTGCTTTTGCTTTTCCAGCTTCTTCTTCTACTTTGCTACTTCTGCATCTGCTGCTTTTCACTGCCTCATCTCACAGTGCTCTCTGCAGGATCACCCATAGACTTTTTATAGCCATATGTTGAACCCGTTCATAGGTGACATTGTGAAAATATGATGCAGAGCATTTTACCACCTTTGCTGGCTTTAATTGTACCCTGGAGATAAAGCACAGATTCTGTACAGTTGCTTATTTAGATTTTTAAATAAGTAAACTCTACATGCCCTTGTATCTCACCACACTTTTGCTCTTCAATCTCTTTCAAGATGCTGGATAATGGTATATGTGTGCTTTTGCTTCCTAGCCTTATTTTTATGATTCAGCTGAATTTGAATTTTTTATTAATGAGTCATTTTAATAGACTTTGGGATTCTTATTTTGTTGAATCATTGGCTTTTTTAACAAAGAGGGAACTGTGCATCTTTCCACAGTCTTTCCATACAACACATGATGTGAATTTTCCTCTAAAACTGCAAATGTTAACGATATTTGTGACTGTTGTTTTGTGTAACCACAATTCCTTTGAAACAGCATTTGTTTAAGTTTTATGGGTTGACAGAAAGTTAAAGTAATGCAAGTACTGTAAATTGCATAATAGTTGTAATTATGGGAAAGTATTGATTTTGGTGTTATGTGATGTGAAATTATGCATGGGAGGCAGAGAGATTTCTTGAGCCCGTTTTAACTCATAGATTTTTATATATATTGCTTTAGTTTCTCAGTCTTTAAGAGAAGACTAGTGGAAACTTGCTCTGATGAAACTGCATCACACTTCAGAGATTTTCCTTTTCCAGTATTGTAAGAAATCCTAAAGTCATTATGATATATATATAAAAATACTTTGATTTACTGCGATTTACATACCAGATTGTACTACACTGAAATTTTCACAATGCAAAAAGTGAGCATGATTAAAATTAAAGACAGATGAAAGGCCCTACTCTACAGGAAACTTTATAATATTTAAAATCACATATGTGAGATACAAGAAGTCTGGCTTCAATATTGCATTTAGATGTAACAAAATACCTCTCACTCTTGAAATAATAGGATTTTTTTTGTGAGTAAAGGCTATTAAATTTATCTGGTTCAGTTAAAGGGTGTAATTTACCAATTAGTTGTAGAATAACCAGTGCCCCTGGTGTTCCCCACAGCAGAAACCAGGCTTGTGAGGAGCTGCCACAGTTAAAAGTTTACACAAGATTGGCTTTTGTTTCCCTGTGACAGTGGCTGCCTCTGTTTGCATCCCAGTGGCTCTCAGGTAGCAAGTTCACTCTAAATAGAAAAGGGAGAGGAAGAGAAGATGTGTCAATATCTTTTAGAGTGTTTCATTGCCAACTCTATTGCACCTGACAAGATGAGATGGTGGACATACATGGAATATCTGCTCTGATATTGTTCTGAATTGTAATGCATGGTATGAATAATCTCATAAATGAATGTCACTTCTGGTTTTACTCAAAGCACCAACCTGCAGCAAAATAAATTTTATGGTGCATTTTGTTCTGGATCTTGAAGAAGTACAGTAAGTAAGCCCCCTGAGAATTGTTATGAATTGTCATGTAGTGAAAGGTATCCTTTGATTAATTTACATATTTACTTATTTATTCCATTTTACTGTAGGCAGAGAATTCAGCACTGGCTCTGGAAAATGAAAATCAGAGAGAACAGTATGAAAGATGTCTCGATGAGGTAAGGTAGATAAAAAGGTTGTTCTTACCTGCTACTATAATTAAATTAAGACAAATTAATCTCCCGCTCTCTTACAAGGTTGACATTGTTCTGCAATTTTTCTATTACCTCATTCTGATTAATTCCAAGAACATGTCTGGCAGTCAAAGGTGTTGTTCTCCATGACCTCTGCCGTAAATCCTGTTTCGGCCACACCTCTTCACTGAAAAGTTTCTATCCCTGTGGCCAATACACAGAACTGGTTTGCTTTAATTAAGAGGAGGAGATAATAATTTGCCTGTTAGGTGCTGGGTACACCTTTTCTGTAAAGGAGAACTCAATGTGGCAGTGGCTTCTCCCATCAAGAGTCTCCCAGCTTTCCTATGTGATACATTCCAAACCCCTGGGATTTAGTCTCTCAGCTCCCCCATAGGGTTCCATACGCAGCTTTTAATGCTGTTTTTTCCTAGTTCCAGCTACAATATAATTCACCCCTCACTTACTGTCTGAGCACTCCAGCAATGCCTGCATTCCAGACGTGTCTGCCATCTCCCGTTGCACGGAGCTTTCTCCACACATATACTGATGCTAACTCCTTCCTCCCATTTGTCCTGAAATGAGGCCCTTCAACATGCCTAGGAGTTTAAAGCAGTCCTAAAGCTCTTAGTAGCTTGAAGAGTTGCTTAGTAGAAATAATCTACCCATTCCACGATAAGGATGTGTAGTAGCATAAATAATTAGCTGACATGCAAATAAAACAAAAAGAGCCCCAGCTGTACCTTGGAGAAAAGAGTGTGTGAGCAAGCAAACCACCCAGGGCAGGTGGCAATTCCAGTCTTCCCACCAGCTTTTTTAATTTTTAATCGACATTTGCTGAAGTGTTTCTGGCATGAGCAATACAGCAATACAAGAAACCTCCAGTTTAGTGCAGATTTTCACCAGCAGCTCCACTCTTTTGCCACTGTGGCATATTCTTACCAAGGAATTTACAGATACACCTTCCCACTAGCTCATGCTCTGCTCGTTCTGTGGCTCTGGCGTATGAGCAGAGCCTTTGTCTGCATTGGCCTGAACCCCTGCTGCCAGTGCACACTTGAGCCATAGCTGGATATCTTGATGATAAGGGTGAAATTACCATATAATTGCTAACTTCAGTTTAAATTACGGAGCCTGACTTAAAATTATTTTCGGATTGTCTAGGACAAAGTCTGCTTACATAATTAATTTTGGAAATTAGTAAAGCACTGTGACTGTCCATTTCAGCAAAACACTCCATGCAGATTATAAGGACAGAAAACATGCTTTTATTTTGTTTGCAATAACATGATGGATTTCTGACCCACGATTGTTTTTCACACGCTGTTGCAGTTTAAAGATCATATAATTAAATCAAACTATTCTCTGAACTTTATTATCTTCATCATTACATTGGCTGTTTTCAGTTCTTCTGTATTATCACAGCTGTATCTATATTCTGTGTCAACTTTTTCAGGAGAAAGTGCTTCTCACCACCTGTGGATTTGGGCTTCCCTGTTTTATTTTTTGTTGATCTTGTTCCTTTTTCACAATGCTTTGGCAGAGGCACTGTAACCAGCATTGTTTTAGCTAACACAGGCTTGGACCTAATGCTTTCCGGTCACTGGGGTGAAGAAATTGTTGCCAGTGACTGAGGCAAGAAAACCATATTTAATAATTGTAAATTCTGCGGGAGTCTGGGTCAGTGTCCACCTGAGCACAGTTTTTTGGTAGAGCTGCACAAGGAGTCTCAAATTCTCACTCTTTTTATAGTAACAATAAAGAGGAGATGAGACATAAATGTAATTAGTTAATAACCAAAGCAATGATTGGAGAACCTTCACTTCCAGCTAGAGTCTTGAGGATGGCACTGCGTGTGACAAAAAGTCCTTTCCAAACAGAGATTGTTACAGGAGATCTTAAGCAAATAAAATGCTTTCCATTAAGATTTTTTAAAAGATTAGAAAATGTTTTAAAATATTTCTGCTTGAAAATTTCTTTTCTTTAAGACTTTAAGCCTGATACTTGCTCTGTTCATAACTCATCTTACACCAGCCCCTCTTCTTGAAAGTGAAAATTCCTTCAGACCTTCCCTAGTTTGGCTCTCCGATCATGTTCAGTGTTTTTCGGAGCAGATATATTTTAGGAGCAGCCATGTATCTGTGTGTGCTGCAGCCCCACTTTGCCTCAGGGGCACCTGGCAGGTTTGGAGTGAGGAGCAGAGCTGTTCCTGGGAGCACAAGGCTGTGATCACACCCCAACCTGAGACAGCTAAAGCTGCCACCAAAACACGTGAGTGCCTACCACAACCATCATTTTAATGTTGCCCCTGCAGCCAAATTAGTTGTGAGTGCAATGAACTTCTCCTGGGCTGGTGCACCAGGAATGTGTCCCTCCCAAGCCACCACCTGGCCATCGTGGCTGCTGCTGGGAGGCTCAACAGCCCCTGGAGGGATCGAAGGCTGGGAAAATCATTTGGTAACTGCTGAGAGAACGCTGCCATCCTTCCCCCGTCACTCAGCAGCTTCAGACTGCAGCTTCTCTCCCCTGGGCACAGGCACATGCCCAGGGCACTCCAGCCCCATTTAGCCTGGCCACCCTGGCAGGGTGACCTGCAGGGTCCCTCGGGCCCACAGCACTGTGACAAGGACACAGCGTGCTCTCTGCTCAGGGCTTGGCGGCCATTAAGCTGAATATGAAGGAAGTAAAAATAGCCCCTGTGATTTTTCTGTCTGTCTGTAGCAAAGAGGTACCAGAACTGGGTTTTTAAAGCTATGCTTGCCATTATTTTCTCTCATTTTTCTTTTTTTTTTTAAAAATCAGTTATTTTACATAGTACTTCTCATTCATGTAATGCTCTACATTTAATATTGTATGAATGCCTGCAACTGTGACATAAAAATGCATGCTCTGTAATCATTTTCATGGTAAAATTCAATGAAACTCAAATGTTCAGAGAGATTAAATCTGAAAAGCATATGGGTCAAGCTGAGCCGAGTCCTTTATGAATTTTAACAATTATTCACTGATTTTTAAATAATTGTTCATCTCTGAAGTGGAAATGTAAAAAACTTGGAACAGTATTTGGAAGAAGATGTCATTGAAATGTTCCAACACTTGATAAATAAGAAAAGAGCTTATTTAATTTCAGACACCCTCCATAACTGTATCTTTCTGTTGCTGAAAAATTTAATGCAAAACCCAGGATTGTGTTCCTGTACCTTTGGGCTTTGAGGTTAACATGCTTAATCCCAGTTTCCTATTGTGAAATTCAGCTGTCACTTTATTGGTAGGTGGCAATGTCATAGTTACTCACATCACTGTGCCAACTGAGATTTCTGTCAAGCTTCACCATACTTACATGCAGGAAATTATGCAACTTAGGGTAGTTGATATTTTTGCTGATGTTTTAAGAATTACCTAATCAAAAATGCAGAGTTATCTTTAAAAAAAAAAGGCATTCTGTTTTTAAGATTTGAATAAAAGATAAATCTTTTATTTTAGTACACTTGAAATGTCTTTGTGCATATGGAATCATACATTGAAGGCAGCTGTGTAAAATCTCAGTACTTGTAAAAGGCGTAACAGATGTTGCATTAAGGTCTCTTTTCTTTGATTCATTCTTTTATACCTTTCTATCAAGACCACTTTATGACATATATTTGTAAACATAATTGCCTAAGGAAGAAGTGAAGCTGGGTCTTTTATCTCTTTTATTGCAATCCGGAAAAGGAAACATCACCTAAAGATCTTGGCTGTTAAGTTCAAGGGAAAGGCAGGCAGTGTGAAAGGAATGTCACCTTCTGCAGCACAGCAGAGCAAGGAACCAGCCAGCTCTGTTCTGTTCCTTGTTTCACCTTGATTAATTGCAGTTATCACAGGTCAAATAATTTCACAGCCTGCTTTTTACTGGGATTGAGCCACAGTTATGCCTCATATAAGTGGGAACTTCACATTTTCGCATTTTCTGCATCTCAGGAGTCAATTGCTCTGCCTTCAGTGGTCTCAGTTTCACACAGTTTTTGGTAGTTGTGGCTGTCAGTTTTGTGGAGCCTGGTTCATGTTGTTTATTCACATCCATGGTGTCTCCTGATACCTGTAAGTTAAAATGAAGTAGATTGTTGAGTTTAGCAGCTTATTTCCATCTGCTGTAGGAGGGGAATGGCAACCTCATTTGAAATGCAAACGGTTGGCTATGATTCCACTTATTGAGTGCTAAATTAATTTTAGTAACTGCAGAACACTTCACTGAAGGCTTCCCACCTCTGTTCCTGCTGAATCCCAAAAATACAGACCTGAAAATCTTGAATGGTAATGACAACACATTTTGCCAAGTTGCTAGATAATAGGAAAAAAATAACCACATTTTCTAAAGAACCTGGTTACATCTCTTTCTTATTGAGATCCATGGGAGCTATGGATCACTGGCAGGTGCTTTCGTTTAGATACCTATCTTCACTCAAAAGCTGGAAAACCTGTCATATGTGCATCAGCAAGTTCAGTTTTTCCCCATTTGGAATATTATGCCATTTACACTCCTCTGTACAATATGTAAAGCTGTAGGAGTCATTTTGTAGGCTATGCTGTTGTGAGTGACTAGTGCACACTTCAAAGAACCTTTTAGTTCTTCCTTGGTAAAGTAACTCCGTGTCAGAAAGTAAAGAAATAATGTATTCGCTATGGTTTGTTCAATTTTCAGGTAGAGCAAACAGACCTTAAAGTACCTGCCAGAAGGAACAGTGGTGGATGGAGAGGCTGAGAGCCTGCAGGGCAAGGCACATGGGCTTTCAAAACCCTAGCATGTTTACTTCTGTTGGTTATTACTGTTCTAATATTAGTCTGTGTCTTCTGTTAAATCATGTATAGAGCTATTCTTTTGGAGCATTGTTCCACAGGCTGCCTGAAGTTAGGGACCGGCTTGGAGAAAAAGAATTGATGCTAGGCAGTTTTATGAGTAGGAATCAAATATAACTTTTGGATCTAACTGGACTAAATTATTTACAGAAGTGAATTAGCTGCTGCAGCTCTTTTCTCCCAACTGAGTTCACATCATTGGTGGAGGGGGGGTAAGAAGAATCAATGTAGATTTAGTGATAACTGTGTAAATTTTACTGTAATTTCTGTAAACCAAAACCAAGTAAAAAATCTCTTTTTTCAAAGAGAGACATGTCTGCTTGCTCTGCCTAAATGCAGGAGAAGAAGAATAAGTCATCACACTTTGTGGTAGCTTATGGTTTTGAGTGTTCAAGTTAGACAGCATCAATAGAAAATCTTACCTCAGTCTCTCTCTCCCTCCTTCTTCCACCTCACTGCCTCTATCCTTTCTGGTAAATATAAATTTAAAAGGATGTATAAAATAAATAACTTCAAAAATTCCCTGTTGAATATATAGTTCTTCTAATCAATGCTGTGTAATCTCATTCAAGTCAATTATGCTATGTGGGGTGAATGCCTTCCAACCACATTTCAATGACAGTAGGTACTTTAATTTTCTGTGGCACTTTATGGTTTCTGCTTGTCATGATAGATGTACCATTTTGTCAATATTTAATCAAGAAACAATTAAACTTCATGAAAACATTCAGGACTCCATCCTTGGCTGGTAAAACTCCGCTCTAGTGAATGCAGTCAATCCATGCTGATGCACACCAGCTGCATATAGAACTGTGAAAGTTTAATCCACTGCAAAGAAGAGATGACAGAAGTTAACCAAGTGCCCCTCATGTCACACTGCCATTGATACAATACATGTTTGAGGACTAGCACAGAAGTAATCGACGTGAATTTCATGTATTCTTACCTTATTATCTGATTAAAATACTATTAAATAATGAAGATGCTAGAATTGGTGGTGGTTGTAGATGGAAAGTGGAGTGGCAAGCCACTGGCAACTGTGAAACCAATACAATGAATGTTTATAACAATCTTTTAACACACTCTGGTCAGACCTGTCCTTATCTCAACCCTTTGAGCCACACACTGGGTGCCAAAAAAGGATTGTCATGGTTGTAAGCCCAGATGGAGATGAAATACCACACAGCCACTTGCTCAACCCTGATGGAATGGGGAGGAGAATCAGCATAAAACTTGTGTGTCGAGATAAGAACAATTTCCTCCCTGGTAACTCCCCCAGTTTATGTGCTGGACATGACTTTCTGGGGTGTGGAATTTCCCTTTGGCCAGTTTGGGTCATCTGTCCCAGCAGTGCTCCCTCTCGGTTTCTTTTTTAACGTCTTCACTGGCAGAGCATGAGACAAGATAAAAAATGGTCCTTGAGTCAGGATAAACACGACTTAGCAAAAAACCCAAAACATCAGTGTGTTACTAACACCATTCTCACTCTGAATCCAAGACACAGCGCTGTAATAGCTCCTGAGGGGACATTAACCCTGCCCTAGCTGAAACCAGGACTGGCCACAAAAGAAGGTATTGTTATGCATAAACACACATGATAACATACTTAAAATTGTTTTCTTTTTTTCTTTCAGGTAGCTAACCAGGTTGTTCAGGCTCTACTTACTCAAAAGGTAAGTTGTGATTTGGGTATTTTTGGTGTAACTTAAAGCTTGCAGATACTCATTGTTTGTTTAAAATATATATATTCTTAAATAGTACACATTCTTTAAACTTTGATGTTCACACATTTAGAAAGCAGGGGAAGTACCGCACAGGAAAAATTCTTGTAGGGTAATTGCAAACTTGGCACAAGGAAAAGATTCACTGTGGCTTCTACAAAGATCTGTTCTGTATCAAGTCACCTCTGAAGTTCCAGTTTTCTAAAGTGGTCTTTGGGTTAAATGTGATTCCATGATTTCATTTTGTCGAGGGGGGAAAGAGGGAAAGACAAACAAAATATAAGATCTATAATAATAAGCTGTGAACACTTCAATATTCATGGGACGATCCTTTGTGAAGTCTAGACTGCGTGATGGATGTGGCATTATTAAAATGCTTTGGATCATTTAGTTTTAAAAAGATGATTCGGAAAGAGACATAAATGCAGTCTTTTAAAGCAGATAGTGCAAAGAAGAATATAAACTGTTTTGTCTACCCTTAATGACGGGACAAGTAATAATGTTCTTAAAATGCAGCAAGAAACACCAAGTTGAAATAATCAAAAACCTCTGCCATGGACCCAAAAGCTTTCTAGATGCAAACAGTTTTTGGGGACTATCTCCAAAGCCTCCCTTATGGACATCATTGCACCCAGCAGGACTTTGTTCAGAACACTCCCTGAAAAGGGCTGAGTGGGGACAGAGGGGCACAGGCAGGGTTGAAAGTATCATTGCTCACCCTGTGATTTTTAAATGTACCACAAAGGCTTTTGCTCCAGAGAGGATATTGCCTTCCAGCAGTTGGAAGTGTTGCAGTTCGAAGGTGATTTGTGCAAGCCACGACATCCAGGGGAGTTTGCCCTGTTGCTCTCTGTGCTTTGTTTCTTTCTGTATACATAGGAACAGGGTCTGGGACAGCTTCTAGAAATATAACTTCAGCTATTTTCTAAAAAAATCCCAAATCTGTGTTCCAGCTCAGTCTAAATGGAAATGGAGGTTTTTCCCATGTTAATATACACAAAAACCTCATACACATTTTGTGTTGTAAAACCGTATGTGATGAAATATTCACCAGAGGGTTGACCTCAATATATTAATCTCTAGTTTGGGAATATTATGATTTTTTCCCAAATGGAGAAAGGAGCTTCCTGATTGCCTTTGCAAAGGTGTCAGACATTTTGATGACTACATACTTCCTCAGTAATGAATCCTTCCAAACCCATAGGAACCAAGGAGTTCCTAAGGATACAATAAAAACAGATCTGAATACATTTAATAAAGTGATTTACTTAGGGTTGATGGGATTTAACAGCTGCTTACCTATTACTGAGTAATAACAGCTAATTTAATATCCATAGAAAGAGGAAAGAGGGTTCTTCTCTAAATGCTAATGAATATTAACTGTTATAGTGCTCCTGACACCATTCATACAAGTCCTTTTATAAGAAAAGACAGGAGCACAATAGCATACAATAAAGAGGAAATTGCACTCCTCACACCGGTCCCAAAAAGGCAGATATCAGAACCCAAATAGTAACCAGTAAACAGATAAATCTGCAGCTGAGCAGCAAGACAGAGTCAGTCATGCCACAGAGAGATAACACACCTCTGGAGCAGAGCAAGACAAGAAGAAAAGCTGAGAGCTTTCAGAAAAGGGAGCAGAGTGATTCTGTAGAGTAGCACACACTGCGTAGGCTTTGCTGTGAATTGGAAATCATCCTTCAAGGACTAATTTTTGCTTAAATTAAGTACATGCTGTAATGTAACGAATAAAGCGCTGTGTACTCGCCGGGATGTGGAAAGACTCTGATCCCACTGAGAGATTCTGGTGACACAAATTGAGTGAGCGAAGCTTGAGTGATTTATCAATGTCACTGAATCCTTGAAATGGAATTACAGTCTTAAACGTTCACTCTTCAAGTATGTAATTTGTTACAATACATATAGAATTTCTCTAACATGAGAGACTTTTTTTTGATGTGACTATGGAGAAACTACATTAAATTGAATTTGTGCTGAGTTAGCCACACCGCGTAATTTCACAATTTTATGTAGCAAAATTCTATGGATTTTCTACCACTTACTAATAGAAAATTTTGCCTCTAGGAAATTTAAGAAGTCAGACATCCAACAAAATTAATTGAGGCAAACCTGTATGCTAGAATGCTGAAAACACCCATTCTTTCTCCTTCCACCCAAAGATTTCTCATATAACATAGCTGATTGGACTTCTGAGAACTGGATTTTTAATTTTTTTTTTCCATGTAAGACCTGGATCTGCAGTTCGAAGTTTGAGTTAAACCATTTAATTAAATAGTTTTTTGACCTGTGTATTTACTTTTTTGGATATTAATCTCTTCCATAGGAGTGTGTTCAGGAGATTACTTTTTTACTCTGAGTTCTGTAAAAATGTTATTTTTTCTCCATTTTCATCAATTAAATAAAAAAAGAAGTGAATTAAGTGTTAATTAAAACAGAAGCATGTTCAGAGGGAGAGCAGTGTTTTTCTGGAACCTCTACTGAGGGCATTGGATCCCATTTTGGAGAAAAGTGAGTCTTTTTCATTGGGAAGAGATAAAGCAAGACTAGAGAGATGCTCAGATATTACAGTAGTGAAACCCTAGGAGTACCTTAAATATGGGAGAGATTGCTACCTTAATAGCTAGTTGTTTTGCCCACAGGAGAGGAATTATATGCTTCAGACATTTGATAGTTGTATTAATTGGTAATTTTAGGACTTCAAGATTCTAAACTCAGACTTTATTTTACCAGAATACTGCTACCTTTATGTGCCTCATTTCTCCTCTGGGCTATCTGTGGCATTACCACTGGCAGGGTTTATCGCATCTGGGTGGGTAATCTACCATCTTATATTTCACTTTTTTACAGAAATTCTAAAGTTTGAAACATAAATCTTATGGTTTTAAAACTGTAAGATAGGGAGGTTTTGAGCAGAGGCCTTGCTAAGATTTAATTTTTTTCTACTCTGTTAGTTTCTGTGAACCATTTTTCCTGTTCAGTGCCCTGAGTAGTGTTGAAATGTTAAGCACTGTAGTAACAGCCAAAGCTGAGTTTTAAATTCTCTGATTTGTGAAAGACAGATAATGATGAGTCTTGATGCTTGCAATCTCCACTCCTAATAGAGATTGCCTTGTGCAGGACCAGGGAGAAGAGGTCTCCCTGACAGGAAACAAAGCTTTAGGGCTTTAGAAATCATCAGCCTCAAGATTTTTTGAGGGTCACGTTGGAAGGCTCTAGCAATTTCAGTTGAACAGCCACTTGACAGCCACCTGAAACAAATGTTATAAACCCATCAGGAGAAGATAACTGCATGCATCCAGTATTCATAAAATCTGATACATATGCATAAAAAGATGTTTACAATTTCCTGGGAGTCTCGAGATGAACATATTTTATTGTGTGTTCACCTCTTATAACCTCAGTGCTGGTTACAGCAGGGACTAGAGCAACTGTAGGCAAGAATTTAAGCTACATCTGACTACAGTTTCCCCCTCTGAGTTGTTTTCTCATAAAGCCAGGTCATCGTGTTGTTAATGGTATTGACAGGACAGCATATGGGGGTGCTGGGGCCTGCTTCTCCACCTTCATATGGTGGAAAGTAATACGAGCTAGGCAATACCACAGGGCAGCAAATGCCCTAAATTTAAATAAGGGTAAGTGTTTTGGAGACGTAAATTAAAAAAACCAACAAACCAACCTGGATATGGTTGATTGCAGCTTGTTATTTTTATATGTAATCTTTATTAGGAGACTGCATTTCCTGGTTTGTGAATCTCTCATGCCTCAAAATGGGCAGCTGTACAAAACATGCTGAGAAGCTGAGTGTCAGATTCTGCTCTCTCTGATAGAATCCTGTATTCCTTCAAGTGGCCAGGAAAAGCAGGTTTTCCACTGAAGATGGATGGACGGATGGATGGATGGATGGATGGATGGATGGATGGATAGATAGATAGATAGATAGATATTAGCTGTGTCTGAAAGCCATTAGTGGCTTTGTTTTACACTCCACCTCTGCTTCCACGGGCCAGTTTTAAGGTTTTTTCATGGAATCATAGAACTGCTTATATTGGAAAGGTCCTTTAAGATCATCAAGTCCAACCATTAACCCAGGGCTGCCAAGCTCACCACTGAACCACGTCCCCAAGGGCCACATCTACACGGCTTTTAAACACCTCCAGGGATGGTGATTCCATCACCTGTTCCAATGCTTTCCATATCAAATTTTTCCTAATACACAACTGAAACATCTTCTGGAGGCCTTTCCAGAGGCCATTTCCTCTTGTCCTGTCAGTTGCTGCTGGGAGAGGAGACCATCCCCCAGCTGGCTAGAACCTCCTTTCAGGGAGTTGTAGAGAGTCATAAGAGCCTCTGTTTTTTCCAGGCTGAGCACCCTGAGCTCCCTCAGCTGCTCTTCATCAGATTTGTGCCCCAGAGCCTTCCCCAGCTCCACTGCCCTTCTCTGGACACTTTCTTTAGTGAGGGGCCCAGAACTGGACACAGCCTCACCAGTGCCCAGCAGAGAGGGACAATCCCTGTCCTGGTCCTGCTGGCCACACCATTTTTCATACAGCCAGGATGCCACTGGCCTTCTTGCCCAGCTGGACACACCCAGGGGTGTCTGGGAAGACACAGCCCATCCACATCAGGCACAGCAATGCTGACTTGGTTGTTCCAGAAAAAGCAAGGAGGGGATCAGACTTCAGAAGAGTACCGTGAAGGCAGTGCCACTTTAAACTTCTGCCTGGTTTGGTATAGCTTATGATTTTTACTCAGCTTATGCTTATTACAGAATTAATCTATTAATTGCTGTTTTATGCTTTGTGTCAGCTGCAAAATGAAACACATCACGAGCAAAGTCCTTTTTATACTAACAGAAAACTCTGAAAGGAGGTACCAGGTAGCTACTGTTTGTCATTACAAGATGTTGTAATAGGTGATCAAACAACCAGAGAAAATTAAGTAGCACATTTTTCCAATTTATACTACTTCAAAAATTGTATTTATTTCTTCTTAGTATCTGACATTACTTAGAGCTTTTTAAGTGCTTCTGTTACTTGTTTTCTAATCCTCCTATTTTTCCTTGTGCTGCAGGGTCTGAGGGAGGAGTGTATAAAGCTGAAAATGAGAGTTTTTGACCTGGAACAACAGAATCGAACTTTAAGTGTGCTTTTCCAGCAGAAAGTCAAACCAGCTTCTGACCTCCTCCTTCAGGTAGGAAATGGCCTTTGCAGGAAGCAAGCTACGAGCTTCATATTTCTCACAATTATGAAATACTTCTCTTCTTTTTAAGGTTATGTCAGTAAATGGGAAATGACAGTTGATAGATTTAATATATTAGAAGAATATCTGTTATCTATACTCTGATCCCCTTGAAACTGAAAGTGTGTGCCAGTGAGCCCTGATATTGTGTGCCAGTCTGGAGAGAGGAGCACACCTGCAGAGTAACTTGCTTTTTAGGTGATTCTTTGCTATGATAAATGGAATGATATGGGTTCATTATCCCTCTGCAGGGGAGAAGCTCGTATTCCTTAACATCCTGCTTGATGGTGAGCAGTGTAATTTCCTGTGAGAAGACAGCCCATTTATTTAACTTTCGCCATATGTGATACTGTCCTGGTTTCAGCTTACTTGCAAGGATTTAAGTACATCTTCACAGGCGTAGAGTGATTTTTTTTTTGCCAGTATTTTGTGGGAGGATGTAGCTGAGAAAGCAATTGCCCCATGTCTCACTCATTTGCCATTCTGGAACGTTTCAGGATCCTTCTTCATTTGGCAACATCTGTTATTGTGAATGAACCCATCGTTCTGTCATCCTTTTGTAGGAGCAGAATCGCCTTGCAGAAGTTCCAACAAATCTGACCATGAGCTAGGAGAACAGCAAATGAGGACTAATTAGAACTTTGCAGGACATGTCAGCTACATAAGGGATATTAAATGTGTATCTAAAATCCTCTCTGCTCTGCATCTGGATGTCAGAGGCAGCTGAGGGCTGCCAACTCTCATAGGCTGGGCTGGTTTTTCTGCAGAAACATGGGCTCCCAGCTCATGGTAAAGGCAAGGGGATCCCCACGGTGAGGGAACTAGTTGTGCTTACTGTGGAGCTCTAAAGCACAGGCAGTGGTGCCAGGTCACCATCACAAAGGTCTGGGTCCTTCAGTTTTTCTCAGGTTCTTGTTCCGTCTCTTGATTTTGTGTTGATTTGGGTATTCCAAGGTCAGGACCTCCTCTATTCTGGTTTCTTGTCCCTTGTCCCCTGCTTTCTTTCCTACTTCATCCTTCAGAGACCCCTGTACAGAGGACTGATTTATCTTTGTCCATTCAGAGTTTCGAGACATCCACCACAGCGTGGATCTTTATTGCTCACTTCTGCTTTTGCCAGTCACATCAACTGCTCTCCTGGTTTGGGGTGGCTTTTTCTTCCTTTGTTTTTCCTGTTTCCAAAGTGTCTGACTCCAGCTGATGTTCTCTTGGGGTTAGATTGCACAGAAGGCACACGCTGCACATTCATTATGACAGATACAGCTCCTATTCCCAATTCCTTGTGTGGCAACAATAAAGGCAGGTTATTCTGGGAATGTTACAGAAGTGTTAGAGAGCATCTGAAAAGTGGGATCAACGCTTTGACTTGAGTTCCTTGCAACTGGATTGTGCAGCAGCTCTGAAAGAAGTTGAAAGAAATGAACCTGCACCAGGTGGAAGAAAGAACCAAATGATTTAAAAGGTTTTCCTGAGGGATTCAAACTATTTTACATCATTGTTCTTGCACAGTTTGGCAGGAACTAAGGTGTATAGATTTTTTTCCCCTCTTTTCACTTGATTTGTCATTATTGGCTGAGGACAAAAGGGAATTAAGTTCATTCAGAAAGTCCAAATCTCCCTGGAGCAAAATTGCTGTTATGTCCCTTCTCTTGCTATCAATAGGTTTTAAACCCCTAGGTGAAAAAAGCAGAGAACAAGTTGCAGTGTATGTTAAAAAATGAAGAACTTCTCTTAAAAGACTTCGTGTGTCCTTTTTTACAAAAAAAATCCAAAACATACAAAACAGTAAATCTGTGAGTTTCCAGAAATTTAATTATCCTCTAATTATACGCCAGACTCGAATAAATGGCATGTAGTCTGTGATCTTGCAGCCTGAGATGCAACATCTGAAGAAGGATGTTTTCTTAGGACTGAAATTGAGCAAATACTGTTGTGTGCCTGCATAAAATTAAAGAACAGTTTGCATTATGTCTTCTTGGAAGTGCACACAGCCCAGATTTAGAGCAGTAGGTAAATATTGGTTTAAATGTGTCACTCTACAGAAAAGTTATAAATATGTGCTTAAGGACATTTCTGTGAGATCCTGACCCCAATGAAAGGAATGAGCAATTTCTGCTAACGGGGGGTGGGGAGCACGTGGTGTTTTCACCTTTCCTGTGCTCTCTGATACAATACAGTTCAATTTGATTTAATGCTGACCTCATCCTACAAGTAGCCACACTCAATAAAAGTACAAATTTTAAAGAATGACATGGTAGAGGGCACAAGCTAAAAATAGGAAATGTTAGCTATTTTTTCTGTATATCAGCCTCTGTGATTTGGTTGTATATTCCATATTTGACATTGGAAGAATCTTGTATTACAAAGTGAGCTTATTTTTAAACCATAAACATTTTGATTTCTCAAATTTCAACAGAAATATAGATTTATTTTTTTTAAACAAAATTTAAAGATAAGTGTAGACTTCACCATTGCTCTACCTTTTTATATGTATGATTGCAAGCAAATAATACATGATTCATATGTCTTAGATACCAGATCTTCATTATTGTTATTTTATAATATTCAGGAAACCTCTCTGAGACAGCTTTTTAAAGATGATGAAGACTTGGAAAAGTGTTTTGTGTCAGCACTATCTGAGAAAAAGCAAGTTATAGTTAAACCTAGCACAAAAGAGTAACTTCTGCCCAAACAGCCTTAATTTTCCACTATTAATGTGGTCGCTAAAAAAGTGTTGCATTCTGCCTGTCATAGCAAGGCATTTTGGGAAAGAAAACCAGGAACTCCATTTTAGTGACCCACCTTGTATTTCACCTGCAAGTGGGAGAAATAGTTGGGGTTTATCGTCAAAGATTTGAAACGAAGAGGGAAATCTGTGGAGGTGATATACAGGAGGATGCTGACCGGTAAGACAGGGATCAGGGGTTGCCTTCTGATAAATATCCCTTTTTTTTTAGTTTTTAATATTATGTATCTCTGTTTACACAAATTCAAGATGTTTGCTAGATTAATTGTTCCCATGGGAGAAGTCCTGCTTTCACTTTTTACCCAGAACGTTATTGTCACAGGGTTTTTTTATAAACCATGCAGGATTTTTCAGTGAAAGGGATGAAAAAGTGGCAAGTAGCAAAATTTATTGAGTTGATTTATTTGATTAAATAAGTAATAAAATTTTCATAGTTGGGAAAGTATAAGATAATATTTCTAATAATAAGATTTACAATATCCCTGATCTTAAACTATATTTTCATTGCCATTTTATTTCCATCATAAAAATTCTACTTTATCAACCCCAGAACCGGGCAGGGAGTTCTCCTGAAGCATCTATTTTCTCCCTGTGTTTCTCTGCCTAGATTAGTTACATTTATTACCCACGGACCATCCACATTGTTTAATTTTACATCGAAAATTTTGCCTAAAATTCTACAGCACAGAGCCGAATCCTCAGAAGGTCAATTTAAATAATAATTACTTTGTTATATGTGCAATGATATGAGCCCTTGTAATAACCTGACAGCTCTGGGTTGATGTACAAAGACAGAGTGTGGCTGCACAGACTGTGATGGAAACAGTTGTACAACTTAGCAGGAAGGGGTAAATTGCACCAACGACATTATTATGTATGGGAGGGAAAAGAGGGCACTTAATTGCCCTAACACCTGACAAAAGGAGATGGAATATCTGCGCTCGGAGCCTGACCTCTGGTCCAGGCATCGTTAGACATGATGAAGTCTGAATGCAGGAGGTTAAAAGTGAAGTTGCACTGCTTTACAGCAATGAGATGTGTGTAATATTGAAGTGTTTCAGGGAGTTGGTGTTTGAAATTAAAACTAAAGGTGGTCACACACTGTCAGGAAAGAGTTTGTCAGCATTCCAAAGTGCATTTCGAGAGCTGGATTGTTACGTGCTGAGCAGCAGTGGAATTCCCATCTCACAGGAGCTAGGTGCCTGCAGGCTCTCGGGGGAGCAGGCAGACTTGACACCAAGTTCAGCAAATTGTACTTAGAGTTGAGAATTTCCTGCAGCTGCCCTGCTTATTTGCTTACTTCACATTTATTCCTCTGTATCCATCAGATTGTCAGAGCATTCCTTTCGGCAAATCTTCAGGAAAGTTCCAGCTCCAGAACAAACTCTGTCCTTTTCTCCTCTGTAAACATAAATAAGGTGTGGCAACATCTGTAGTGATACTTCCTTGCTCAGAAATCAGGGCTGGTGTCTTGAAGGAGAAATTAATTCCAGATCTGCTAATTGCTTCAGCGGTAATTGAATACTGCTTACAAGTTAAGACAATCTCCAGGGCTGAATCAACAGAGAAGAAGGTGATCACATAAATGTAAAGCATGTTTGAGATATATTAAGTTTAAACTGGTCCATTCACCTTTATCCAAGAATTACATTCCTAGCAGAACGCCTTTTAAGAAGCGTAAGGGTGGATTTTACTCTGTTTGTGGTTCTCAAAAGATTTCAGGCCATAGCCCTGCAGGATTGGTTCCTCCAACGTGCACAGTTATTGCCATGAAGATCCTAGCCCAGGGAAGAGGCTTCAGCCTGGTAGCCATGAGAAATGATAAGAATGCTTTTGTATATAAGGAATCAAGATAGTGATCTAGTAGGGAGCACTCAGGTTTCTTGAGACTTTCAAGAACAAATTAAAGGAACATTCGTCATGTGAGGATGGTGATGTCATTGTTTCCAGTCTTGCATTACCTCAGTAAACTCTTACCTACTTTCTGTTTTTTCCATGTCCTCACTCACCAATAACATCTGAGAAGACAAAAATACAAAACTTTGAAAGTCTGTGTTTCATCTCAGCTTAAATCATCAACATGTAATAATACATTATAAACAATATTTATTACTTGCCCTGTTTGCAGCTCCAAATATATGCTGAAGAAATATTACAGGGATAAAATATTTATGGGAGCCAATTGGTTAGATGAATGGGTGACCAAAAAGTCAGTGATGAGGGAAGGAAAGAAACCTTTCCCCCTCTGGAGAAACTCCATCTAATCTCCCTAAGCCGTATGAGTTCTAGTTTTGAATGCACAGGAGCAGCACAAAACCCAAATTTGGTGGTGTGGCTGATTTTCAGCCTGCCCTGGAAGGAGCTCCCAAACAGGCAGACTGATAAAGGAACACAAAAATGTTTGTTGTAGAGTATGAGATGAGAGGAGAGGTAGGGCAATATCCCTCCCAACAGTTCAAGGTAAAGCAAAGCACAGTGAGAGGGTCAGTGGAGGACAGTGTTTTACTATGAGGCACTTACATCAACTGGCCTGATAGGTCTGCTCCATCAGTAATTTGTGTTTTGGTGATTTACCTTCTTGTCAGACTGTTGTCCCATAGTTCAGCAATTCAATTCTTACCAATTTGCTTTCAAACAGAATCAAAACATTAACTGAAGCTCCCAGGACATGTAGTTCTGATGAGAATGATAATGATTTTAAGAGAAAATTACCCCCAACTGCTCAGCATTCCTCTGTCCAAGTATTTTAACTAGCCTGGAGAGGTTCCACAGAAAACCACTGAAAGGCTTTCCACATAAACACAATCATGACATTCTCTGATACAATTTTAAACAGATAATTTTCAGCTACCAGCTCTAAAAAATGAGCCATTTCCATTATCCTGATGAAAATAAATTGCTACAGCGATACCAAAACCAGTAAATCAAAAGAGCAAATAATTTTCAGGAAAGCCACAAATGATCTTTGGTGAAGAATTTATGAATGATTTTGACCGAGGAGAGCAATATTTTTTCAGTTTTGAAGAAATGTGTAGTCATTATTCAAGACCGAAGAGAGTATTTCAGAGTAAGCACGTGTCAGGAGAATGGTGGG
Source organism: Acanthornis magna (assembly GCA_036785705.1). Taxonomy (NCBI): domain Eukaryota; kingdom Metazoa; phylum Chordata; class Aves; order Passeriformes; family Acanthizidae; genus Acanthornis; species Acanthornis magna. Next base: position 7,354,413 of record JAWUZG010000194.1, read on the forward strand.
GCTGTACTGATGTGAAAGGCCTGGACAACAAAAGTGAGATTTTACTGCCTATTTTTAGACAAAGGAAAATAAACAACTGACACTGAGTGAGCCAACAATTTCTCTTCATTCTATGCATAGATTTTTATTATCAGTGATGATCCACATGATGGCAGGAATCCAATATGGCATTTGAAACCCTAAGCAAGTATGTGGACAGAGTAATTAAGTCCAAGAATATTGTTCATGTTTTTTGCTTTATTGTGTATATTCCATGTAGGAATATATTTAAGGAAAAAAGGAGGAATTCCACAAAAGGAAAGAAGGTTGCTGTATTCCTTTCCAAACCTGCCCTGTGCTTCACACTTGTAATAAACATTAAAAAAACATGCTTTTTCATCCCATTCAGTTAGATTTAACCTACAACAATGCTTAACGTTATGGCTGCTCTTTCAGCCTGTTCTGTTTGTTGAATGTATTAACCAGATGTATTAGCAACTTTCCATGTGAATCCCTGCAGAAATGGGTAAGTGGAAGTACAGAGGCTGCTTAGAGACAGCCTGTGTTCCAGATTGTGGACTTAGTGAAAACTCTGAGTTACTCATGTGTTTATATTTTGTGTGGCCAACAGATCCATGTTTTGTCTGATACATTTCTGGTTTCGCAGTTTGCAATTTATTTATTTTTTTTAAATATAGTTGTTGTATCAGGTCACTCATTCCGGTTTTCTTTTTAATTGGAAAAAATCTTTCTCATGGACATTCTGAGAGCAAAAATTAGCATGGATTTGTTCTAATGTTATTACAGTATGTGCTGTGGTACCTACAAGCCATGTGTTACATACAAAAGCACAAGTTCATATCATCAGGTCAGCTTTTAAAGCCTCCCCCATTTTGGATTTCACAGTGGAATGAAATAGGAGCCACTGCAAGTTCTGCTTAAATGCATCATGCTCGAACAACAGGTGTGCAGGGTAATTGTTTTCTCCTCATGGTGCATATTTCACACTCTGTAACTCTCAAATGAAATACCGAAAGAATGTATAAAATTAATTCAAAGATTTAAAGAGCTCTATATTGTGGTAAAGTGGGAATCTATTGAAATTCTAAAGCACTAAAGAATTATAACCTTTATTATTATAGATCTATGATTTTCCTTTTATTGCACTAATGGACCTAAGTATGTAGTTCATTTTTATTTTCTTAAAACTTTGAGATTTAAAGAAAGGATAACTATCCAAAACTGTATATGAAATGAATTACAATAGATAAAGGATTCATTGCATCTGTTATTGCACTCAATAAATATAAAACATTTATATTTTACTTTATTGCCGTGGCTTTGTTACTGTTATTTAAGTGCAATGGCACTTTGAAGGCGTGAAACAATACAGAATTATGGCTCTTTTACTGAGAAATAGGTGTGCCAATAAGTACTCTGCTTCATAACATTTAAGCTGTTCAGATTATATCAGGTCAGTGTCAATTGCTAGTAATGTAAAATTACACATTCCATCAAATGAAACAAACTAACATTATGCTAAGTGGGTTGAAGCACATAAGATTACTCAATAGGTATTTTCTGATGCCATCTGTTATGAAAAGAAATAATTTTCCTGTGTTATACTTTATAATTTTTGTATATTCTTAGAGATACTACACATAGAAGAAAGGGTTGGTAATTAGAATAAAATGTTACTCATAATGAATCATAAAACACCTACGGAACCAACCCCATCTTTTAGTATTGAATTTTACTAATGCTCTCCTTTGTTTCCCAAATGACCTATCTTCTTTAATGATGGTTTGGATACTGGTAAGATTCAAATTCTCATCCAAAGGCCGTGACACTATTGACTAAATCTCTGTTGACTTCGCTGAGAATGTGAAATACTGTATTGCAAGATAAAATCAGCACGAGGTGCTCAGTGAAACTGAAGAGTCCATTAGTGCCTTAACTCTTAAATTACCATCTGAGTATCTCTCTTGATAAGGACGAGCTGAAAGGAAAAGTTACCTTTGTCATTAAATCTTTAACAATGTGATATTGACAGCCTTGAGTTTTTCTGTATTTTTAGCATTTTTAGACTCTATCCCTGCTCCTTTCTTTGCCTGGATGCGGGCAAGCTGTGTTCCATTAGTCACCGAGCGATGTCTGGGTGCAGGAAGGGCAGTGATTTGTCTGTGTCCTGTGTGCATCACAAGGGCATCTTCAACATGAATTAAACTCCATCTTACGGCGTTAGAAGTATGGAAAACAGACTGCCAAAGTAATGGCATCATGAATTAATATCAGTGCTTTAAAAATCTCAGATATACTCCCACTCTTCAGCTCATCTTTCTGGTACACAATTTCAGAGATGAGCTACTTAATTTTGTTGTGTTTTGTTCCTAAATTTTTATATTCAGTTATATTTTAAAAGCAGGAATGCTCAATCATTAATTTTTTTAAAGTTTCTATTACTTACTATTAACTATTTTCCTCTAAATAAGCTCAGTGTACTTTTCCTGTACAGTAGATGCAGGCACAGGCACAGGTCTAGGCACAATTATTATGAATTATAGATACTGCAAGTGTGAGCATGAATCAGAGATTAGCATTGTATTTTAGAGGTTCACTTTGATTTATTCCACTAAATGATCCCTAGGAGATCTTGACAATAATTGGAAATATGGGTACTCTCTGCCCTGTCACCAATCTTCACCTGGTAGTTTGTTCCTGGGGGAGCAGCAAATGGAATTAATCCTTCATTTAAGTCTTTAGGTCCTTCATGCACATGGGACCAGACTTTCAAGTGCTCAGACATTGTGCTGAGCTCTTCTAAAAACTGCCTACTGCCAAAATGGGAGCTGATCCCTTTTGAAATTCCTGGATAATACCTCCTAAGCCCTGCTTTTATCCACAGTGCAAAAATGATCAATTCACAGGGGCACAGATTCCTAATCAAGAGCTGGTTGGCACAGCTTCTTCTGAGCACAGACTGCTGCTGGGAGGGTTTGCAGCTGAGATCTTGGGCTGTTTCTCATCACTCCACTGCAGGCTGGTGGAATTCCAGGAGTCTAAAGCCAAGGTCTGAGCTGCTTATTGGGATCATTGTCTCAGAGTTGTGCTGTGTGCTGCACACACGCCCTGATTTTGGTGTGTCAGGATAAATGTTGAAGAACTTGAGCTGCCGTCTGGAGGTCTTGTGGGCAGATTTGGGACTTTCAAGAATGAAAAAGCACTGGAAATGTGTGCTTGTGGCCCTCTAGGAGCTTTATTTCTGAAAAGCAGCAAAAGTTTGGGAAGTCCATGGGGCAGTTCCTGTCCTGGCAGAAATTCTATTCATTTCAGTAGTTGAAGTGAAGCCAGTAATTTCTACCAGCTGGGAATCTACCCACTTATTCTTTCTAAATCATACTTATAAGTAAGTGCTTCGAGGAAAAGGAATAGAATCAAGTACCTTGTATCCAGGTATTCAAGAAAAAAGTCTCTTCTTATTAGATATTATTCTGTCACAGACGAAAACAATGCATTCCATTTGGAGAGAAAATGTGTATGTAAAACCCTTTAACAATAAAAGTATTTCTTGCAACTCTCCTCCTACTTTTAAACTCCTTTCAATCCATATGACATTTCAACAAACATACAAAAAAAAAGAAAAAAAAAAAAGAAAAGAAAAAAAGAGGGTGGAGGAATGTATAAACCTTTTAATGTATAATACTGAGGCAAGGAAAATATGGCTTGTTCAACATTAACCTTGACAAATTTGTGCTCTTGTCATTTAAATGAATGAACCTTTCCAGTGTCTAGATTGCTGGGCCTTGGGAAACAGCAGTGAGGAAGGATTGTAAACTTGATGCTCATCCCTCTTAAATGTCTTTTTTTTTTTTTTTTGAGTAAATGAATGATTTCAATGAAATCCAAATAAGGATGAATCTGCTCACTTGAATCCCCTGTTCACAGCCAATGAACTTCCCTGTGAAACGGAGCTTGCCCTCCTGGCTTGCCATGTATTGATCTAAAACATCTTCCCTGAGCCTTCTCTCTCCCTTTCCTCCTACAGGCAAAAGGTTAGCATTAGATAATAGTATTAATTTTCCAGACATCTGCACATGTTTTAATAGCCTTTAGAAGGTTTGAAATGGTTTCTGTTTGACCACCACAGGGCTAAAATGCCATTAAGACTTAGATTGTAGCAATACATAACAATCATAGCCCTGTAGTTCAACCTGGCAGTAAAAAAGCTAATTTATTTTATCAGAGATTTAAATTAATGTGATGAACTCCTCTCTCAACAGGAGCTGTAACACCACTCTCACTAAAAATACCACGTCCCTGCATATTTTCAAAACCAGATAAAACACTTGTGGCAAACCTTGTGTATGTATTGTGTGTGCTCTTTTGGAGTGTTTGCACGTGTGTTTGTGTGTCCATATAATACTGCTTACTGTCCAGAGACCATTTTGATTTTTCTGACATATCTTCATTCTTAGCCTCTTTTCTTCTCTCGTTTGGCTTGTAGGCTCAGCAAGAAGAAAGTGATTAATAGGGCAGTCTCTAGAGTAAGCACTGGGGTTTGGTTAAAACTCCTTGAGAACTGGAATTTTCTTGTGGACAAGAATTATTGCTGCTTAGGTAAATTCAGTTGAAAATAATTTTTAAAACAGACCTATGCATTTAATAAGGATACTTTTGAAAATCTGTGAAAGAAATATTTAGACTTCAGACAGTTATCATTTCCAGCTATATGCCAGGGGAAAGCTTCAGCTTATCCCATTATAAAGTGATAAAGCAGCATCTGATGGCAGCAGCTTCTGTGATAAAATGATCATGGCAGCACTGAGAACGAATCTAATAAGGGAATTGATCTGTAGATTCCAATTCTGGTAGAGCCAACATCGATCAACATAAATGTCAATAAGAAGATCGTACTGAGGTCTGCCTAATTCTTTTGGATTATTTTGGGGCATAGTCAGAAAGTGAATGTGAAAATGAATTTTAAACTGTAGGAATCACAAAGGCAGCGACCAATATTATGTTGTGCTATCAGGAATGTCACCGACTGTCGTAGGCTGAGCAACTTAGCAGCATGTTGAAATTAGTGAGTAGCTTTTAATCATATAATTATAAATTGATAATATAAATTGATAATGCGATGACTGTGGCCTAAGTGAGACTTTTCTATTGTGTTTTTATATTAAAGCACTTCTTAAATACAGTGAAATAATAAAAACCAGCCCACCTTTTTACTGCTGAAGTGTAGATAGTATGTGTAGGGCTTGCCAGAAAAGATTAATGGTGTGGTTTTTCCTTGTTGCAGGACTTCAGTATAAAGTTGTTTCCTAGACTGATTCTGTCAGTGCTGAAGTGTTAAAAACAAAAGGGTTTTGTTTGTGGAGAGGTGTCAGGATGTGCAGGACTCCTGCCCTTTGCTCTTTGGTCTTGCCATAATTCTCAGCACCCGCGTGGTGCTGGCCCTCATTTAGCACAGTGGAATTGACATACTAAGGAGTATTAGATCAATGGGAGGACATTTGGAAAAATAAGAGGCAAAATACAAATATGTACTTAATAAGAAGCTCAACTCCTGCGCAGCACTATTCTCACAGCACGGCTGTTTCACCATACTCCAAGGAGTCTTCCATTTGCAAGCTCGTTGAAAACATTTTTTCATTAATTATTCACGTCCTGAGTAGCTGATTACTGGGTCATTGATGTAAACTGTTGACTTTACGGTAATTACAAACCACAGGGAACTTTATACATGCATTTTCCTAAGAAATTAAATTAGCTCATTTTCATATTACTGCAATATTTACAGACTCCTACCATAGTGCTATTAAAATGAGAACTAACACTTTGGAATCTCAGAGCTTGAAAACACTGATAGACTTATAAAACGAAGACTGGGATCAGAGGGGATTACTTTGTGTCTTTCAATGTAACTTTTATTTAAAGCAGTTTATAAAAATTAATAAAACTCAGGATTTGGAACAGGAGTAATTTTCGTCTTACATTAATGTTGTCAACTCTCCGAAGAATACAGAGAGATTATGCTATTTCTGTTTATAAATCAAATGCCTGCTTAATACCTCCCAATTTATACCCTGGAACATAAGTTTCCAGCCTTTTGAGTCACTTTGGCTCTAATTCACTGAGTTTTGCCATCTCTGGATGGCTCAATAGTAATAGAGAGCTGCAAGCTTGGAAACTCTGCAGCAGACACAAATGAAACCTTTTTTTTTACTTTTTGTGCTGGAATTGCTTTGTTAGCAGGATCTTCTGTTCTAGTTTTAGCACCCTAATCTTCCACACAAATGTTTCTGTTATCACACCCTTGTACTTTGTCTTGGATGTTGCCTTAAGTCTCAGTAAACTCACCTGGAGGATTTGCCAGCAAAACTGGCAAACCACTGTTAATTCTGGGTTCGGATTTAAAGTCTAGCATCTTCTGTAAAGGTTTTTTAGAGAAGTGTGCCTAGTAGGAGGGGAAAACAACAAAAAACAGATGGAAAATATCAAATTAAAACTTTCATGGAAGTATTTTTATTAGATTAATGGAAAATTCAAATCCATGCACCTCACTTGAAGTTAAAGGACTAGCTGAAAGCTTTTTTTTTTGTACTAAGAACTCATTTAACTTACTGAAATGCATTTCACAGTTAATCCTTTAATATTCACTTGTGTACAACACTTCCTCCTATCACCACTGAGCAATACTGCATGTTTGTGATTGTTTCCTGTATTTTAAAGCACTGCGGGTAGGATCAATAAAAGCCTCCAGCTGTTTGCTCAGACCACTGGAAGAGTTATCCTGGGCCTCACCTGCTGTGTATTAACCCTTTCCTCCCACCTAAAATAAATATGGTGGTGCTCTCCTGTGATAAACAGCTGCTGAGAGCCCTCGTGGCAGCACACGGAGCGAACTGAGTCAATCTGTCAGACAGGCCCTGAGAAAGAACAGAATTTTAAATGTGAAAGACAACGTACATGCTTGTGCTAAATCAAGTTTAAGGTGTAAGACTGCTGAGCTGCTCTGCGTGTTCCAGACTGAGCTGTATAATGTTCCGCGCTTCCTGTCAAATGTCAGTGTCTTCACTGACTGCTGGCTCTGTTGGAAATGGTACCTGTAGCAACAGAGAGGTAGAAAAAATAGTTTAGTGTGGAGCTTTAGCTTTGCAATCACAAGTTGGATGTTCTTGCCTGTCAGAGCTTTGTTTGTAGCTTTTAGAGGTCTAAGTGATGAATATCCAATTATTTTGCGTAAGGGAGGAGTATTTTAAACAGTCAAAGAGTGTTAGTTTCTCACTCCAGTTTTAGCCCCAATGCTGTAAATGGTTAAACAAGGCCCAACGTTAGGAGAATGAATAATTTTCATAGAATTGTGGACTGGCTTGTGTTGGAAGGGACCTAAACCTCCTCTCATTCCCAGTGCTCTGGCATGGACAGCGATGCTATTCACCAGACATGGTTTTCATTTACTACCAAGTTAAAACATGGTAGCAATGAAGTCCTGTTTATAGGAAGTGAATAGTAGGAAAGTAGGACATAGTTCTGAATTTTCTATTAAATATATAACTTCCAGAGCTGAAAAAGAATTATTATACTTTTGTTTTTGTGATTTAAATTATATGCAATAAAACATCAGGCATTGGTGTATGTGCACAGTGTAGAATTGCAAGTACATTTCCTATGTTAGTGATAATTAGAATTAAATAAAATGGGAGCATCTTTTTGCAACTTTCACTTTTACTTCATATTTGACTATTTCTTTGTTGACAACTACAAGTTCTGCTCTCTTTACAAGGCAGAATTTGCATCTGTCAAAAGCACATTATTGCAAACTCTTATTTGTCTAAAGGCAAAATTGATTTCTACTTTCAGAAATTTTATTATTTTTTCCCTAAATATACCTAGTTTTCTCCTTAATTCCAGAATATTCAGTGGATGAGAAGTTCACATTTTGTATTTTGAACAATGCGTGTTCCACTCTAGGTAATTTTTGGTGGAATAGGTGAAGGATGTTCTCTTACCAAGATTTTGTTTAATGAAAGATTAGACTTCTGCATAAACTAATAGTATGTAAATACCTTGCCTAACGATATTTTTCCCTTCTGTGGCCTACACTCTTTATGGTGAGATGGAAATGTGGAGGTTTTCCCTGCCAACCCAATTTCAATGGCTGGGCTATAGAGGGAAGCAGGCCAGAGTGTGCCTGTTCAGATTTGTGATTCCCTGAAAAACAGCAAAGACAGGAGAGGGCCACACATACCAAACAAACATTTACAGAAGGTTGAAAATGTCTCCTTGGTACCTAGAGAGAGAATTTTTTTTTCCTGTGAATGATGGGCTTTGGCTCATGTGATAAAAGCAAAGCCAATTGATTTAATAGCAATTAACTCATCCAGTATCGGAGAGCTGCGTGCTCTTTGGCATAATTCACTGAAAATTGTTCTGGCAACGCTGCAGACCATTAGGTGTTTCAGAAAGGAGATGGGAACTGATAGATGTTCTGCAGAGATAGAGTCAAGAGGCACACTGGTTAGGGGAGTCTGTCTGCAATATTGCCTTGTGCCAGCAGGTAGGAGCCTTCTTTTATCTTCCTAGAAAGTCCTAATAAGAATGCTGCTGGGGAGGGGGAACTGGCCTGCTGCTTGATGGATTGGTTGTCTGCCTGCCAGATAATTGTATTTCCTATTGCCCCTGATCTAATAGGTTTCCACCTAAATTATCAATTACTTTGTTTTTATTTTTCATGCGAGTCATGGGAGTTAATCTTGACATTGAGCCACAAAGGGCACGGCCCTTTCTGCATCAATCTCACAGGTGAAGGAGGAGCTTTGCTGCTCTGGGCACAGGCATCTGCAGAGAGGTCTCCTGCTCTGCCCTGGTCTCAGTCCTCACTTTCTGGGGAGATGTGGCTCCAGTCGAGCTAAGATGTAACAAACTTTTTAGTCCACACCTGCCCTGTCGTACTCAGTACAGGGTAATTTCCAAGGAAGTTGGCCCAGTCCATGCTGTTTTCACCTCCATATAGATTTTCAGGTGTGCAGTGCAGCAATCCTGGTGCTTTTCTGTTTCCAGAGGGGCCCAGGTGCTCCCCACCACCTCTGAGTATTGCCCAGTTTCCCCTTATCATTATTTAGGGCACCAACAAATGGGGCAGATAACTTGGATTTATAGTTGTAACTCCTCAGTTTCATATTTAAGTATTCATTGAAACCGAAGTGATCTCTTCTGTGGAAGTCACTCCGTGCAGTGGCCTGCCTTTTGTTGCATTGTGTCACGATAGCATCAACAGTGGTTTTAATACCGTGCAATTTTCAAGGCAGCAGTAACTCCTTGATCTAGTGATGTGACTGTCATCTGAAAATAACCATAAAGGACACAGTACATTTTGTGTATCTGAGAAGAAATCAGAATGAAGATACAGAGTTAGCACAATCTGTTACTTGAGTTTAAATGCATCATTAATGAGGTTTTTTTTTGACAAACACTAAAGTTTTCCCCATTTTTTAATTAGACAATGGAGAAGGGAAAAGAAAAATAAATGAAAGAGAAACATTTTTCTTATGCTTTTCTATTGTAATTGAATGACTTGCCTCAGTGCTGTGTGATTATATTTAATTAATGACCTCAAACTTTATTATGCTGTTTGTTAATGCTAGTCATTGTGCTGGCCACCTCTGTTAGTTTATTTGCATATGTGTGGGGAGGAATATTCCCAATGTGGTGATCTCATTTGATACAGAAATATAATCACATTATACATCTTGAGAGCACGCTTTCCCTCCTTGTTAATCATTTTAGTCTGCTGATTTGCCTTCGCTGCTGCAGTTTCATAGAGTCTGAGTTCAGCAGGGCAGGGGTGATTCAAACACAGCGTGACCCCTGTGCAGCCCAGCCCCTCCGGTCACTCAGTGGGGAGGGACCCCCAGGACCCTCAGCTGTTTCCAGCATGTTGTCCTGGGCTTCATCTGATCACTGGTCAAAAATTCTGATTTCTGCCTGCTCCAGCTGGGCTCATCTCTGCTCTTATGGCTGACACAGTTTCTGTATTCTGTAAGTAACACTAAATTCCATTGGATGACATTGAGGGTAATATTCCGTTTCCTTTATTGAAATGTATATATGTTCCCATTTAAGTAATAAATGGAAAAATGGGAAGATGGTATTACAACTAAAATTCTTATAACACTATTTCTAGGGTACTTTTTTTCCCTGGGAAAATAAGTGTTCAACTTTAAATGTTCACCTATCTCAGATGCCCCCAGTGCACAGATCTGAGTATTGTAACTTCCACTGAAATATCTCAGGTGACTGGTTTCACTGGAGAAAGTAATTAATTTATCTGCAAACCACTTGTTCATAGCACCAGTGACTCTTGGTTCTGAAAACAGTGGAATTCTCTGGTGGCTCAGTGATGCAGTTGAAATTATTGTCAAGAGGAAAAAATGTACAAAGTCAGTAAATCTGTGGCTTTGGGCAGACATTTTACCTGTTTAAATCCTTAATAAACACCTGACAGTAACATTGGTAGTAGGATTTTGAAAGGTCTGAATCACCAGGCATCACTGATGTTAAAAGACATATAGCCTGGATGTAGTTAATATTTATAATGAAACATACCTTGGATAGTGAGTGCTTGCAGCATTTTGATCTATTCAACAATATATTGGACCAAATACGTTTATACAGAATATTGATCATTGAAAATATTTTCCATAATCTCTCTGCAACAGGCAGTACCTCCTTAATAAACCCAGATGAATATGTAACTCCTGAGAAATGACTTTCAATTTTATAATTGCTAATTTTTAAAAGATTTTCCTGGATTGTCTGGAACAGATGCCTGAAGCAGAGCATGCAGATAACAGAGGCTGTAGGAATGGCTGCCTGCTTTGTTCTCGAGCAGATTAATTTCTGCAGTGGGTACCAAGAGAGCAGGCTGGCGAGTAGCTGTGTGTGAGACACTGTGACTCGCATTTCAGGGCCCTGCAGAGAACTACTGTACACTGTGTAGAGGCTTTTCTGGCTATGGATTCTTTCTCCCTCTTTGGCCAGCCTTTTTGGATGGACAGTGATTTGCCATTGGGTGATCACACAGCCTTGACAAATCTCCATGGTTTGCATCCCTCACAGAGTCCCCTGGAAAAGCACCTGGCTGGATCTGCACCATTTGTTCCTCCAAGCTGAGCAGGGTAAATGTGGTCTCTTAGGCTGCAAGCCTGGAGAATTAATGGGAAAATGAAAAGAGCTTGATCCAAAGTCCTTTTTTTGGGGGGGGTTTATTGTTTTAGTCCATTTTCATTGATTCCAATGGACCGTGAGTCAGATCCATACTGCCTGTTACATGGTGTGTTGGCCCAGGGACTAACAAGACTGCAGATATTTCTTCTTTTGAAGTCATTGGCCAAGGCATTCACATAAATCATGGATTTTATTGAAACTGCAATTAAAACAAATCAGGCTTAATGCAGACTGAAAGCCCTAGAATTAGTGTCCAGGTGAATGTGGAGGGAAAGGCACAAGCTTAGCCATCCTTTCAAGCAAAACTGAGAAAAGAACTGTGTATATAATCGAACAGCATGTGAATATTAATGCACAAAATCCTCTGAGTCCCCAGTTCCCCGATGCAATTATTTTCTATTCACATTAATTGTTCCTAACAGATGACATTAATGACTTTGAGTTAAAATGTGTGCAGAGGAGGCCTTCAGCAGATCAATGCTGGTTAAAAATAGGGTCACTTTTGCAATCATTCACGCAAGGTGTAACAGCTCGTAAATAAAACAACATTAACATGTTGATTGATTTATAAATGTTAATTTTGTAGTTCATTTTTATGCTTTTTTCCTGAAACCTGTCAAACTGTATGGATAATGGTGGGACTCGTGTTCATTTGTTATTGTTGTGTGTGAAGTAATGATAAGTTGCAAAGCAGTGACTAGAAGAAAAAGTGGAGTTTGTTTTGGATGAAGAATGATCTGTCCTCCAGACAGGAAGTCTTGGACAAAGTAAGCACAAAGAACAACATTTGAAATTAGAACAAATCCTCTTTTACCTCAGGCTCTTCATTTCCCTTGAAATTTAACAGCGGAGTTTGGAATTTTAAAAACGCTGATCCGCTGCATATCTGACAAATGCTTATGCTTTGCTCATTCCCTTCTGCCCCCCCCCAGAAACTCCATTCACGCATCTTGGACCTCTCATCTGGGGATTTGCTTTCAGAAGTGGAGCGAAACCGAAGCCTGATGCAAGCTCGAAGTGCTGATGCTCAGCTGCACGTGAGTGTTCGTGCTGTCCTTGTAGCCTCATCTGGAACCTCCTCTTGCCTCGCAAGGCTGGTGTCAGGGAAGAGCCATAAAGCTGATCTCTGAATTGAAGCTCTGTTGAGGCAGATAACAATACTTTTACTTCCTTCTGTTCTCTGAAATTCAATATTGTGTCCTCGGTTGATATAGTGAGCAGATAGTGTCACTGTGTGCAAAAAAAGCGTAAATCTTAGCAATGTCCCCGATACACCTTTTTGGCTATTGATTACATCTCAGAATCTTTGAGAAATGGTCAAGGAGCTTTTTATTAAAGCCCAGGCCCCGTATTATTCATCCCACTTTTATGATATATTATGTATGAACTTTTAAAAATTCATGGGCTCTGCATTTTTTTCTCAGACGGAGTGAGCTTTGTGCTTATTTGGCAAAACGTTCGCCAGCGTGGCTTTCATGTTTCATTGTCAAAGGGAAAAGTGGCTTAAAAAACAAAAATCACATACAGGGAAACAAAGAGTACAAGAACAGAACACTGAACCTGCGTGTGCCTTTGATCTTGAAGTATAGTAGTGTCAACAAAAATGTAATCTCCCTTGTAATACGTACTTTAATGAAAAGGCATTGTTTCAAAGGTTCACAAAAATGCTAACAACCCTTTGCATTATATTTAATTAAGCCTTCAGGTTAAGTTGCTCTAATATAGAGTTTTGTGTCTTTAATGGTCTGATTATTTCAATTTTCTCTGATTTCTAGTGAAAATTACATTTTTAAACTGTAATATTACATTCAGGCCTTTTTACTCTAATTTCATTAAAGGTAATGACTAAAGAGTCATGATTACAAAAAATTAAAATTTCACCATGTCATTTAATAGACCCATATGCTAGTTAAATGTATTTAATTAATGCATCATAAACATCTATTCAAAGTACCTTCTTGGATAATTTAGAGAATAAAGGCAAGTTGCAGGGGAAATTTCCACTCTCTTAAGTGATCTGAATGCAATCTAGAAACTGAGTAGATACCCTACTTCATAATCTGGAGTGACATGATATTTTTTTCACATTTTCTCCTCTCTTAAAAGATGATTACAGTAATACACTGTTCTTTTGCTTTGCTCAGATATCTTCATTTTTTCCATTGCTGAAACGGTAGGACCAAATGCCTTTCTCCTCTCTTAGGTGCAAAGGGAACAAAGTGAGAGGATGGAGAGGCTCTCAGAGTAGCTGAAGATGACAGGAAGGCAATTCTTGTCACTGTGCTGTGATCTCTTTCCTCCTGCAGGAGATTCTTAAAGGCGAGGATTTACAGGCAGCCTTCCCTGGCATGCTGTGATGGCTGAGACACAGCCCAGTATAAAGGGCAGGAATTCCACCTGTTTTCTCATGTTTTCCACATGTTTTCCCATGTTTTCCCATGTTTTCCACATGTTTTCCCAATGCCAGAGCTGAAATGCAGAGAAATAGCCAGAAGGAGCAGCTGCTGCCATTGCCTCTGTAGTGCCACCCTCACCACGAGTGACACTGTCCTAGCTGAGAAAGCTGATGGCCAGGGGGTTTCCCAGGGGAACCACGGTTTCAGAAATAAAGACTCATTTGACTCAGCAAAGCAAGAAAGTCTGCTTTCTGTGATGGTGAAAGATGTATTCTTCCCAGAGCCCCTGGATTTAAAGGCTGTTCCTCCTGCATCCATTTGACTTCCTATGGGAACATGGACCAATAATTCCCAGGGGTGAAATGTGCTCTTGGTGCCTCTAAATGATTTTCCCATTCATGGGTTTTGCTTGTGACAAAGAATAATGACTTGCCCTGTAGTTACGTTTGTCAAAACCAGAGCATTATGATGTCAGCTGAGCGATGAACAGCTGTACTGATGAGCTCCTCAGCAGGAAAAATTCTGCTCTCTCCCATTCAGCTGAAAAAAGGTTCAACTCTGGTAGTAATGAATGGGAGGAACATGGGGGAATAAATGGAAGAAATTAGCGGAAGGCCAACAAACATGTCAGTGCATGAGAAGTGCGTACAAACCGAGTGTTTTGCCAGAGATTTCCATGAAGAAGCTGTGTCTAGGGCATACACAGCCTTGATAATTGTTTTATGGATTCAATAACTTTAGGTTTCTTGTTTCTTCCCAAGTGTAAAGGTAAATTCTTCATTTAAGCAAAATTAATTTGAGGTATATCTACATACAAAAATCAATAAGTATTGTTTCAGTTTGCCTTAATGAAATCCAAAGGGAAGTTTTACGTAATGGAGTCACAGAATCATAGATTCACATTTGTTGGAAAAGACCTTTATGATTAAGATCATCAAATCCAACCTTTCACCCACCACTGAGTGAGAAGATTGAGTCCAACCATCAACCCAGCACTACCAAGCCCACTACTAAACTACCCCAGGTGCCCCATCTGCGCAGCTTTTAAATCTCTCCAGGGATGGTGACTCCACCACTTCCCTGCTCCATTGCTTGACAACTCTTTCAGTGAAGGAATTTTTCCTAATATCCAATCTAAACGCCCCCTGGCACAACTTGAGGCCATTTCCTCTTGTCCTATCAGTTTCTGCTTGGGAGAAGAGACTGACCCCCACCTCATTACAACCTCTTTTCATGTAGTCATGTCTGGTGTTCCTGGTAATTAAAAAGATGTCTGATTCTGTAAGGAAACTGGAGAATAGTGCAAGCACTTAACACTAAAGAAGCTTTAACACTGTTAGGCTCAAGAGTATTAGTTTGAAAACAAATTAAAGGCATCCTGGCTACTCCTACAGAGGTTTAATATTTTACCTAAAGTGCTATCTACTCTTCATTACTCTCTTCCTCAAAGCTGGCACTTAGTCACAGTCAGCTGAAATTGCATTTGGAGAGGGGCGATAACTACACGAGTACTAAAGGCAGCCATAAAGTGTCAATAAATTGCATAAGCAAGAGGCTTCAGCTGTCTGCGAGCGACACGAAGATGGATTGTCCTACGTCAGAGAGTTTCTTAGACAAAGCTTTGAACTAGATAGGAAACCAAAATTAGACTGTAATGGAGAGATTCCATTCTCAGTGGACATTCTGCTCGGGATACTAAATTAATTTACCTTGTCCAGGGTGTGCAGCCTCATCTGTTACATTGTGGGGCTATAATGCAGTTGTCAAGATGTACTTGTATTCTTATAACTTTGTTTTCTGTATCTTCCTGGAGCACGCTGCTTATATATGAAGCATAATTCAAATAGACTCAGAATAATCTTTACCATAAGAAGAGTGGAATACTAGTTCAAGAATAAAGAAGAAAACATTGAGGATTGTGGATTTTTTCTCCCCTGGCAAATAAAATTGTTAGCAATTTTTAATTTAGTTCTCTGTATTAAATTCACCAGACACTAAATGGCATAACAGGAAGGTGTAAGTGGCTTACTTGCTTTCTCTTTGCCGGTCTTAATCAAGGGGAAGTTAAATGATCTTTTTCTGCCCATAAGATATTTCTATTTCTTCTCATTTTTTAGGAATGCCAGCAGAATGTGAAATCCAGCATACCTGTCTTGAAATGCCAGAGTCAATTAAATGTGACAGGTTCTAGCCGCCTGTATCCCCGGAGCAGCTGCAGTAGCAGTGAACTCTCCCTCTCAAGTGCTTGCAGTGAATATTCCAGTGGTTCCTCCTACACTTGGAATGATGGAAAGACAAGCAAAAGGGTAAATCAAATTAATTTTCTTCATGTATTAGTTTCAGTTAATCTGAAACAAGATTAATTGAAAAGCTGACTATTTCAGAAGCTTTTTACTTTCCTCTCTCTTTTATATTGAAAACAGTTGTCGCTAAACTGTCACCCCTCCCATTTGATTTTTTTAGAAATTCCTCTGTCACTCCAGCTTGCTTACAGTCTCCTCATTTGTTCTGAGGTTTATTCTGCCTTTCATAGTCCAAATTGCTCTTCTTCTTTATCTTAATCCTTCCATTCATATTGTTCTTCCTACAGGTTTTTAATGTACTGCAGCCTTCACACTGCTGTGAAATCCTTTATTGAAAAAGAACTTTGTTATAAATAGCAAAGAATGGAATGTAATGCCCTTATGCAGCTCCTGTATCTCTTTACCAAAATGGTAACACTTTTATTGACAGCACTTGTGAGTAACACTAGTGATTTTTATTTTGTTTTGACAGTCATCCGTGAGATGGGATAAAAGAATAAGCATTGGCTCTTCGCTCCCAAGCAACCTCTCAAGTCCTGCAGATGATCTACCTCCAACTCGTATCAAGGAAAACCATATCTTAGAAGGGCTGAAAAAATTGCAGAAGCAAAAAATATTACTTGAACCACCTTCAGTAATATCAAAATGGGGTTACAAAGATTGCATGAACTCCAACGAAGGAATATATTCCCCCGGAATTAAATGTGGTGGCCATAATGAACAGACTCACTGTAAGCCAATGGAAATGGGAAGTATTTGCATTGAACACAACAAAACTTTCTCTTATGATTCAGATTCACATGATGATGCAGATGATGACTCCTCATCCTTACTCTTGCTGCAGGAAGTGCCAAGCAAAGACAGCAGGACCTATTGTCATAAATTAACTCACAGCATTTCTGACAGTCTCTTTGACTGGGATCCTAGCAGGAAACATTTGCCAGAAAGAAGCTCATTTTTTGATTCAAAGGAAAGACCTGAAAAATTGACTAGTTGTGTTGGTGGATTCCAGGCAGAAGTGAAATCAGGCACGAGAGCAAAGCTGCCTGGGTTACAGTTAAATCAAAGCCATTCTAATATGGGCTGGAAGGACTTTAATTTTCAGCTTTCCGACACTGATGACAATGAAGTCTTGGATGAATTGCACATAGAAAGCAGTGATGAGAAAAGTCCATCAGATTTATCAGCAGCTCCTTTTGCTGAGAAGTATACAAACACCTCTGACTTGCTGAAAGTCACAGAGAATTCCCAGTTTGTATCTACTGAGAGAGAAGAGAACCACATACCTGTTCACTCAGACATTAGGCCGAAGACATGTAATTTCATTAAACAACAAAAGGTTATAAAAAAGACCTCTTCTGAAGAGTGCATTACAGTAATATATGATGCTAAGGATGGCGAGCCAATTGAATTCAGCTCACATCAAACTGGAGTTGTCACTGTAACAAGAAATGAGATTTCAATCAACCAGCCACAAACTACGTCCAGTGCAGAATACACTGAACTTATACCTCAGGGAAGAACTGATTTGCAGCCAGGACCCAGTGTGAGAAACTACACTGCTTTAGAAAGACAGGAAGATGAAACTGGGAAAAATACCCTTGAAGATAACACAGGGAATAAAAATACAGTTGTCCCCCTGACCTGTGGTGAGCCTTCACGCTGTGGAAGAGTGACACAGCAAAATACTTCACGACAAAAACTAGTGAAGCCAATGTATGATGCGTCATACAAGGCCAATTCAAGCTCCACTGTGCATGCAGGAATCAGCCAAAAGCCAAATGTAACTAAAATACCCAGCAGAGGTAAATTTTCTCCCCAAAAAACTGTGATAACTGAGAGTGGGGAGGCACCTGTAGCTCTGCCAGTGGGCCCCACAGCCCTTGAGAAATCACCTGCTCTGCCACCTGTAAAGCTTTCAAGATTCAAAAAGGCACAAAGCCCACCTCGTCATTTTGACTCAAAAGTTGAATTTCAGGTTCCAAAGCCCCCTGCCCACTCCGTGC
Organism: Acanthornis magna; assembly: GCA_036785705.1. Classification (NCBI taxonomy): domain Eukaryota; kingdom Metazoa; phylum Chordata; class Aves; order Passeriformes; family Acanthizidae; genus Acanthornis; species Acanthornis magna. Next base: position 7,372,329 of record JAWUZG010000194.1, read on the forward strand.
CTGACTCGAAACGTCCTGGCAGAGGAGATGGGTCAAAGCATCCAAAGAGTCAGAGTCCAGCATCACCACTGTTGCCTCAGCACCTTATAGAGCCCAGTAGCTATGGGGAACCCCCAACCAGAGACTTTCATTGTGATTTAGCAACTGTAGAAGCTCGGTCTCCATCCCCACCCCTTCCTCCAGGCAGGTCAACATCCCTGTTGATTCGGCCTAATTATGCTAATTCTCCACCTCTGGCGGTAAAGTTAGGAGGAGCTGGTCCCACTGAAACAGCAAAAAATATACTGAAATCATCTCCGTTAAAAGGAGCTGTGAACTCTGGCTTTCATAATCAATCTAGTCATGAAATGCAAGCAAAAAATCTATCTTCTGGGGCCAAAATTGAATTATCTTACCTTCAAGAAAACGCAGAAGGAATTATGCAAAATAAATGCACGTCTCAGCAATCCCACAGTGCATGCCAAGGACTTTCCAAAGTTTCCACAAAGCAAGTCTGCCCAAAAAACCCTAATCAGCTAGGTCTCCACAGGAATCGTGAATATTCCAGCACAGATTTTCAAACAGCCAGGTCCTTTTCTCTAGGTTGTCCATCACTGGGAACAACTTCTTCACAAGACACATATTCCAGCAAAAACAATATTTCCAGTGACAGTGGGTTGGATCAGCTACAAAAGATGCCAAACATTCTCCCCACAACTCCTCAATGTCACACAACGAGCACAAGTGAGCCTTTGCTATCTCAGGTAAACAATTTCCCGTCGACACTGTTTCATGCCAGCGATGCTGCACATGCTCCTCAAAGCTCTAACGAGAGAGGAATGAAAACCCGTCTGCCTGTAGGACTGAAATTATTTGTCAAATCCCCCCAGCTTCTCCGCAAGAGCTCTACAGTACCAGGGAAGCAGGAAAAAGACAGTATAAATGCAGCTTCCAAAAGTAATGTGAGTTCCAGTAAGTACAAGCCAAGTGAGTCTGTGTGTGTGACCACCAAAGGTGCAACGGATGCGGAGTTAAAGGACTCCAAGTCTGACGCTGAAGTAAAAAATAATTTTACTGTGGGACTTAATGTGGATACAGCATCAGCTCATTCACATGAAAGCTGCAACTTGGTGGTAGACAGAGGAGATGGATTAGAAAACAAATTAGTTAAGAGGTCTGTTTCTTCCGGCAACAAGTCGCACTTGAAGCCAGCTCTGGGCATGAACGGAGCGAAAGCTCGCAGTCAGAGCTTCAGCATTCACACCGGGGAGAAGCCATCTGCCCCTGTGACAGAAGGTCTCGGGAAAGTACGGACTCAGATCATTACAAACACTTCCGACAGAGGAAATTCTCTAACGAGGCAGAACTCAGCCATGGAAGGACTTCAAATCAAGGCTGTTCCTGGGGCAGCAGTGACGCCAGAGGCTCTTTTATATACTGCTAAACCCACAGAAAATTCTTACCCTAGACAAGGCTCCCTTGGAAATATGAGTAGTTGCAATAGCCAGCATGGAAGCCCAAGCAAATTGCCCTTCAGATCATCTCAAAAAGTAGACCTGTTTCACAATGCTGCAAAATGTGATGGAAACAAACCATTTTCTCAGAAAGATGCACGCAGTCCATCTGTGCAGAATGAGAAAAGCACTGAAAGCTTTAAGCACGAAGGTCTAGGTAAAAAAAGTGTTCTGTCAGCAGAATTGGAGTTAGAACCCTCGGCTACTGTGTCTTCCAAACAAATTTTGTCCTTCCAAAGTTTTGATGGAATAAAATGCCCTCATAAACTGGAAGCAACGAAATCACGGAGACAGCAAATGTCTTTAAAATTAGCAGAAACCTCTGAGAAGGTTAATGATGTATTGAGCTCGCCATCTCTGCAACCTACAATAGAGGAGAAAGTCATGTTATGCATCCAAGAAAATGTGCAAAAGGGTCAGGGACAAACCAAATCTCCCACTGTGGAGACTAAACAAAAGACTGGGCCTTCCATAGCCAGTTGGTTTGGCTTCCGAAAGAGTAAGCTCCCAGCACTGAGTAGCAGGAAAACTGATGTTCCTAAAACTAAGGTGGAAAAAAAGGATGCCAAAGTTTCAGGATTTGGAATTAAGCAGGCAAGATTAGAGAGAAGAAAAGAAAAAAAGAAAACTGAACAACACTGTGAAATAGAAAATGAAATTAACAGGAAAACAGACAACAGTGACATTTTAGCCATGGAGAGTAAAATTATGAAACCTTCCCCAGACTCTCCTGGTGAGATTGAGTGTGAACAAGTCAGAGGTTCCACCACAGCTGCCTACTCACCAAAAGACAGTTTTATGAAAGAGCTTTTAAACAGGTAAATCTCCGGAACACAATTTGGGATGTGTTGATGTCCACGTAGCTTCACAGATGCCCAGAGGCCAAGTTCAATGTATGTTCCTTTTGTGCTAAGAGTGCACAATAGATTAAAGAATAGGTGCACATTTGGGACTTTAATCTCTACAGGGGAAAAAAAAACATTAACAATGAGGTGATAATTTTGTTCATGTTACTTTGTTAACCAAACCACTGGTCTTTGAAATTAAAGAATTAAAGATAGGCGAGTTACATCCAAGTTGATAATTCGAATGATTCCAGAAATCAAGGATCTAGGCAGATGGTGTGTAAAGATAGAGGGTAATTAGGTACAAGTTTTAATGTATTCCATTTTCCCTTATTGCAACCAGAAAACACATATTTGGTAACTTGTCAGAATTAATTACGTTTCTAGCTGTCACAACCTTTGGTCACAGAAGAACTCAGCAATCGGTATATTGTGTTTTCCCGTTTGCCCCACAGCAGTCCCAAATATAATATAAATCATTATATGTGAAAGGCTAAATTGATATACTACCTGAAATTGCAAGTGACAGGTTTGATCAAGGCTAGTTAGAAACATTTATCACTCAAAGGTCTAGAGACAGAAAGATACAGAGAGGTTACTTTAAACATTAAAGGAATGGGAAAGTAGAGTGATTGAAGAAGGGCAATGTAATTTATCAGAGGAATCACTCTCTACCTGCAGAGTTGATAAGAAAGCAGCTCAGCAGACAGAAAGTGGATCAAATAATGTTTCCTACAGGAGTGTGTCGAAGGGCAGCTCCCAGGGCTCCTCTCTTCACGGCAACTCTATCAGCTCTCAAGGAAACCACAAGAAAAACAGCAACACAAAAGCTGATATGGAAATGCAGAATCAGACCCTGGTAAGTACTTCAGTACGCGAAAACATTATTACCTTCTTTTTAACTTCTGGATGTGTTTCTTATTGCCATTACAGGCAAACGGGATAATAACTGTTTATCTATAAGACAGAAAGATTTTGTGTAGCTAGAGGATTGTGAATTAATACAAAAGTTGGCAGCTTGACTATAGGCCACATTATGCAGCTAGTCATGAAGATCCTACTGCTTCTGCTGGCAATTCAATTCCACTGAAGATACATGCACAGTGATGCTATAATCATACTGTAGGAGAGTGAAATAATAGGACCATTTTATTTATTTTTTTTTATTTTTTCCCCCTTTCCCAGAAAATTGCATGTCAGTATTGAACATTCCTCTGAACATTATAGAAGTCGTTAAGCCTGAAAAGTGCACTGCTGATGTGGAAAAGGCAAAGTATTTGACCACATTTGGGAATATTTGTCACTTAAGAGGGAATGTTCAAAAGCAAAAATATACATCAGACCTGTGGCTCCCTTTCTGTCATTAAAATTCTTCCTGTTATTGCCCTGTAGTTAGTTTTATACTCTAAAAAGGTACTAACTGTACCTGATAATTTAATTTACCCAGAGAAATGGAATGTTGCAATGTAGAAGAAAAATGATCTTATTTTCTGCTAGCTGCTAGATTCTGGTTCTGGATTAATTTTACTGCACTGAGAAGTGTTCACACAGGTTTAGGATTAGGATTCACATAGGATTAGGATTGTAACCTAAAGTCAGGCTGAAGGGGTGCCCTTCCTTATGAAGCTTCTTTTAATTAACCTTAAAATTTAATGAGCAATCTCTTGCCTAGCAAGGGCCTTCCCCATGATGTTTTAAAATCCAGCACGAGGAGAACAGAGATGCTTTAACCCTATAACATTCTTTTCTCCTTTCTGAGATAGCTGTCTTGTCCATATTACCATGATTATTATTAACCATAACCCCAATTTTAACAAACAGTCTGGAAACTTGTGCCGAATATAATACTTACTGTGGAGCTGAGGCTATCACTTTTGTTGCTCTGATAGGACTGAGTTATTGAAGTGCAGCACATATAACTATTTCCTCCGAGGGATTCTGAAATACAAATTCTCTGGGAACATTGCAAAAAGCTTCATAATGGGAACTGAAAAAACCCTTAGCTTAGGGCAGATGTTTAGGATGCTTGAGGTCAAGGCATTCCATACATGGTTTCAAATTCAGGCAATTTTTTTTTTTTTTCTTTTTTTCACTTTAATACAGATGTCTTTCCTGAGAACATATGCAAGGTCATTTTTTTTAAACTTACAGGGAACATATGCGAAATGAATGTGTTTGAAAACTTTCCTCCCGACTCCTCTGGTATCATCTCTTCTTTGAAAATGTAGATGTCTCCTGCATTATAAAACCACAAATTATAAGCATATCTAAGGCTGTCCTTGTAGTGTCACTGAAAGGAAAGAGAGAGAATGAAAGTCTGGAAATGTGCAATATGCAGGAAATTCAATCCAACTGATCTAGAACTCAGATAGCAAAGCAGAGCCCCTTATCAGAGCCACTCAGTTTAACTATGCCCCATTTAATATGGTCCTGACAGCTTAGGGTATATCTTCACTGTACAGAAGTACAAAAAACTCCACACATTGCTTCCACAATTTCTTTCTAACTTATTATTTTCTAATGCTGCAATAATTTGCTGTGCTTTTCTTGTCTGTCATTTTGTGAACTCTTTCTAAATGCCGCAATAATAGTCTTTTAAGTATATCTTCGAGAAACACACTTCATTTTATGAGGGAACTACAAAGATTGTCCTTAATGTACATAAATAATGGAGAAATGCTAATTATACTATTTAGTTTTTAAGGACATATTAGTCATGGTGAAAAGGCATTACTTCCTGCTACACCATACACTCTTTTGTTAGAAGGGTAACAAAGTGTTTTTGTATTGTTTTTGAAGATTAAGTTACATTTATATGCTACATTTTTTTGAGTTTCATATTGTGTTTACTGTGGCACTTAATTCCTGAAAGAAATATCTAGTGCCAAAAGACTGAGGACACTAGAATAATGAGATTTAAAATGTGCTTGCAGTTATTAATGCTAACTTATGAAAGAGATATACCTTAAGATTCCTCAATATGCGATATTTCATCTTGTCCTCCAAACTCCTAAAAGAAAAACAATGCAAAGTCTTTAAATTCAAAGTTCATGAATCTTATTACTATCATTTCCAGTTATTCTTTGGTGTCTGCTTACTTTGAAGCAGATTGCAAAGGGCTGGGAGATAGCTGTGACTGAAAACAGTCGCAGGCAGTCGAGTGGCCTGTTGTGCATTTTTTTGCTCATAAAAAGGCAAAATTAATGCTTTTGGAGGAAACAGCATAAATCTTTTGAAAAGCCCCAAACCAGGAAGATTTCTTTTCTTTTCTGAACAATGCAAAGTGCACTCAGTCATACGGTTCAGTGCGGAAGCTGCTGTAATTCCAAACTGCATATCAGATAAATACTGCTGCTTTAAATCCTGGCCAGAACAGTTTTTGACATTAATTTTCGAGCAGGTTTTTTCCTTTAAAAGCTATTTAATTTTTGATGATTAAATCACTTTTCTCTTGGTGTGCCAGGTAAAGACTTGAGGCACTATTATGCCATAACATATGCACCGATTACCTCTGATTTCTGTTCATGCAAAGAATGTTATTGCTGGACTGCCACTGAATTTATGGAAAAAGCAATGTTCCACCAATGGTGGCCTTGCGCATTCACCTTCAGAGGGATACACTTCCCGTTAGCGTTCATCAAAAAAGCACTTTGCTCTAAAGGCCAGCCAGGAGAAAAGCATAATACTTTAGCCTACACCAAGGATATCCCACATTCTCCAGTACTTTTTCATGTCCTTGGCTGGAGCTTAAGGTGAGGTACAATCATTTTTGTGCTGCGCTGCTTCATTTCATCTTTGTGGTTTTATTACAGCCCTGTGTGATTTAGAACAGCCACGGGCTTCAGTCTGTGAGGCTGGAAGTGTGGCACCAAAACCAAGGCACACCAGGAGCTCTGTGTGGCACTCCGTGTGCGCAGTCTGTGTGTCTGGGGAATACCCAGGGACCTGTCCCAATATTGTGAAATGTCACAGCAACACTTGGCCATGCAGCCTGCAAATGTGAGGAGCTGTTCTACCCAGAGTTGGATGCCAAACCATCACTCGCCTCCTCATTTGCCATAGCCTGGAGGGAGGCATTTTGGAAGAAAGAAAAGGTGTAATCAAATCCCCAGGATTAAGAGATTATCAATGCACTTTTACAAATCTTAGGTGTTTTACTTAGGCTGGTCACAAGAGGTCAATAGGGCTACTTGTGTAACCCAGCAAGCAGGATTTACCCTGGGATTGAAGATATGTCATGCAAATGATGATAAATTCTAGTGGTTTCAAATACAGAATGTGCTCTTATTATTGTGAGTGTACTGTAAGCAGTTTAAAACAGCAGAGGGTGATTAGCAAATAATTTAACATCCCTGAGATATTGGAAGCAATTTTTTCTGTGGTGCTGCCTTCCTCCCCTCATCACCCTGGAATTATCTTTATTCTTGTTTGTTTTATGTAGCATGGCAGAAAAATATGTCCCTGGACCTTTGTGGCCACTGATGGCATGTGATGGAGGGCGATTTCACTGTATGCTGGGGAGGTGTTCAGATTGTCTGTAGACTTGGGAAATAGGAGTGCAGAATAACAGGGCAAAAGTACATCTTTTAAAAAAACCCAGAATATCTGAGGGATTTGAATAACACAAATGTGAATACCACATGCAGGCTCAGAGAGCGCACTGCGTTCTTAAATGAATTTTTTCTCTCCGTCTAGCTAATAAATGCTTTTAAACAGAGGTGGAAATGAAAACGCCAAAGTTCAGTATTTGCAAACTGAACTAAAGAGATACCACAGAATATATTAAGGTTTTATTTTGAAAAATTGCGTCTTCCAAGGGTATTTTTCACTGCTGCATATTGTGATTTTGAATGAAATTAAAGTTGTTATCCTCAGATATCATTCACAGTATAAGACAGGCTATATATTCCACTCTTAAATGCCCTGTAACTTTACTCTGATTTATTTCTGAAAAATATTCTGTAGTTACCATGAAGCAACATAAAGAGAGTCACAGATGTTCTTCACTTTTGTTGTTGCACTATGTACAGGCTAAAGTAGCCACAGAAAACCTGCAAGAAGAAGAGGAGGACACCATGACAAGGACTACATGTCAGAGTCATGTGATAGGTACAAAATTATATTTTACACTGGATTTTATTGCTGTCAGTTCTTGGGGAAAAAAGCATGTTTAATTCTCACTGCTTTATTTGTTTGCCCCCTTACGTCAGCTTTAGCCTTCTTTTAGCTCCTGGATAGCCAGATTTCATCAAATGCATGACAGATGAGTACAAACCATTGCCAATGTGGGTCAGTGGGGTGTGGGTATGGAAGATCATTCCAGCCTCCAGGACCAGTTGCTTACATATAATGGCTTAATGTAAGGGGTTTTGTGCATTATCAGTGGGAGTAATACTGATATACTGTAGCTGTCATCTGGCCTTGAATTAGTAAAATTCAGAATAAAATGCTAAATCGCCAAATAATTACTGTGATAAACTAAACCACAAGGAGTAGCAAACAGGTGTCTGCTCAGAAGACCTTGAAGCTCTTATTGAAAATAAAGTTGATTTTGCTGTAGAAGGGTAGCACCATCAACCCTGCCTCGGGATTGGCCTGTAGTAATTTTTAACTGAGTTAACTAATTTTAACTCAGTACATGAATTAAAAAATATCTAATAGGCAATGGAGGACAAACCAGAAGTCTGGGGTTTGTATCAGAGCACTGTGTCACCCATATAAGGAACTGATCAAACAAAAAATTCAAGTTCCCTTTGCAGAAAGAGACTGCAGTAAAAAAAATTATTAAAAAGTTAAAATCTGATTCCGTGTTTTCTAGCCAGAATCTCTTTCATTTCACTAATAATGCCAACCCAGCAAGTGGGTCCAAACAGAGGTATCATGTCAAAACACATTTCTCTTTGGGCAGAAGGAAAATGTTTGCATGCTTTATTGACTTGTGCAGCCCTTTCAGTCCCAAATTCAGACAAATAAACTCTGGCTGTGTTTCCTGAAGGAAAGATCCCTAAACCATTCCCTCTCTCAGAGCTCAGCCATAGCCTGGCTCCGTGACAGCACCTAAATAACGAGAACTTCGTGCAGTGTAAGACTCTGAGGGCATTCTGTGACTGGATAGGCACTAGCCCTGCAAACAGAAATACATGAGGATAGAGGACTTATTTTCTGTTACCAGAAGTTTCCCAGCAGAGAATAACTCAATTAAGATTGTTCAAAGTTATTTTTCCTCATACTTTGCCTCCATCCCAAAAATTCTCAAAGCTTTTACTTTGAATTATGTGAAAGGTTTCAATTTAATTTTTTAATCTAGATACTGGAAAAGAAAAATAAAAATAAACAACTATTTGCAGAGCTTTTTTCCTAAAGAGACTGCAGAGCATCCTTGGTGTTTATTGGTGCAATTGGTGGTTGTGGCTGAGGCCTAGTTGCTATATTTTGGTACTTTGTATTGGGTCCTGTCATATATTGTGCTGGTGGCTTTTGAGAGTGTTTATATTTTGCTCCTCCCACAGGCACTAAACCTGAGTTTCTGACAGGATATAGTGGTTGTGGAGCAGGCTGTCAGATTCTTTTTAAATTCCTTTATAGATGTTCTGGTATTTTTCTGATACAAAGGTTTTCATAGAAAGATACTGATTCTTTTCCTGCTGAAAATCTATGCCGCTTTCAGAAACATTTGGAACATTTCCCACTTCAGCCTGTGATTTTTAGTATACAAGGAAGAACTTGTGAAGATTATAAAGAACTTCTTGGTGTGGAGGATTACCTTAGATGCAAGAGATCTAAATTTGGCTTCTCAGAAGCAAAAGGAAATAATATGGGAGGGATGGCTCTGCAAATGCTGTGCCTCACTGCTGTCAGGCACATGATGCTGAGCCAGATCCTCAGTCTGATCAAAGGGGGCAGTTCATGTTCTGGTGGAGGCTTTTGGTCATTTTTTTTTGTGGTACAGTTTCGCAGTGTTGGGAATTCTTCCAGATCAAGAACCTCTATGAAATCTTGATAATTTCAGTGGGCTGTAAATTCATTCCTCACTGCATCTTTCACCATCATAAACAGCTGTTTTATAGAATATTGAATGGGTTGGGTTGGAAGGGACCAAATCATTCCAACCCCACTGCCATGGGCAGGGGAACCTTCCACCAAACCAAATTAGAGCTCAGAGCCACATCCAGCCTGGCCCTGGGATGGGGTAGCCACGGCTTCTCTCAGCCAGCTCTGCCATGGCCTTACCACCCTTATTTCTTGCTTATTCCTTACTAATTCTTACTATTTCTTACTAATTTCTAAATCCACTCTCCATCAGCTTAAGGCCATTCCTCCTTGTTTTAAGGAAACAAAATTCACTGTGAGTTTTTAGCTGTATTTTAATGCATTTATTCTCCTGGGTTTGATCAAAGTTCCTAACAGACTTAGAGCTGAATGTATAGAAGATGTAGAAAGGCTATAATTAAGCAGGGAGAATGTTCTTTATGTAGCAGGAAAAACACATGTTGCTGTGGTTGTCACTGAAATAACCGAAGTGACATCAGTTCTGCGCAGTTAACTAATAATCAAATACTAATAACAGTCTGCTAGGGAGGTGTCATGTGAGACAATTCTGGTTCATCACGTTCTAATCGTGAGATACTCCTGGGTGTGAATCAAAAAGTGTGTAAAATACCTGTTGCTAGGTTTCTAATTGTCAGTTGTTGATCTAAACCAATTTAAGTATTTTGTTCTTGGCTCTTCAGATTTGTTAAATTGAAAGACAGCAACAATGCCCTGTTATATACAATTTCCCTCCTCGCACACTTGTATCCCAGGAAAACTCGGTTATTTCCATAGGAAGCAGTCATTTATGTTGTGCTACATTGTACTTCGAAATATATTTAAAACATTTTGAAAGTTTTTTGCAATATGTTACACCCTGGATGCCTTTGCTGGAGCATCAGTGAGGAAGCCAAGCGTGGCCCTGGCAGCACAGCTAGCAGTGCTTCCACCCCCACAGACAGCAGACCTGAGAATCCCTGAGTGTTCCCTTGAGGTCCAGTCATCCTCAGAGCTTTTTCCTCAAGCCCTTTGCAATAGAGTAGTTGTGTTTGGAAAGAGGGATGAAGTGGAAAATGCTAAAGTACGTTGTAAGAGGAAGGACATGATAAAAAGGTTGATTTCCCCTTCATGGCATGAGAGACTCCCCAGCTCAGACAGGTGCAGCAGGGTCTCCAAGTATTCCTATAAATAAAATTCTTTTATTGAACACACAGATGATGTGTCAAGCTCCTGACAGTATTGTCCCCATGTAAACATTAAAAAAGGCACCTTCATTTTACAAAGAAAAAGAATTCTGTTCCCCCCAAGGGAGTAGAAGTGTCATTATGTCTCTTGAATTTCCCCATTGTCACAATGGCCCAAAAACTTACAAGACAGTTACAGATGACATCTTTACAGAATGTACAGAATGTAATAATTGGACATCTTGAGAAGAACAAAGCATTTGTTAAAAAGTTCACTGTTTCATATTTTGAGTACTGTTTCAATTAACAGCTACTCCTGGAAAAGTGTGATTGTATTAATTTTAGTGCGTTCAGAATTTTCATAGATAAACAGCTTCAAGGGAAAAGTCAAAAATCCATGGCACAAGCAAACAAATACTAATTACTGAAGAATTCATTCTTCGAGACAACTTCTCCTGGGAATACTAGGGTATGCCGCAGCAGTATTTTGGGTATACACAAATTAACAGGTTGTTTTCTTTTAGGGAATATATCTGTAATGAACAGGAAATTTAGTTGCAATTAATCATATCATTCTTCAGTGTCGGTATGAAGCTCTGCTGAGGCTGAAGGGAAAGACTGAATGTGCCATTTTCTCAGACAGCAACTCTTTGGTGATTTATCAAACCCCAGTTTGAAAATTCAATGATGAAAATTTTTCTGGGTCCACTTTCCTTTTCTCTTTGTTACCCAAAATGGGTGGTGAATTCTCTTGAGGAGCAAGTCAGCATGGAATAAGCTTTTTGCTAACGATATACTCAAGCTTCACACAAAACACAGCTTCAGCATAAATAGGCTGATGAGAAGTGTCTGAGAAAGTTTCAGGTCTATTCTTAAATTTATACTCAGGTTTCAATACAAAGAAAGAGGATTTCTTTTTTAGTCACAGATATTTCTGTGTGTGAATATGTTTATTCTCCATAGTGGGTTTCCAGCAGTCGTTCCGTCCTTAGCAACATAAGTGAATAAACAAACAGTGCTGCTCGAAAGCACTGAAATTCAGGGAGTACATGGAAGCATGGACAGTTCATCTGAAGGAATTGTTTTATTGAACTGGAAAGCTTATGTTTTCAAATGTGATATTTAATATGTCACTATTGAGCTAAAAGGTCAGATTCAATCTTTAATAAAAGCCTGTTGAGTTTTGACATCAGGGGCATCACTGCAGGTAGATTTTGTCATCCAAATAACATCACTGGTAAAAATAAAATAAATTTTATTAAACAATCACAATGGACCTGCAGTTTGCTTGTGGGTTCTCTATAAGGCAAATATTGATAACAGGAGAATTGGTAGTAACAATCGAAAATCCATCTGGGTGTTATTAGCACTGCCTGCTCCACTGGGAACACGAGGTACTTCCTGCTGATATTGTGTGGGGAGTTAAATCCCTGAGGCAGGCTGGGGTTGGAATCCACACTAAAAAGATTCACAGTTCTTGGAAAGAAATTACCTAACTGTTCATTGACCCCTGTTGTTTGTTTGGAGGATTTCAACTGAAATTCAAAGCTGGGCAAAGATTACAAAGACAAATGTAGCCAGAATTTTTGAAACTCTGAAGGAGGACTTGGAACTAATTTTTGTCAAATTTTCATTAGAGGTCCAGGTCAGTTGCTCAAAATGCATTCATCCAGTGTTAAGTGGGAACCTTGTGGATAATACAGAGCAAATGCCTTCAGAGACTTTAAAGGGTTTTGAAAAGTCTCTAGCTGGGTAGAGGGTTGGGCTCGCACTCTACCAAAGCAACATCAAAAGTGCTCTGTAGACTTTGCTGCTTTGTGCCAGAACAAAAACACACACTGAGGTCAGGGGATTCTTTTGTAGCTCTGCTGTAGCCCAGCGCTCAATTCCATTAAAGTTCTTGATAATCATCTGCCTTATGGCAGGCTTTATCTTCATTTTTTCTGCTTTCCAAGAACAACCTTTCAGAAGGGTTTTGCAGTGTAATTTAAAGGCAGTCTGGTCAGAAAAAGGAAGAAACCAGAAAAAGGAAGAAACTTTTAAAGAAACTTTTTGGATATTTGTCTTCTTTAGAGAGCATTTTGTTGAATCCCTTAGATGCTTCATGTTCCACAGAGGAGGTGTAGTGGGTATTTTATATGTTGCATTGTGTTTTAAAATCCTCTCCTTTAAGGTTTATATGCAGCAAAGTGATCAAACTCTATTTTCAGTAGGAACCAGGAAAGTCCTTCACAGCAAGTTTTATAGATAAGCGCTTGCTCCTTGATAGCAATTTTACAGATATACTGATAGCAAAAGTAGAACATGTGACTTTGACTTCAAATGAAATCCCAGCATTACAATTGTTTGTATTGATGTATCAAATGCTAAAGATGATAACCTTGGCTGTTGTATTCTGACATTGTTTAATTCAGCACCCAATAGCCATACTATGAAATTATATTTATGATAATACAAAAACCACACTTCATGTATGAGGAGAAAGATCTGCATTCTTTCTAATGCCCCAGATAAATTTGTTTGTCTCTGGCTCTTCTTTTCTTTCTGTTTCATATGTATGTTTTTCTACAAATATTTTCTTTTCTCACCTTTATATTCAAGTTCGTTCACCTGCATCATTTGAAGCTGGTGGTCACTCTACTGCTTGTGTGCACGCCCCACAAATCCAGACTACCTCTCAGAGCCTTCCTTTCTGTATCCATCCCAATAACCACTTCTACCCACCAGATCCTTGTTCCAGTGACATCTCCCTTCTTTCTCCTGGTTCCTTTCTGAAATCTAGATCTGATGAACACTGGAACTGAGAAAGTATGTTTTAAATCTCATTTCTGAATGGGCTACTTAAAAGTACATACTCCTAGGACTTAGTTTTATAAATTATCCGATGACTTATTGCAAAGCTTAATGAAAACAATAGCAGTCCTTTGCTTGTTTAATAAGCTTGTACCAAGTTTCCAATAAGAGGGGAAAAAATACTGGACTCGCCCTCTGCAAAACCAATACTTGGTTTTGTCCCCCATTTTGTAAACTACTAAAACTTTGGGTGTTTTTACTGTTTACTAAGTAAACAGCTATTAAATTCATGTTTTCTCATTCTTGGGGAATGAAATAGATGTGAAGGAAACAAACGTGATTAATGTGGTAAATACATTAAGTTTGACATGCATCATCCTAAAGCATGTCCATTAAGTCTGATATATTTGAGCAAACGCATTTACATTCAGGAACCCTCAAAACTGGTGACAGATTATGTGAGGTCTGTAATGGATTACCAAGAAAAATGTAACCGGATAAGTGAGAGAGGAAAGATGGTGAGTAAACTGATCTCTATTATAGCCTGTGCATTCAGTAAGGAGAGGTGATCCACATCACTGGAGAGGCAAAAGGATAAGCCACAAGTTGCTTAAATGCCCAGCAAATCACTAGGCACCTCCAGTGTATGTAAGGAAGAACAATATTCAACTGATACAGAGTCTTCTGACCTCAAAAGAAATCCACTCTTGCCATGAAGTCTCAGTGCCTGAGAAAACAATTTATTGCTGTCAGCATTAATTCCTTTCATCAGGCCATTGACAGAAGCTGAGAAGAGCCATTTAGCAATCATCTTATCACTGATATAGCAGTTGAATCATTCATTTACACATTTTCAGATAAAGGAAAGTTGTTTGCTTTATCTTCCCCATCACCACCCAGCAAAGCTGTGGAATGCCTAGAAGTCTCTGCACGTGAGATTGCTGTCTATAAAAGTCATCAAGCAAAACCACTTATCATTGAATCATTTCTAGCCTGAGCCTGTTCCTATTCCACATCTGCAAACTGTTCTGTTTGATACAAGTTGTGATAAGGTATTAGATTTTCCATGAACCCCCTGTATGAGCAACGGTACAAGTATGCACGGATTTATTTGCACATCATAACAAAGCTGTTTTCCCAAGCCCCGTGTGCCTGTGGAAGCTGAGAGGTGGGTGTTAGATCCGTAGGTGCTGGCTCTATTGCTTAGCAAGCGTGCTAGAGCCTTGGAATGGGAGTTTGGTGTAGCAGGCAACTTTAGAACCTGCTCACTTGCCATATCTGACCAGCTTCCAGCTGGGCTGGCAATCCAAAGGACTAGGTTCCCAATTGCTAGAACAATGATAGAGCAATAAATAGTAAAATAAACTGCTGGCCTCTAAAAACGCTGGGATCTAAACTTGTTCGTAAAAATACCCTGAAACAAACCAAAAAAGCCTCAAGATCTAGTGCCATAAGTGTCCTGGAAGATGTGAGAGACCATCACAATTGTATCTGTCATGGTCTTATTGTACAGGCAGGAGGGGTGTGTGAAAGTGCACAGACAGAACTGAGCTCAACGGGGTAAAAAGCAGTTCCATTTGTGCTCTGACTCACCGAAATACCTCAGTCAGTCCCTCTAACTTTGTGCTATTTGCTGCCTCCATGTAATATCCCCAAAACATTTACATTTTCATGCAATTGTCAAGCATTATCCTACCCCTTTTGTACTCCAAAGTCTTCATTTTCAGGTCCTTCAACACCATTGGAATGACCTGTGGCTGTTGTTTACTTACTTGTCTGAACCAGAGCAGCTAAAATGAGTTATCACAGATGGGAAATCTGGTTTGATAATTAGTGGGCACTGCAAAAACAACTGACTGTCTTGTCAACCCCTAGGTTGGAAGTCCTGCTCAGAGACCTCATCAGCCAAGTTTTTAAAATCTTCAAGGATGTTGTTCTACATCTGTCCCTGAGCAATGTGCCATTTCTTTGGGAGACTTTACACAACATTGAGCAGTCCCCTGTTGTTATGCTGCAATATTCATATTGCTGAAGATGTGGTGTGGTCCTGCTGTTGAGTGGCTTTCCAAGGCAGCATTAATTACCATTCCAGGCCTTGCTCATCAGAAATACTCACACCGCTGCACAAAGCTGACTAAATATCCTTTCCTTCTTCTGAGTTGCTCTGCATATTCTCAGTGGAATTTTATTAAAATAAGTGACGGCTTTTTTTGTGTCATTTTTGTCTGGGTGGGAAGGTGAACAGGTTACTCTGCAGGACAGAGAGAGCTCAGAGAGGGATGGCATTATGTGGGTTTGGACCACGAGAAATGGGATGAATAGGGTCTGCTGTGCTGCGTTCTTGATTTGTTTGGCATTTGGGCATTGCTGCAGGGATTGATTTTGAAATAATGGTCTGGAGGAGCCTGTGATAACAGAGTGAAACTTTCTATGCGTTTTTCTAGTTGATACTTGTATTCCCTGAAGATGATGGAGAACCTTGCCAATGTGAATAATAAGAAACTAACATCCATTAATGTCTTCTAATTTATGTCAGCTTACCTTCTTCACAGTCTGGCAAAGACAAATCATTTCTTTGTACTTTAAAGATAGTACACATAGCATTTGTGTAATTGCCAATTCTTCTACAGCACTGCTGCAGCCTACTGTCTAGCTTGTCTTCCCTCTGTGGAGAAAATTAATATTTTGGATCAACACTTCCTTATTAGCCACAGTGATTTGCTGTTAATTTCCTGCTTTGTCGTTACATCTATTCACCCAGAAATACCAAATTTTATCACTAGAATGAGAAGTGTGGCTCTCTATGCATTATATATAGGATGCAGTCTAATTATTATTCAAGATACTGAGAATCTGCTGGTTTCATCCAGGCTTAAAATGTCAATTAAACAGGATTGCCGGGTTCTTCGACTCTGAAGTTAATGCTGCTGTGTTGATTTACAGTACTTTACAGTCTAGACCAATCTATATCCATTTTTATCACTCAAATCAGGACTGTGCCTGATTATCCTGCCTCTTACAGGATAGTACACGCCGCTATTCTCTATAGCAGTATGAGGCCTTCTGTTTGAAACTTTTCTACTTTACATGTTTTTTGCTCCTGGCAAGGGCCATCTGTGGATGTGTGTATGAAGCTTCAGTCATGCATTTCCCATTAATTCCTATACCTGAAGTACAACTGAGCAAACTGAAAAGCATTTCAAGTGAGGATGTGTTATTTTAAACATGTGTTTCATCTGTGCTCACAGGGAGTTTGTGCTCCTTTTCTACAATGAAATCGAGTAGAACTTTCATGAAAAATACATTTTTACCTGAATTATCAATTCAGTTTGAGCTGTATTGGCATATGCCTTGCCAGATTCTCACTCTGAGGATAGGATGCCTATTCCTAATTTTGTTGCTGTTTTTAATTGAGTTTGAGCTTTGATTCATATCTTCAGTCTGACACCTGAGTTGTTGACTTAGGATAATGCAATTAGCCATCACAGCAGATCATAGATAAACAGACTGTTCAAAAAAAATCACTCTAAGAGAGAAATAATATCTATGCCATTAGTGCACAGTTTTTAGTACTAGGTGAACTCAATTTCTCAGTGTTTGGACAATTCACTGTTAGGAAAAGAAAAGGAAATCAACCAATATATTTACAGTGAATAATTACTTCCTTTCTTTAACAGGCAAAGAGGTGCAGTATGTTGTTTCAAAGTGGTCATTCTAATGGTGTTTTTGTAGCACCATGTAATGTGGCATCCTTTTTTGCAAAAAAATAGATTTCCTGAAAAAAAAATGCCAGTTCATTCTTCTGGCTTCAAGTCATGATGGTTTCTTCCCAGCTCCTGCTTGCCTGCAGTTAGTTCCACAGGGATTCAGCTGATTTGGAGGAGCTGAACTTGGGTACCAGAATGGAAGGTTTATAGTGCACCTAAAAGTTACTCAAAACTCTCTGCACTCACTCTGTTAGTAGGTTTTCACTTCATTAATTAAGAAATAAAATCAGTCTGTTTCAGGTGTGCATGTATATTTTTATGTGCTTCTTAGCACTACCCTTAAGTAAAGCCATCAGCAGGGCAAAACTAAAAATGAATTATTTAAAGCTTCGTTTGATATTCATGTGGCTTTAATTTCAGTATTTTTTTGTACTAACAAACAAAAAGCAGTGATGTTACAAAATAAATATAGTATGTTCTCTAGTGCATTTGCAAAAACCCAGAGCCTCCTATGCACTTAGAAATTGGTCCATGTTTACCAGAGACAGCATTTATGCTTAAAGCACTATCCCTAGTCCTATCTGTTGGGAATAGAAAATCAAAGAAAGTATCTCAATGTGAGTGAAACCAAACTCCAATTTATAAGGGAGTTGCTTAACAGCAAGTAAATCAGAGCTTCCATCCCGTTATCCTTAAATGCCTCCAGCGCAGCCATCAGTGCTCAGAAACCCTGCGTGGAGCAGCCAAATGCTCCCTGGGGCACCATGTGCAGCCCATGTCTCTGAGATGCTGAGTGTGACCTCTTCACTCTCTAACTGTGGCCTAATGCAGTTATTCTTAAAATAAACCAGCTGCCTCTAATAATATCTGCAAAACCCGGTCTTAATGCTTCTTGTGAGTATTTTGCAGCTTGCTGTTAATTCCTGAGCAGCCTCCAGAGAAGCTGAGTGGAGGTATCTCTGCACAGGCATTATCCACGGGAGGGATTGCAGATTGGTTATTGTCCTCCTGCCAAACATCCACGTTCTTTATCCTTGTGGCAGCACTCCAGTGATGGAGGTGTGATCAGCTCTGTGCTTTAATGGGAAGAACTGGGGCATAAAGAGAGAGAGATAAAGGCCTGTGGTTACAAGGCGTGGCTGAGGCAGCCCTTAGCCCCTGGGTAGATAACAAACCATCCTTTCCTGGGCTTTGCTGCTTACAGGTAGGAATTCCGAGGGTTGGGATGTGTCTTTCCTGTTAGAGGAAGGCAGATGAAGGGAAGCATCGTTCCATGCTTGAACAAGCCATCCCCAGGAAGGTGTTCCTGAGACTGAGCGATTGCTGGCTCCCAACCTTCACATTTCAGGGCTCTGAGGGAAACAGAAGGCTTTGCTCAGTGAAAGAGCCTGGGAAAGCCACATTCCTGCATGGCAGCAGACCTGTTGCTTACCTTGGATTCACACCTTGCTTGAGGTGTGAGGACTTCTCCTCCTTCTCAGCTGTTGCTCAGCTATAACTTTCTCAAAGATAGTTGCAAAGTTGTAAGGCTGATTGGCAGTGTGGAAGTAAAGCCAAAGGGGGAATACAGCCAGAAAAGAGGAATAGCTCCCCAAGGAATTTCCAGGCTGGTCTCACTGACAGCCAGGCTGCAGCTGGACCTCATTTAATTACCTTTTACACAGAGCTTCAAGTTGCTCTTCAAATGAATTATAAGTCTCAATATATCTTTTCTAGTATGGCTAAAATTGTATCTGTTCCTAATATCCTGTCTCCTGAGAACAGTGAGTAGATTTTTAGAAAGAAAATATAACAGCATAATACAAGAGAGATAATTCCAGATGCTATTGGTTGTGGGACTTCCCCAACTGGAAAACTACATGTAGACCTTTGTATTTAATAGACACTGAGAGATGTGGAGTAGGAAATTTGAAAAATTATCCAGGTTCTTTCTCCAACTCATTTTGCCCTCTGTAACAGCCCTATTCCACATAGCTTGCCACCATTACAAGCATGCAGGGACCAGATCTAAATGCCTGGAGGAGGGCAGGAAGCATTTGTTGAAAAAAAAAAAAAGTCCATAGATAACTGCTAAATTGGAGTACAAGATCATTAGTATTCACTAATAATTAAAACTAATCTTTTGACTTACTAGTAGGAATGTGTTTTAAGTAGGGACTGGAATTAAAATGAGGCAGCAATTTTCTGTTTCAACTCAGAAAATCCACTTCAGATGGGATTGTGGTCATAGAAAACTGTGAAGGCAACTGACAAATTATTGGATAAATGACATATTGAAGTTTGTGCCTTTTGCAAAATAAAGTGTGGCTAGGAAAAAAATAGAAAGAACACTGAATAAGTTGGTAAAGTCTGTATTTCTTTTGTTTATTGTTATTATAAACAGGCATAAATTTTAATCCCAGATTCTAGTAGCCATGAATGAAGTTCCATGATTTAAAAATGCACAGCACAGTCCTCCTCCCATTTAGCCTTCCTTTTATACATTGGAAATAATCCCACATCACCAGTGCAGTGAGTGTAGGGCTGTGAAAACTTGAGTCTTTTCCAGTTTAACCCAGGACAGCCTTTGGGTTTTTTAATTTTGCGTACTGATTATCTCAGATCTAGATCGAAAACAATAATGCACTCATCTTTGACCAATTGCGTCAAATTATAGTATAAACCCAGAAGGAATAATCTACTTAAAATTGACATTGATTTGGCAGAAATACCTTTTCTTTTTTTTGTGGTTGCTTTAGCATTGCAGATGAAGAGAAGGATGTGCAAATAAAGAGATCTGTTTTGCCATCTGTAGTTTAAGTTCTTCCTGCCAATGCCACATGTAACTTAAAGATGTTTATTAACTTTTGAAAGAATTTTGCGGGGACCTATTTACATTTAAAACTTTATTCTGAAAAGAAAAAAAAAAGAAAATCTATTAATTTTTAATTTGACGTGTTTCAAAATACTAGGAAAAGCTATACTCCCTTTGTGTTTCAGAAGAAAGAGTTATGTTATGTGATGTTGTGTTATCTAGTTCCCCGTGCCAGCTTAGTGGAAACTCCTGAACTTTCTAATGCAAAGAAAGGTAATTTGTTAGAATTTGTGTATTCTGTTACTGATGGGAACTGCATCCTTTCATTTTTATTGTCCTGGATACTCCATGCAGAAAGCCTATTCAGTGTTGTGTACCTCTCAAAACCTGTCAAGGCTGAGTCTGTACTTCTGAAAACAGCTTGCTGGAAATTTCCCAGCAAAACTGTTCTTGATACAGAGCTATTTTTGACTGATATTTTTTTTTCTTGAAAATGCCTGCTTTCTGTGGAGAATTCTTGTGGTTACTTAAAGATTTCAGCTGAAATTTCTGTCAATCATGTACAGTTTTGTAGGCCAAAACTTGAAAATTTATGTGAGGAATATCTCAAACCAGCTGTAGTGGTGAGCACAGGGGAGGATTCCACATTTTTCATGAGGTGGGATGCTTCTTAGAAAGAAAATATGTCGCTGTGCTACTAGTATTATACCTAGAAAGCCTGATGTGATCTTTTTGGCATAACATACATTCGTCCTCTTTGTCACTGTTCATTTTTAATGTTAAAATAGATTGGCCATCAAGGTGACGTAACACCATCCAGAAATGTCTCCTCTTTTTATGCTTAATTCACAGTAGGTGAATAGCCTGAGCATTTTGGGTGATACTGTGTATGCACATACACCTGTTTAATAGGACTGCTCATTGATGCCTTATTTTAGCTCTGTGGGTAAAACTTGGGAGCTTCTAGTTGCTGTAAAGATTTTTTTGGGTGATTCAAGAATCATGGAAAAACTCACATATTGTTTTAAATAGATGGTCAAAATAATCATGAGTTATTTTATAGACTTCTTAGCGGTGTCACACTCCCTATGTAAAGAAGGACTTGTATGTGATTTGTGAATAGACTAAGCATCTGTGAAACTCATTTAGGATACAACATAAAGAGAATTTATTAGAATGTGAATCTTCACTTTACCTGAGGAAACATTATGAAACACTCTCCAGTTATTCAGTTAAAGGTTTGTTTGCAATAACATGTGGCATTATATCCCCCTTAGCAAAAGCATCTTTTCACATTATTGAAGAAAAGTTTAATCAGAAGCTGTGTCTAAAGACTACGTCACCACCTTATGTCTTCTGTTTCTTGAAATTCATGGAATTTCTTCAATGTGTGCTAGGACTCAACATAGTTAGAAAGACTAACATGTCCCTAATCTAAAAGTGGGACAGATTTTGCTCCACTGCTTATTTTGAGTAATACCCTAGTTTTCAACCATCAGTGTAGAACTTAACCCGGGCTGGACCCACACTTCTTGCGTTGTGCTGGAAGCAATTCCCTTCACAGTATCTGCTCTATGCTTTCTTTTATTTTTTCCCCCAAATCGATTTTCCTTTCACATGCACTGTATGAAAAGAGGAACAGAGAAGAGTGCTGTGTAACAGCCTCAAGGAGCATGGCACCAGCTCCGAGTGAGAGCTCCTCTCGCCCTCTCAGTGACCGAGAGCAGCGTTTCTGAAGGAGCACAAAAGCAGGGTCAGCACTCAACTTCCATGGGTATTCTCTCCCAGTCTCTAATGATTTGTACCAAGGATGGTTTCTGAGCTAGAGGTGATGTGCTTCTGATAGCTTTATGGCAAGTCTTTCAGAAGAAATTAAAAAATAGAAAAAAGTTGCAGGATAATTAGGTTTAATGATTTGTTGCTGGTATTTAAGATGCATTTTTAGATTATCTATGCTCAGGAGAATGCCCTGAAATAGTTCAATGAATTCTAAGTTGTCAGTTCTTATCAGTGGGGTATGTTTACTTCTAACTCTTTAATTTTTGCATTTCAGAGGAAAACGTAAAAAACCCTACAGAATGAGCTTCTATAGTTATTTTCCTCAATGATGATCTGATGCCTGGTATCTGCCAGCCTGAGTTTATGTCATTTTTCTATTCTGCTCTTGTCCAGACCCTCAGAGTGGTGCAGAGTTTTCACAGATCCTTTTTGTTACACTTAATTTGGGTGCTGGCTCCATGTTGAAGAGACCTTGGTGCTCTGCTGGTACCAGAACATGTTGGTAAAGCCCCAGTGATGATGGTTTGCAATATTGCAAAGCATTGTCCAGCTGTACAAATCTCCGTGGTGCCCAGCTGATGTAGGCCGTGAACCGCACAACCATCTTGCATGTAAAAATATTACATTTGAAAATTATCAAGAAGTAGTTCAGAAAAGTTCAGAAAACTGTCCATGCAGTGTTAACTCCTTTTGTCCAGTGGTTAAGAGGCTTCTCAATGTTAAAGGCCTTTGTCAAATTTTCCGCTGAGCTCTTACAGTGCCCTGTCATCCAAAGATTCCCATGCCGTCAGGAGTTTTCTTGACCTTCAGGAAATATCTGTAAATTCTTCCTTTTTTCTGTTTTGGAATTGTACCTCTACAGTAGGACTTCCAGGGAATTTTTTTTTTGGTCCAGACAGAAATCTTCATGATGGAAGGGAGGGAAAGTGCTATTTCAGTACTTCAGGCTTTTGATTCTAGTCTGATTATTCAGAGAGATGACTGATGGTGAGTCTGTCTGTGTCCACTATAAAACTAATACCATTCTGTGAACTTCTTTCTTCCATGGTAAAGAAAGAGGAGGGGGAAAAAACCAAACCAGAAACAGGCAAGGAATTTGGCTGATATGCCAGGAAGAATTCTCGAGCAAAAGTAATTAAGCTCATATATAACTCTTTTCAGACTTTAATGTTTCACAGAGTCATTTTTCATCTACTGAGTGGTACTGTCACAGCATCAGAGATTTAACTTTTACATATTTTCATTATGTAGTCTTGTGCTGCTCTCGCTGATAACAGTAATTTGAAGTGTCAGTGCAGCTGATGAAATCAGATGGGCCAGGAAGCTGTTTGAAAGCTGTCACTGGGATGTATAATGTATTTTTTTATTTTGCAGTTGCTTCATAAAAATTTAAAAACAAGGCAAGATAATGTGTATTCATTCATTCAATAATACAAATTGTTCTGAAAGATACTTTTTTAATTTGTATTATGTAGCTTTAGGGGGGAATTAGTTACTTTCAGTAATGAAAAATTTAACATCCACAAAGAATTTTGTGGTGTACTCTGGATTTAGGACTAGGTTTTTGAGGATTGTTCAACATAGCTGAGTCACAGAATTCTCCAAAAATCTGTCTTTAAGTGTCACAGTGGGAGCTGCTGAGCATTGAGCACTTTGAAAACCAGACCCTTTTGTGGTTTTTCAGAACTAAAAATTAGTGAGCTGTTTTAAAAATCTGTTTTCCACCTGGTATAGTTCCTTTATCATGGATAAAGTCTATATGAAGGAAGACTACAATTGATTAAAACTATTTTTCCTTTTAATTAAATGTGATGCTGCTGGTGTTCTCCTCCATCACTCTCCCAATTATTTTGGAAAAGCAGGAGACTGCATTTTCTTGGAAGTCTGGCCCTCAGTATTCATTTCTTTTGATTCTATGCATTGCTTTCATGGTCCTTTCCTAGATGTACACAAGGTAACTGTGGGCAAAAGAAATCCATATGTCATTTTAAGAAACGTGCCCTCAGAAGATAAAAGCTTCCATCTTCCAGTTCTCCCTTAGCAAAAGCCATAGCTTTGCTGTTTGATATACATTTTGGTCCCACTTAATTTTCCTGTAATAATTAGGAGGGAATGACATTTCAGTTTCTTAGAGAATGGTCAGAAAGGAAAGAACACTACAAGATCCTTCAGAGTCCCTGTGGAAATGGTTACAAAATCAGGTCTCACATTGACCATACAGACAGGAGAGGGGACACCCCTCAGGCTTTTGGTTTTTTATGTGATATTTTCAGTGTACTCCATGTCTCTGCTGAAGAGCTCTCCCTCTCCAACACAACCAGCATTGCACAGATGTCCTTTGGTCAGGAGGCAGCTAACAGAAGTCCTTTCTTGTTCCATATTTCCCTTTGTTTGCTAACTCTCTCACCAACAGTCTGTAGTTGAAGCATTGCCTGTCTGTGATCTAACATGCTCTTTCAGCTTGATTATCTACAGAAAGTGGCAAAGGCCATTTTAACTGAATTTTCTGCACTCTTACTTCTATCCAGGTATTTTGCTATTCAAAAACAACAACAAAAAGAAAAAAGTTAGGGGAAGTATAGCCAAAGTAAGAGGGTTCAGTACATGGGATACCTCCTTTTGTCACAGCAGAACCAAGTATAATTTTTTTTCTTTTTTTCCTGTTTCCTGGAAAACCTTCAGCAACTTCTAAAATTATTATGACACATTAGCTCAAAAATGTGATGGGAAAAGTAGGTGCTAGCTAGACATGGCTTCCACACCTTACCTCCTTTTACCCATGGAGGGAAATTTTTGGTCTGCAGTCATTGTGTGAGGGAAATCAGTCACCTGCTACCCTTTTAAAAGAGCATTTACAGCATTTTCTGCTGCAGCTCAGCCAGGCCCTGTAAGGTTCAGGTGCTCAGTAGGACTTTCAGTCCTTCTTTGATCCTGAGTGATGAGGATAAGGTAATGAGGACCACATAAATATAGGCTGCTTCTCCTTTCACAAGAGCCATGAAATAGAGATACATATTTAATTTATCTGTAAGTAGTTTCTTACTTGTTGTCAAGAAAGGCCCATTGAGATGAAGATATTTAACAAGAATGACCATGGAAATGTTCTTAGTTCAAAAACAAATAGGCAAAACCCGTAGGGGAGAAATATTTCTGAATTTCTGAGAGTATTAGAAACACTGCAGAGGAAAAAAATAATGAAAATGACTTGACAGAGGACTGCTAACTACAACAGACTTAAATAACAAATGGACATATCATAAAAAAATCAATACTCAGAAACACAGAAAACAGAGATGGAGAAGATATATTGGGCCATATTCTGCATCTCCTGCTGGAGTACAATTGTTCACTGGAGTATATCTTTAATCTAGTGTAGCCTTAAATTGTTCAAAGCAAAGGAAATTCCTCTACTTCCTTTGGGAGTGTCTGCCACAGACTTAAGATCTTGCTGTCAAGGGATGTTTCCAGACATTTAACCTAAATTATGCTCATTTTCCAACCACTGGTGCTGAAGTTCCTTCTTGGTGTTTATAGCTCTCAGAAGGACTTTGCCATCATAGTCACTTTAGTATTGTTTGGCCCTTGTAGAAACAAAAGGGAATTCTCTGGAAACTGATAGAGAATGAGAGGGCAGGGGGTGCCTGTGCATCCTGCTCAAGTAGCAGTGTGCACCATCTATGTGTGGGACCAGACTGCTTCCAAAATAAAAAAGGACTGAAGGTATTCCTGCCTGGAATTGTGTGCACTTACCCAAACTGGGATGTGCAGAACCAGAGCTTCACAAGATAAACAAAGGCATGGCTGTTGCTGTCCAAGGGCGGTCTGAGAGATGGGTATCTCTAAAAAACCTGTAAATCTTCATTTTGTCTAAGAATACATGTAGATTTTGGGTGACACCTTCCTGTATGAGAAACAATTAGCAAAACAGATGTACGGAGAGGCCAAACTTCTGTGGAGTGTGGGTTTATGTTGGAAGAAATACATTACACTACTCAATCCCTCACACTGGTACTCTCCAAACATTCTGTGGGCCTTCAACTTAATGATTGTAAATTCCATCTCTTACCACTTTCCAGGACCTGTCCCACCTATCCATCATCACACTGTTACTCTGAAGCAGGCCAGTGTCAATATTTTGGCACCTGTTTTTTCATTTCTCTGCCCCTCAATGGGTTATTTCCTTGTATTCATTTAGATAAAGAGCTGAAAGCATGCCGTGACAGCTAACAGCACACTCACAAAGTGCAAAACCTTTCCCTTGCCTTGAAACCTGCCCTTTTTTTGCCACCTGGATCCTTTCACTGACTTTAAATACCTTTCGCTCCACCCCATGATGCCAATTTCCTGTGCCTTAGAGTCTTGCTGCCAGATGAGGACGCTGGACAGTGGGATCGGAACCTTCCCCCTCCCTGACTCGGGGAACCGATCGACGGCGCGACACATTTCTAAGCAGGAATCCACCTTGGAAACGGGAGGCTTTGCAGCAGCTGAGCAAGTTCCTCTCTCAGCTCCTTCAGTAAAAGCCAAAACTCTTGAGCGAGAAGTGCCTTCAACAGCTAAGAGCCAGGAGTCTGTGGAAAGCGCAATTAGTCACTCAACATCTGATCCGGCTATGGCTGCCAAAGGTATCCGACCTTTTCAAAGTCGCCTTCCCAAACCAGCTTCCTCAGGTAAAATGTCAATTACACTGAAAATCACCTTATTTCTGCCTTGGCGTCTGTTTTGAGTAGCAGAAATCCTGTAATAATAGCAATTGATAACAGAAATGTTAAATGCGGGGCAGAAAATACTCTTTTTATGAATGCATGAGGTTAACAAGTTTGTGACCTGAGCCATATGGAAATTTTGTTATACATAATGCTTATCTCAGAAAGAAAAATGAGTTTAGTACTTAGAGCCTTTTCTCAAGAAACATTTGTTGAAGAAAAAAACATATGCCAGCCTTGGAAGTCAACTTGAAAAAGAATACGGATGTTCAGCAATATTCAGGATCAGACTGTACAAAGTACAAAGCATAACCACGTTGTGACAGAGAAAAGATATTTTCTTAAAGACTTGCTTTTGATACTGGATTTGAACTAAAGACTCATTTGGCCTCGATGCATAAATTCTGTCCCACTGAATATATGGCCTTGACCTCAAACAAGGCTCTCATTACTTCACTGCATCATACAAACACATTTCTGTATATGAACATAAAATACCTGACTTTCATTTACAAGCTCCTTGTGTGTTTAAGCTATAAAACAAAAGCTGACAAAGGTATAAAAGGACTGGCAATCCATCAAAGCTCCAGGAAATAACTTTGTATTAGTAAATAGTTCCATTGAAGTCTGTGCATTTTATATATAAACAAATATTGACTATTTATATAACTTTTGAAGGCTTTTGAGATATTAATACATATGTTAATAGCATTAGAAATCATATAGCATTTACAGCAGGGAGATTTTCACAGTCAGCATGACAGACACAGCGCAAAACACAGTTAAAGTGATTAGTTTAATGGAGAAGGACATTGTTTTGTCTTGACCAAATACAATGTCACTTATTTATTGGGGTTATGGTGGTTAGCACTTTGCCAGTGTAGTTATTGCTCCTGGAGAAGTTGTGAGTATTTAACTTGCATAAATCTGTATCACTCTATCTATGAGAGAGAATCTGTAATTAGCATGTAAGGTTAAATATCAAGTATGAGCTTAGCTTAAGGCCATCAGATATATGTTCTGCTAATGAGCTGACATATATTGAGCCTAGGAGGAAAGAAGCCTCTCTTATATGTTCATAGGATGCATAACAGAAGGTTTTTAATTAAACATCTTAGAACTTAGTTGATTTAGCAATATTCCCAGTGCAGTATTGTAATGATGTAATAGACTGAAAACACACATTGTATGCTTTATTGCAGACTCCCCTGCTTGTTTCAAATCAAAGCTAAATAAAAGATATTTTAATACTTAGTATTTTTAAGATAAATGTACTGTTAATTAATGGTACGGCTAAGAAGGATTCAGAAGAGAAATCTTTGTTATAGATTATGTGCTACATGCTTGAATGGCCACATGTGTGACCTCAATTCAGCAGTGTGTTATAGAGTAGAGGCCGTGATTAAACACTGTCATTATAACAAATTGAACAGAAACTGCAAGCATTGAATTGCTTCATAAGAAGTCGGTAGCAGTAAGATTGTTCTGATCTTAATGCTAATATTCACTGCACCAACCTTGTAAGGTTTGTATCTTAATTAAATTGTCATGAAGAGTTGTTACAAAAAAGTAGTATACATCAGATGATGGGGTCAACTCATTCTTTACTAGACTATTTTCATTCAATTCTTCTCTCCCTCGCTTTCTCATCCAAGTTACAATTATCACTTTATTTCATATGCACCATATATCTTCTTTGATGTTCCGATCTTGCATAGTGCAAATATAGCAAATTTAAAAGCTGGCTTTCTGCTACAAAGGTACTTCCAATTATATTTATGTTAAAAGATTGTTTTCTGAGGACATAAAATAGCAGAGCAGATCCTACAATACCTAGAAGTAGTTACTGAATGTTGTTCCTTTGTTGAAAGAGTACATATTTTATAACTAATAAAGGGATTTAAATTTGTGCCTTCATCTTCCCTTGTTTCCTGGAAAAGGATTTGGATGAAATTCTTCCACTTTAGTTAGAACTATTCCAGTAAGTTAGTAACTTGTTCCTTGGAGTAGTAAAATATTATTTGACATAATGAAAGTATCACGATTTGCCCCCAGTTTTTCCTGAATTATAATTGACATACTATCATGAAGATGCTGATGAGACCTGGAATTTAAATAATGTCTCCCTTAATTCAGGAATAATTAACCTTGCAAAGCAAAGTGAACAAGACGCAAGTTCTGTGACCTCTGCCTCATTAGAACACACCGAAGAGACTGTAGAAAATAGAAAAGTTCTTCCGGAGTGGACCCCCAAGAAAACTACTAAAACAAAGGTATAAGTTCAGAAGTGGCATCTCTTAAAAGAGATGGGTACTCTGGCCAGTGTAGAGGTGTCAGAAATGGACAGTGTTTTTCATATGGTGGAAAGAGCAACTAAAAATCTAACAGCTACATTTATTTCCTTACCCTTCATTTGCTATCTCATTATTTATCAGTCATAATAATACAGCACCTAAAGGTACTTTGCCTTCCTGGTTATAAACGTGTTTCAATTAAAATCCTCAGAGGCCCTTTTAGAAAAGGAAATGGAGGCCTTTTACCCTCCTCTTCTAGAAAGTCGATCTTGTTTGTTGCTTTGCATGAGGTTCAGATTGTTCTTTTCCCAGGACTAGGTTTCCTTGTCTGTATGGCTGTGTAGTATGAGGGTTGGAGATGTGCTATGAAAGTATTGTGGATGGGAAAATACTCCTCCATGTTTCTGTGGGGTTTTGGGGCTACAGCTGACTTGCAATCCCTGGCTATGTGCAGGTATCCTCTGCTCTGGTTCCCTCTCCACAGCTGTGTGACTCCTAACAAATGGATGTCCTTCTGCATCAGTTAAGAACAGCAGCATGGATGGCAAGATGGGGAAATTAATATCCCTTTGAGAGAAACAGAATTAAATCCTCTTTGAGCCATGGGCAGGCAGTTGGGGTAGGGAGGGTAGGTGATATTTGTGCATGCATCATGAACAGCATCAGGCTTAGCTTCCCCCTGCCTGTTTTGTGGGATTTTTTGTACTGAGCTGCTGTTCCTGAATGGTTTAAACCTTCAGGCCTTCCGTGATTAGAAGCTGTCCAGAGCTGTCAGCATTCGTCTTTATTCCCAGAAGAAAATCAATAGTATTGTTTCCTGAAAAGAACTGGCAAAGGAATCAGCTGGGAACTAAAGGACTCTCCAGTAGTGTAATGTAAATATCAGGACAAGGGACACGAATTTGGGAAAAAAGTAGGATTTACTGGTATAGAAAGCATGTGTATTGTCTACTGGCCATCCTAACAGTCTCTAGAATTGCTTGCAGCAAACTATTTGTGGTGTGATGATTTTGCATGTTACAAATAGACTGTATTAAACATACTGGAGAAGTTCTAAAATTGAACTTGGTGGATAAAATTATCTGAAAACGTTGGTAGAATTGAAAACAATGTCACAGTGGGGGGGGAGAAACATTTAAGTCAGGATTGTTTCTGCCAGACTGTCTCAGGAGACTTAGCAGGACAAGAATGTGTTATTTCCCCCATGTCAGACTGATGATTACTTACTTTAAGGATTTAGATGGGTAATGCAGGCTTTTCCAGGTGAAACTACCCGTTTGCACCCTATTCAGGTGCATTATGAATATTAAATATGCTACTCCTAATGCTATCTTCAGCGTTATTTTGATATATTTGCATTATCTGACTTACAGCCATGCCTTTTTTTGTGCAGGACACAGCTCTGAGGGTGTGCACGTACTCAGCGAGCAGCACTGACAGTGAGCCAGAGCCAGAGTACGAATCCAGTTATTTCAGAACTGCAGAGGAGACTCGTGTGGAGTTTACAAAGAACAACAGACAAGGTAATTGAAAATTTGTACGTATGTATGTACGTCCCTCATCTGCACTCTGACTCAGCAGCAGATGGTGTCCTGCATTGAACTTTCTGTCTAGTTTTCACTTTCTAACCCCAAATCTTTCTTCAGTCTAATTTTCCATTAGCTTTTTATTGCCTTTTACTTTTTATTATGTGTATATGCTTTTTCCCCTCTTCCACAATTTTTGCTAGTAGGGGCTTAACTCGTAGGTTTTTACGCATAAGTCTCTGCAGTGCACATAAAAATAATTCCATTATTACAAGATTGAAAGGTGACTATAAATATAGGTTGCTTTTTTTCTTTTTAATTATACAGCCAGTTGAAATAATGCAGCGTTCAAGGCTACAGCTTCCCACCCTCTGTATCAAGGTGATGCTGGTTATGGTGCCCCTGTGAAATCTCTCTCATTGTTCTCTGTGTATCTATTGCAGCTCTCAAGGGCCGAAGCTTTTAGTGAGAACTGATGGCAATTCGGAATTTACTGAATTCCAGTAGATAAAAATACATTAAGTGAAGTTCTTGAGATAATAGTTTTCTGTGTGTTTAATAACCCGAGAAATTGCTGGCTCGCCTTGACCACCAGCCTGCTGGGCTTCGAGCCACCTTCCAGTGCCAATGTGAGGGGAGGTGGCTCTGTCCTTGTCCTCGTGGTCCATGGATGCCCTGCAGGGGGGAAATCCTGGCGAGTGCAAAGGCCAGTGCAAGGTCTTGGCAGCACTGAGGCGCTGCGAGCTGATCCCCTGTGCAGCCCCAAGCCTGCCCTGGCAGAGCTCTGCACCTGCAGCAGCATCACCAATGTGACAATGGCACGGGGAGCACCATGGACAGCTGCATTCTGTACTCTTCAGTGGCTGCTGGGAGCTGGGCTCTAACCTTTGGCATTTTCAGAGCTAATCCATTGCTTGTGGTTCCATGGGAGAGAGCAGAATAGGAAGCTGGGGCCATTTATTTACATTACTGCTGCAGCTTTGTGGGTTTAATCTGTATAAAATACTGCAAGTCATTTTAGTCAGCCCATAAACACTTCTTTTTACAGATTTTACTTTTTGAAAATAATATTTTAATGCAATAAATTTGATTTTTTAAAGAGGTAAACAAGCTTTTTTCCCCTGTATTAATCAGAATTTGAAAAAAAAAAAAAGGATTTTTATTGTGTGTTACCAGTTGCTTTAAATGGCAGCAGATTCCAAGGTTAATGATATCTGAGCATGACTTGAGGTGACCATTTTGCATAGATTTTCATTAATTTTGTGTATATGACTCACTTTCGAGCCAGTAAGACAATAAAATACATAATTGTGATTGAGACAAATAGAAGATTATGCCGCATTATTGCAAAAGTATTTCTGCTGTGGTCATTCCTCATAGCCAGGATTTCTGTTCTGTGCTCTCTAAATGCAGTTCTCACATCGTGTTAATGACCACACTTTATCCCCTTCTGTGTTCAAAGGTCTCAGTGTCTTTATGCACACAAGTGATATAACCTCGAAACATCCGCATGAGGCTGAGGCAGGGGCCCCAGCAAACCAATCCACAGAGAATATTTTCATATGAATAGATAATTACATTTATTAGCTGAGTCCCCCATTGGTTGCACAATTATAATGTTGGAGTGATTTTCATTTTCCATTTATGAGCAGGGAACAGAAAGTCTGAGTGCCCAGTGCAAAGGCTATTAAAAGTCAATGATAAGACCTCTGTTCATTTAAAGGGCTTAGCATGAGATTCCCAGTGCATTGCCCAATGTTGCAGAGAAGGTCAGTAGAGGAATGGGGAATATGCCAAATATTCCAGATCCTTCAGTAGAGTAGCAGGGAATATGCCAAATATTCCAGATCCTTCAGCAGAGTAATGGGGAATATGCCAAATATTCCAGATCCTTCAGCAGAGTAATGGGGAATATGCCAAATATTCCAGATCCTTCAGTAGAGTAGCAGGGAATATGCCAAATATTCCAGATCCTTCTCTTCCAACCATGAAAATGTTTGGATTTCAACCTCATAAATTGGGTTCTATCCTGATGTGGGTTCTATTCTGTTGGGGGCACTGGAGGCAGATGCTCTCCTAAGGCTGTAGGTTATGAGGAAGAGTTGAAGTTTGTGTAACAAGAAGTGTGAGGAAAGAAGCCTAATGTTCAGATAAACATCTGTCTCCTGTGTGTTGTTTTCATAAAGCTGCAGAATTTTAGTTTTTGTTTTTGTTTTGCTCTTCTGAATGAGTTTTTTCAGCATTGGACTTTGGAAACTGGGGCCTTTTTCCTAATGTTGTGCTACAGCAGATGATATTATTATTATTATTATTATTATTATTGTTATTAATCTATAAGAAGATTATAGATCTTTCTTACCTTACTAGTGTATTTTTTATGCTTTTATATTCATTAACTAAAAATATAGTGAAAAGGAAAGAGCTATCAAGCACAGTCAAACTGAAAGGAATTCTAAAGGAACGTAGCACATCTGCCATGTAAGTCTATTGAAAGAGAAGAACGAAAACTTACAGCAAATAATTAAGTAGGAAGATCCCCCAAATTAACCATCTTGTCTTTAATTTGAAAAGAAAGGAAATTAATTCTGTCTGTCTGATACTATCTCCTCCATCTCAGACATTAAGTATGAACAGTCCCCTGTATATGCATTGGAGAATTAGAAGCTGGTATTTTTAATGTTTGTATCGCACTGAATTTCATATACTTAAAAAACCTTTGAAATACATTTAAAAAGTGTAAAATTACATTAAAATCTATGTAGACTGCCATAATGATAATATTTGTTACATCTCTTGCAGCTGCACAGGAAAAACAAAATCAGAGAAGGTCGTTTTTGGGGAACCCAATGTCGATTTTGGATTTATACCAACACAGTCTCTATGGCCATTTTGGAGAGGATGGACCTGAACAATTAGCACATTTCAGTTTGATTGAGCAGCTGAGTGGAGCTTCCAGTAAAGACAGCAAGGGCAAGGAGAGCCCAAGTGTGAGTTACTGTAATTTTTATATTACTTCTCACTTTGTTCATTGTTATTTTTACTTGCCTTTTTTTTTTCCCCCTCATTGTGTTGATTGATTACTAAAACCAGGCAGACTTAAAAACAGCATGACCTGCAGAAAAGATCTGAATATTTTTAGAACAGAATGTTACATTCGGATGCTCACCTGTCATAGAATTAGAGTTCCAAAATTGACAAGTAGAGACAGGCTAACGCTCGCGCTCCACCATTAGTGAGGAGTTGAAATTTAAAGCTGGCAAGTAAACACAGAATTTATCTTTTAAGGCTGCTTCTTCTATATAATTAGATAGTTTATACAGAACAATACGTACTAAATGACTTAAAACTCTGAAGAAGTATTCCTGAAAATGCAAATGAAATTATGCTGTGGAAGCCACCTATCTTCTGGTCTCCTTTGAAATCTTGGTGTTAGCTCTGGAATTCCAGATTTGATGGTTTTAAACTTTGTTTTCATGAAGATCAGTCCTGATCTGATGGGTTGACCTTGATGCTAAACTGAAACAAATTCGTTTTCTCCTCTTACTTCATGTGAATCCACTTGCTTTTCTGTCTCTAAAAGTATTGAACCTGACATCACAGTCTCAGCTACCCTAAAGAGGAACTTTTCAACCTGTTGTTTCCCTCTGTTCTCATGCCTTCTCCTCTCATCGTCTCACTTCTTTCCCTCTCTCCTTTGATCTAACAAGAAAATTTGTTTGAAAATAGAGACACTCAGTCACGATGCAGTGTAATCATTTTGCCTCCGTGTTTTTCCCCAGCTCTTCTCTTTAGACACAAACTCTTTTATTTCTGTGTGTAGCACTCAGCACATTTTGGGTGTGTTGCACTATGAAGGAAGGTTGTAGCAGAACATAAGGAATGAGCTGCTGGTTTGTAACTTACTGGGGTAGTGTGTAAATGAAAAGGAATTCCTCTCTCTTCCCAGACGCCAGTTTTCAGTTTCAGGAAATGACTGTGCCTTGAAACTTCAGTGGTGATTAACCAAAGTTAGAGTCTTAGAGCTTTCAGGAATCTGGGCCAAAAATGCAGAAGGAATAGGAAGAACAAAATGGCAGTGGCCCCTGTTTATTCCAACTCTGCTGGCATGAAAGTCCTGCTTAACTGAATATTAAATTGACCACAAACTTCAAAAGAAACATCCTGAAATGTATGTGCCTTATTTCCCAATCAAACAAATTTTATTAGTACCCGGAATATGATTCAATTTTAATGTATTTGGGTCACATTAGAAATAACAATTTTAAATAATCTGACTTCATAGTTGAGAGGAAAAAAAGGAAAAAAGGCAGCAGAAAGGTGTTGAAAAGGGTACATGTAGGAAAATAATTTGAGCATCCACTTAATTCCTCATCTTGAACATCCAGAAATTCATAGCTTAATTATGCGTAGGAGATGAATTATATATGTATGCATGTATATATATATATATATGTATAAACCCATAAATATCAGTTCTGCCTTCTGAAGGCCAAGGTTTTTTGCTATTAACAGAGCCATTAGATTTGGTTCCACTATAGAAAAGTAACTCAGAGTTGCATCTACTTTTAATTAATTCTGTTCATGTATTCCTTGAATATGACATCTCTGCAATGTGCCCGATCAGCCTCAAAACCTAAACAAAGGCCACTGAACTGCCCTTAGGATCCTGGAAAACTCCATCAGTAAATGAAAAGACATCAGGGACAGCTCAGCCAGCACCAGCATTTTTCATGCTTTATGCTGGGGAGCTCTTGAGCTTACTTTTCAAGGATCTGAAATAGCTCTCCAAACAGCCTTGCCTCTCCCTGAGCAGTGAAAGCTCAATAAAGCACTAGAGATTTGCCTATTAGGATTAAACTTTTCAGAATGACAAATGAGAGGAAGTAACCATGAAAAGCAGGTTGCCCTGAACTCCTTGTTTGAACCAGCACAGCAGATTTTTCTGAGCCGTAGTTTGTACAACCCAAGAAGATCCACAGTCTGTTTGAATTAGAGCTGTGTGATCTGGAACATTACACACAAAAAGAGGGGGACACCAGAGGCCAACAAAGCTAAAAAAGAGAGAGAAAAAAGATAAATTTTGAGGGGGGGATAATGCAGCTTTCATGCAGAATATTTGGCATTTTGAAAAAGGAAATCCTACAGGCTTTGCATTTAATTCCCAAGTGGTGTTTGTCAAGCCTTTAAAAAAAGCAAACAAGAGATGTGTGTCAAAAAAGCGTCATGATGGGCAGAACGAATTTACAGTGCTTGTCTGAAGAGCAAGTGTGCTGTGACAGTGCCTGAGCCCAATTAAATTGGGCTGTACAGCTCCAGGACAGCGCTGGTTCAGACTTGGGGCTCTAATGAGACAGTCAGGAGGCTCTGTTAGCCCAGACCTGGCATTTGATTTGTCTCCTTCCCAACCAACGCTTTCACCAGCATCACCTCCACGGTTTACACACAGCAACTTTCAGCAGCAAAAAAGTGCTATACAGGAGCTTCAGAAGAGAAACAGCTGATGGGAAATTACTGGGATAAAGGGACACTGGAGGGACAGTTTGAGGAATCAAAAAGGGCTTTTAGACATTGAAAGGAAAAATTGTTACGGTCTTAATCAGCATCCTGGTTAAACTAAGACCAATTTTACATTACTTTTATTTTGACCTGGAAAACATTCTGAAATTATGTCATCCTTTGGCACACTGCAGGATTTTGGACAAGAAAAGCAAATTATGATTTCAAAGAAAGGAATAAAATGCATTGGATCGTTAGCAGAAAACTTTCACTTAAATTAACAACCGTGGTGTATTTTCCTCGTGTAGGATTCTCAAAAGAAGAAACATTCATTTTTATGTGTATCAAATGAATTATTTTTATTTGAATGGTAACTCCTCTGATTGAATACAATGTTTGCAGCACCTGATCCAAAGTCCACTGCAGTCAGCCCATGGGAGACACCTCGTCAGTGAAACTTCACTGAGCCCTGCATTAAACAGCTGTTCCTGTTCCTTGCAGCAGACACTGGGAGTGCCCTGAACACTTAGCTAATGTCATGATTGCTACCACGTTCATGCAATGAAAAAATCACTTCACATTTTATCAGTTAATT
This sequence comes from Acanthornis magna, assembly GCA_036785705.1. NCBI lineage: Eukaryota > Metazoa > Chordata > Aves > Passeriformes > Acanthizidae > Acanthornis > Acanthornis magna. The sequence goes on from JAWUZG010000194.1 coordinate 7,408,570, forward strand.
TACTGCTTAGTCTTTGAAAGTTCAAGTGATTTTTTTCTTACAAGAATTCAGAAAACAGGATGAGTTTCCCTTCCCCAGGCCCATTGTTTATTAACATATTTTATAAGCAAACAGGAACCATTTGGAGAAGTAACTGAGTTGGTCAAAGATTTTATTACTTAATCATCCTTATGGTCCCAAAGAATTATTAAAAATAAGTTTACTTTTCTGTCCTTAACCAACCATCACACACTTCTGTTCTGGAATACAGCCTTTCTTATTCTCTTTTGTCCCCATGTATTTCTCAATTTGAGCCACAATCAAGGCTTGCTTGTGTTTCAAAGAGAAACACCTTGTGGAAGGGCTTGGTACCCATCAGAAGTTTCTAATTCCTCTTGGTTTTCCCCAGCTGTGATGAGATATGTAAGAAATCTGACATTTCTGGCACAGTTACCATGTTTATTGCATGGGCACTTGAACTGGGGGGTTCATTTAACCAAAGAGTCTTCTCTGTGCAATGTGAAGTTATGGCAGAGTTGGCATGTGCGGTACAGATGATTCACGGATGAGATCAAATGCTCAAATCACCGTGTCTGGAAATTCAAGTAGATGTTAGAGAGTGCTGGCAAGTACAGGCAAAGGAAAAATTAGAGATGTTGCTGCTGTTTAGGCTGCGCTTACAAATAGGACTGACCTGGCAGCATTCCCAGATAAACGGAAGGATTTTACAGCTGAGTAAGCTGATTGGGAGTTAATGCTGTATGATTGACTTGTTGTGCTCACAAGCCTCCTATTAGCAGAGGAGAATACCCACGAAAGGACTGAAAACAAGACTAAGTCTGGTAATTGCACAACACTTGCCATCCTCAAGGATCTCCGAGCATTAAGCTGATGCTACAGAGGGTGTTCCAAGCCTTGCTGAATTACAGCGTCACTTAGAGCAGCCCAGACACCTGTGCACGCTGCACTAAACAGGAGTGAGGGGAAAATAAAGGCACGAGCTGCTGCTTCTCGAGTCTCATCTCCTAGAGGGATCAGTAAGACTGGAGCTAGGGTGTGAACTGGCAGCACACTGAGTGCTTTGCACTGTTCACCTCTTCAGGCAGGTCTTGGAGAATGTGCCAGAAAAGTTTATGTGCCTTGTTTGGGTTCTCTGAGACACTTGGGTTCTCTGAAGGTGCCTTGCTCTCCCTGAAGGAGAGGAGCTCTTCAGCTCTTGAATTAAGTCTCTCTTAGAAAAAGACTCTCCATGTTTAAGTATCTGAAGTAATTCTGAGGAGACCATGTGCACTCTGCTTTCACAGTGAATTAATTTTTTTCACATTATCAGATGTACTTAGGGAGGGATTCTGGTTATCACATGTGGAAAAGCCTAAGATAATGATTTCAGTCCAATTAGCACTTGGGAAGAGCTGTATCCTAAGACTTTAAAGTGGAAAGGAGGTATTGCCCTGTGGAACTACTTGCTTCCTTTCCCCTGACCAGCAGCTGCCTTATCCTGAATACCAAACCTTCAACCCAAAGTTAAAAACATGAACATTGCTCCAAACATTCCTCTGTGGGGAACCAGTGAAAATCAGCTAATGTAGCTACCATCTGTATTTTGGAGAGTGAAACCACATCTCAGTGCACACTCTGGTGAGCACTAAAAATGACTTTCCTTTTACTTTCATAATAACAAGAGTACCTGCAGCTGGGCCAGCAGGATCTGTTTTGCTGACTGTAAATTGGTGACAGCAACACCTATGTCATGTTACAACCCGGAGAAAACAACAAATGCTCCTGATGACCTCGGTCTTACCTTGTTTTGTACAATGTGTCACTGCAAATACAGAGTTTGAAGCAGCTCTTGCAAATTATTATACTGGAAAGTAATGGAAGGTAGAAGAGGTCCCTTGTCAAAAGGAGAAAGCATGGGATTTTTGTACTTTTGTGTACTAATTGCATAATTCAGTTTACTGCCTATCAAGCACAGAAGCCTCACCTACTCTTTGCTATTTTTCTTGCCAGGCTTAAGAGAGAGGAAGATGATGAGGTGGGGAGGGAATCAGCTTTATTTGCTTTCCTAGTCCTGATGAACCTAATATATATTAAGGAAGAAAGTGCCATTGTACAATCTGTGGATGGGGAATAGGTCTGCAGTCTCATTCACCCATCTTCGGTGTTTAAAGATCATTGCTTTTCTTCCAAGGAAGGGATGAATATAGCAAATCATTGCATGTATTTAGGGAGGTGATCTAATAATGTAAACATTTGGTGATATCAATACTCGTGTGATCCCCGAGCGTGGCCTCATGGGGAGCTTTGAGCCACACATTTCCCTTTGCCAAAATGGCCTCAGTAGAATTGTCTCATTGACAGGCCAGGGGCTGCCAGATGTCCTTTCTGTGTCATCAGAGGGGTTTGATCCTCTGATGAGTGATGCAATTCTTGTGCCATCAAAGCAAGGACTGAGGAATTACCCAAGCTGATGCAAGACCTATTGTCAGGGGAATTATTTAGGAGTATTTGACAACGTAAGTGACAAAACCACAGGAGCATGGTCTGATAAGAAAACAGATTTGACCAATCCACCCATGGGAATAATACAGAATTAAACACATTCTTTCTAGCCTAAAGTCTGATTCAGCTCAAGTTAAATTAGAAATAGGCTAAGACATCTGCAGACATCAACAAACCACTCATATGTGCATGTTTTTCCCCTCCATAGGACAAGTTCACATTCTTAGATCTGCTTCCACGCCTTATATTCCCAATGAGGTTTTTTTTGTTTCCAGTACCTTGCCATCAAAGTTGCCCCCAAAAAGTAAAGTGAAGAGACAGCAAAACAAGCAATTTGAAGCCTAGCTAGGCAGTCTTCTGGGACTAAAGTCTCACTTGACACACAGCACTTAAGAGAAATGTTGTGTGGTGTGGAAGAACATCCTTACAGCCAGCCTGAGGAACTGGCTTGGCAACAGTAAAAAGCTGCAGTTATACAGAGACTCATTTCTCTTCCTGTGCCTTCTAGGTGAAACTGCTGAGGTTTCTTATGCTGCTGAGAATTTTAGTAAAAAATTATGCAATGGAGAGTGGCTCAGCAAGGAGGATGAGAGCATTCTCCATAACTTTCTTGAGCTTTTAAAAGTCTTTGGCAAGACAAAACAACATTTGGAACGCGGCGTCCACCAGAGAAAATAACTTTTTTAATGGTATGCAAGGGACATTTTTAGGGAAAACATAACCCTAAAAAAAAAACCTGGAAGCTGTTATCTGCTGAAGCAGCTCTGCTTCCAGCACTAATGGCCTCAGTAGTTTCAGTACTGTGCCACCAAACCTCATTCTGACTAGCCCTCCAGCTGGCATAAAGGCTATTTTATGTTTGGTTAGTGTATTTATGGGGATGGGTAGGTGGCGACATTTTAACTCAAATATCTTTGAGCACAGTTTTAAGAGTGTTTGGGTATCAGTGAGGTACAGAAAGTCTTTGGCGTAGTAGAGCAGGCTGTGTGGCATTTAAAACACACGGCGTGTGCAAGGCTAGAGGAGAATGGTTTGGATGTGAGTCTCGGAGAAGACAGGGAGGAAGTGGAAAGCAGCAGAGTTGGAGAATTAAAGCATCGCTGGGCACGGAGGTGCAGTCCCAGAGCCCATGGCACAGTGACACTGAGTGCCCCAATCCCTCCCAGCACCGAGTGCACTGTGCCTGTGGGGCTTGAAGGGCCACATGCAGATGCGTGGGCTTGTCCGATGGAAAGCAACACCCCAAAATTTCCTGTGGCCACAGCTGGAGTGCTGTGCTCACTGAGCCCCTTTGGCACTGCACGGAGGGGAGAACTTTGCCCCTTCTTGTTGCTGAGAGCTCGTGGATAAATCGAAACAGGCGGAGAACCGACGGAAGTAGCAAGAGAGAGTTTATTAAAATTTCTTTTCTTATATAGATAGTAAGAGTCTAACGGTGATTGGTTCATAGCCATCCACACCCTGGGGCGATTGACTGAACTCTTACAGCACTCAGTTCCAAAACAAAGATTAGAAAGAGCAAGAACAATCCAGCTTGTCTTTGTTCCCCATACAATTCATGAGAAAGAAGAGAGAAATCTTAGAATAGTGCATCCACACCTTCTGACTGAAAAAACTCGATCCCTGGAGCAGAAGCCCCATATCCCACCATCCCAGCAAGTAATTTCAAACGACAGAGAGAGAGAGAAGCTTATGTTTCCAACACGTGGGAGCTGCATCACCACATTACACAGTGGCCCAGATGTCGCAGAAAGCCCTGCGGTTCCCTTCTGGAGTCCCTGAGGGTCAGCCCAGCGCTGCTCGTGTGAGTGCCCGAGCTGATTTACAGGGAGTGATTTACAGGGAGTGATTTACAGAGAGTGATTTACAGGGAGCTGCCCTGGCACAGCTCTGGTGGCCTGGGTACCCCAGGTCATCTCTCAGCAGAGCTGAGTGGCCGCAATTAGCAGGTGTGGGTAAGACCCCGACTCTTTGGGCCCCACCCCACCCCCTTTGCTCACTGCAGACACATCCCCAGCACTCCAATGTCTGTTTGCCTGTGTAACTGGGGATTAAATGTGGATTTAATAGCCACAGGGGCTCTTAGGTGTAAGCAGGAAGATCCTTTAGTCTAATAAGAACTGAAAGTATATACGGAATAAAAGTATCATTTGCTAGTGATTTCCCCGAGTGGAAAATGTTCTGGGCTGTTTTTCAGAGGTTTGACAGATGGAGCTGATGTGATTTGCAGCACGGCCCAAAGTGCACTCGTGTTTCTGCCATTTGTAGCCAGGCTCTCTCCAGGCCCCCATCTCTGGAAATAAAGCTGCAGGTTTCGTTTCTCTCGCCGTCAAATTGGAATATTGTAATAATACTGGGGGCCAAAATGGAATTCAGGGCACATTAACAGCGATGAATGATAAATATTAGTAAGCATGTGAGGTAGTGTAATTGTTGTAATGGTAGAAATTATATTAGTAATAAAAGAAAAAGCTAAAAAATAGATTGGATTCAATAAACATTGGATTGACTCAATCAAGATAAGAGCAGTAGGGCACAGTATTCAGTGAGCTGTTTGTTTTCTGAAGCTAGAAAATATTTTGATTCCAAGAGGAGCACGTGATTAGCAGAGTTAAATGAGATGAATAACGCCGTAATATTTTTGTGAATTGTTTTTCCAGCTGAAACTTGCCTTCCCCATCTATAACAGTGATATGTTTGCATAAAGCACTCAAATATCTTGCAGGGAAGGGTGGGAAATAACTGATCTTTTACTGTGAGGGTTCTGTACCAAGGAGAATACATGAGGAGTAACTTACACAGATGATGGTGGCAGGAATTGTGGCAATATACTGAGAATACGTTAGCAAATTATTTCTGTTTTTAAGAGGATGCTTTTTCTTTCCATATGCACATGACAATAATATCCTAATAAACATGGTCTATGAAGAGAAGGCAAATTTTATGTCAGATATTGACAAAAAACATATTGAAATAGTTTTTTGGTGTTTATAGTTTGTTCCAAATCACTTTCCCAAAAGTGATTTGCCTTTTATTGAAATGAGAAGTTATTCTAGATTTTGTGCAGTATGACACACAGATTCTCTGAAACCTTAAGAAAAATAGTGGCAAATATTTTTTCAATAAATTCAAACATTCTACTTTATAGCAAATTCCAAAGTGTAATATTTTATCTTACTATATTTTTAGGCCCCAATACATGAATTTCAGGCTATTGCAGCATTCATATTAATTTAATGAAAAGTAATGTTTGTATTTGATAGGAGAAACAAACAGTACTTAGCAGATTTAGTAGCAATAAGAGACACAGGGAACTTTGGGAAGTTCCTAAGATGTAGTTACATAATTTAAATGTCTGATTATCTTTCACAAAGGCCAACAAGAGTGATACAAGTTTTCCTAACACATGTCAGAGTCCTCCCAGCCTGAGCTGCTCATCAATCCATCAATGACTGAGACACAATCTGATGGCTCTGCTTCCATTAGTGCCACCTTCTCTCAATTTCCCCATCCTTTGCTTCCTCATTAATGGAGGTCACTAAAAATTTTACATACTATAAAAAACCGTAGCCTGAAGAACTTCCCATAGCTACTCCAGTGTTATTCTCAGCAAATCAAACCCCGAGTGATTATTATCTGAAAAATTGCCAGTCAAACACTTTAGAGTGATTTTCCTGACATCCTATTACATATGCACATATCCTATGGGTTAGCGCATGCTCTGTAAAGCAAACTGTAAAACAAGGCCTCAGATGGGTTTGGGAGGATGAAGGGCAAAGCAGAAGTGGGTGGAAATGAAGAAATTAAATATGAATAGAGTGCGTTGCTGTGGATTATAAAATTAAAATGTTAACTATGCAGTAATAGTCTATGATATTTCTTACAACAAAAAAAAAAAAAAAAAGTTACTAGATTGGGAAACTTGTTGGTAACACTTATAATAAGACAAAAAGCAGATTTGAAGTGTAAGAGATTTTCAGACAGTGCCTGAAATTGAGGAGCAGAAGTAGCAAAGCAGACAGCACATTTCCTGCTTGCTCTCACAAGAATTATTTTTCTCTGCATAGCCTAAGAGAAGAGTTGTTTATGGCCTCTAATCAGTAAAAATAAAGGTCAGCTTTTTTCCAAGCTTCTTTTCTTAATGGCTGTGCCTAAATTGATATTTAGACACTTTAGCTGCCCAGTTTTCAAAGGTGCTACAAATCTGTAGCTTTTGCTGATGCTGCTGACCAATTCATGTTATTTGGATCCTGTGAAAATCATGGCCTTTATATAGGTGCTTGAAAATTGGTTTAGATATTGTCCCTCTAAAGGGCAGAATTTTGGTCTGTAGCATCCTCCTTCTGTACATTGGCTCTGTGGGCAATGACATGGAACGTCAACAGACATTTCTCCCAAGTTAAGAGAAAGGCCAAATACTGTGCATTTTTAATCTGGTCCTACTGTGTTCCCATAAAGATCATATCCTAATGAAATTCTTCATATTTTTAGATCAATTGCTTTATTGCATTCTCCATAACATTAGTGTATGAGAAACTGGAAAAAGCTAAAACTTCCATTTGTATAATTTTACAGAATATTTTTACTATTTCTATTATGGGAACATCATCCTATCTTTTAGTGTTTCCTAGAACAAGCCAGGGTACAGAGAGCTCAGCACTTATAATAAAGCATTTCTCCAAATAAAATCCATTGTGGAAAGATGGAAGCTGTGTTATGACATCATTAGTGGCATGGTGTTGACAGCAGAGGCAGCAGAGCAAGCCAAGGACAGCAGCCACCACCCAGGAGCTGTGTCATGAGAGGGCTGGAGCCTTCCTGGTTAACTAAATTGTCTTTGGAGGCTCTGCTCGTGGTGGTTCCATCACTTGTTGTGATCCGAGGACATAAAGTGCCTGGCTGGGCAGGAAATTGAGCTGTGGAGACATTTATCCTCTTCTCTGGTTCTACAAGGCAAATGCTGCTGAGTTCCTCCCTCCCCTTCCACGAAAGCTGCCTGGCTGCCCAATGAGCGTGTTTGGAGAGCAGAAAGGAGGCTAAGGCTGATGTCACCCACAGGCGTCACATGCTGCTTTTAGCTCAGCGCTGTCCTTCTGTTCCTGTGAAAGTGTTGGGGAGCCCACTCTCTCTCCTCCACAGCCAAAAACTTCCCTGCAAAGCAGGGAATGCTCCGGGCTTGGGATTTCAGCTATCTCGTGCGAGATATCTGTGGGAAGCAGAACTTTTGCCTCCATATCCTGTTTCTCCAGCAGGTATGGAGTCTGGATGCCCAAGGATAAAAAACCAGATTGATGAATGCAGCATTATATGGATAATTACCATTCATATTTACCCAGGGGGAGAATATTTACCCCCAGGCCCGAGGACACAGGGCATGAAGGCAAACATCTCCGTGGGCTCTGGACAGCACAAAGCCCTGGGAGCTTACACAGGGCAGCCCAACAGAAATGAAATCATCGATGACTCCAATTGATCCATCTCAGCCTGCCTTGCTGCTGCTGGCATTAGCATGTGCAAACCTGTGCTAAGCCAATTCTGTCAGACAGTTGGGAGTTTAACAAACGTATTTCAAATTGTATTTTGGAGAAATCTCAAGCATGGGGGGGAACTGGTCATGTTCTGTTCATTGCAGCAGATGGCATCCCATTTGGTGTTTGTTAGCTTTGTTTGCAGCTCAATATTTTGTTTCTAGGGGAACTCAGTAAGTTAAATAATTTATCTCTCTAATGCATCAAGAGTCTGATCCAAACTCTACTAAAGTCAGTGCAAAACATTTGATTAACTACCACATTCAGTGGATAAAATGCCAGGTCCTGTATGTTGAAGAGTATTTCAGATGCTCCCTAGTGAGCACAATAGGCCTCGGTCTTTTCGCAGAGGATTTTTTTCCTGCAAATGAAGAAAAAAATATTTAAATACTGACAAAAAGCTTAGCAGACAAGAGTGCAGGACTGTGGAGATGGGGATGATGTTCTGGTTGAATGTCCAAATTGCTAAACCTCTCTTGCTATTAAATTCCCCATTTTTAAATAAAGAATATAAATAATACCTTCCAGCTGCATTTGGAATTTAATCTAGTACTGTTAGCAGGCTGCTTTGAGAGCTTTGAAGGCCCCACAGCAGCGCTAAGCAAATAATCATTATCACTTAATATTCTCATCAAGCATTCTTGCTCAAGATGGGATCTTGCATTACAAGGGCTAACCATAAACACATCGCTCCTCTGATGAGGAATTTTCAGAATGTCAGAGGCAAATTCACACCCTGATCCTGCAGAGAGTTTTGCATGGGCAGAGCTCTACCACCTTCAGCAGTGCTGCTGTCCACACAGGGCTCCTAACTGTCTGTGCACGGAGGAAATTTTTATTCCATTGTTACAAGCGTTGAATCCTGAATAGTCTAAGATATTGAAGAAATCAACACTTTAAAGACTTTTTTTTTTGTATCCCAATAAATAGTAAATGCCTGCTCATTTTTAGCAACATTTATTCAAATTATTCATTCACTAGTAGAGCCTGGAAACTGCTTTATTCTGTATTTTCGTCCAGATTTTCTGTTTATGTCATGTTTGGGCATTCAAAAATTGAGTGTATATTAGCTGTACAGTGTGTCTGCATGAATTCCAGTTGTATTTTAGTCCTCCTAGTGGCCTATTATATTAACAATATTACAGTCTGTGGTTTAGGCATAGGAACATGTTCTATATCACCAGGATCTCACGGCACTTTGCAGCACTGATATTGCACTAACACTTCTGTATTGCTAAGGTCAATAAAACTCCTGAAGCATTTGTCCAGCAAATCCAGTCATGTGGCAGCTATCACCTCACGCATTTCTTTTTTTTTATACACAAATTGCAGCAAAATCAATGCAAAAAATACTGCATTTATTCTGTCCCTGCAGGAAGCCCACTGTGGGAGCAGGAGCCTATGCTGGTTCTTCACACCAAATTCCTTCTTCAGTCATTCCCAACATTTTCTCACAGCCAGACGGGGCAGGTCAGACCCCACAGAACCAAATGTATATTTTCACTGTGCCTCGTTTTTCTAAAAAAGCCTCGAAAGCCTTGCCAAAATAACACCTCACAACCTAGGAAGGGCCTTTTCCAGCCCAGCTGGGCCCAGCACAAACACTTTTCAGATCCTCTTAGATGCTTAACCTGAACTTTGCTGGGATCCAGGGAAGCTGGAGGTGAAAAAGCAAAGGTCTGTGCAGCACTTGTCCTTGAGTTTTCTGTTTTGAGGCTGTGCCCCTGGCAGAGTCTGCAGCACTGATTCCTCCTGCCAGATCCCAGTGGGACACATTCTGTATGCCTGGCTGAGCCACGGAGTAGGAGAGAGGTTCTCATGACCAGAAACAGATGTACTCGTTTCTAAAAGATGAAGCAAACACATCTAAATCCATAAATTAACCAGAATTCCCCTCGGATCACAGGCAGATGATGTGCATGTTAATCAAAATGGATATCACTGCTTTAATTCAGTCAGGAGGCAAGTTCAACACTTATAAATCTCCTGGCTGTAGGAACTTCCATCTGCATCTCCAGCAGTGGTCATCCCGGGGCCCAGCATTGCTCTGCTTAATTCTAAATTCTTATTTCTAATTATTCTAATTCTTCATTCTCTTAATAATAGAGAAACAGTGTTTCTTTTTGAGCATCCTTTAGAGTTGGTAAAAGGATTGTCACAAACCATTTAGGACATGAATTGCCTATTCCATTGTGCACACACCAGGCAGGTGTTTTAGGAGTGTGAGAGGCTGGCCCCAGTGTCAGGAGCAGCCAGAGAGACCTGCAGCAGTTGTGGAGGTGAGGACAGGGAAGGGAACAAAGATCCCACGTCCCCGTGGGCACCTGGCTGCGGCCACGGGCAAGGGAACACCTCTGACATCCCCTCCTGCTCCGCACCTTCAGCCAGCAGGCCTGGCTTAGAAAACCTGTCCTCCAGCTCATCTGAAACTCAGCCATGAATTTCTTAGCTTTAAAATGGCATTTTTTTACTTGATTATCTTCCAGCAGGTTTTTTTTTAAATTCTTGATTAATTTTGGGTTGGCTATTTAATACAGTGGTTGGTTAACTAATTCATGTAGTTGTTTATAATTATTGCCTTGCTATAAAATCATCTTAATAGAAGGTTGGGGTTTTTTTGTTTTTCTTCCAGAAGAATAACAAGTTATTTTATTATTCAAACAAGGCTTACTTCCTGCTGTTTTCAATAAGATTTTTAATAAATATGTAAATTTAAAAATTAATTTACTGCATACGTTTGGCAGCATGATTCTTGAACTGACAAAAGTTTGATGGATTGTAAAATTATCCTCCATAAAAATCATCAGTCACAGTAAACAGAATTTATCAGCCTCTGGTAATTCTACAGCTTTTTCTTCATCTTATCTCCCGTTAGGAACTCACTTAAAATTGATTATAATATAGTATGTTTCTAGAAACGTAATTCATTCATATATTAATTAGATTTTAGGTTAATATCCCATCATGGAATAGGACATGAGCCAACAGTGTTTTCCAGTTGTTACAGCACCGCAGCAGAAAAACCTTGATTACTGTTCCCATGTGGTTTAACCGCCAGGACTAATCACTAATCAAATTCAAACAACATAAAATGGAACATCCTTCATAGCATTTATTTTCTAGCTGACTTATACTATAGGCTTTTTATTGATACAACTTGCTGTACTGAAATGAACTAAAAATTGCAAGAGAGGATTTATCCTTCTACTTTAATTTGGTTCTGCAGCCTGCGCCTGAAACTCTCTCTCGGATTTTTGTGCGTGTCGTGCTACTGTCCCTGAAATATTCTGCCCTACAGCAGAGATAAATTGTTTGCATAAATTTAGAAAGTCCATGTAAATAACTGTGCTGTTATGTAGGATTTGATAGCAGATGAACTTAAAACATAGGTTTCCATCTGCAATTCGTGCTTTGCTCAAATCAGTGCTGAAAGCTGTGCAGCTCATAACGTCAGCTGCAGAGGTGGCGAGGGCAGTCATGGAACCAGCATCATTATTTGCATCCATCCTGCCCCAGTTTTCTCTGATTACAAAGGAACTTTCGCAGCCTCATTGCACAGGGTCAGACAACAGTGTGCACATAGTTCAGGCTGCTGCAGATTCACTGGGAAGGCAGCCTGGGCTCTAGCCTCTCGCCCTGCTCCTCCAGGAGCACTCCTCAGGACAGGATTGCCCAGCCCCTAACCCTCATTAGGGAAGGTGCAGAGCAGTGGGTTTCATTCCTGCCTTTCTGAGGCCAGGTATAACAGAAGGGGAAAGAAAGGGCAATGGGTTTTGGTTGGATCATTAGAAGTGAAAAACCTCTGGTATGTAGAGAGTTGATTAAAACTCTAGTGGAAAGGGAAATGTCAACTTCAGGCTCCTAAAATAAACTGTGTTGTTGGACTGGGGTTTAAGCATGCTATTCATGCTCAAATTCAGAAATTTTTAAGAATGAAGAAGACCCTGCTTCCAAATTCTGAATTTGTGACCTCTGTATTCCTGGCGAGAGCTTTAGTTCAGATGAGTGTGCGCCATGGACACGAAGGCTCCACCGCAGCGGCCGAGCGTTGCGGTCACACAGAGGGGAACTGATGGGTCTGGAAAGATTGTTTATCTCTTCCCAAATTTCCTTCCTCCTCAGAGGCTAAAAGTAAAAAAACCCTATTTGCTGTGGAACTCATTCCTTTGTTTAAACTACCTCTCTGAATCATTTTGAGAATTTGTAAGAAGGGACATTTGCTTTCCTTCCTCTGCAGGTCTTCCAGCAGAGATTCACATTCACTGAACTCTCCCCCAGCCAGCACAGCCCTCTTAATGCATGAAACAACTCAGTCTTCATAGCTGGGAGAATTATTTCTACGTGGCACTGTCACACTGCTGATTTGCTCTTGATCCTGCCACATAATCTTGCTACTTCAGTGGTTGGACTCGATGATCTTAAAGGTCTTTTCTGACCTAAACTGTTCTATTATTCCGTGATTCTCTACCTGCTGCTTCTGCCTTTTTACCCACAGGTCAGCTGGATGGTCACAGGCTATGAATCTAGTGCAGTACACAAAAGGCAGCATCACTAGTGAAGAAAATCATTACCCACTTCCAATTACCTTTTGCAGTACAGACTTGGAGTGCAATTCCATTTTTCCAATTCCAGTATTTCGGGTGACTGACACACAGACTTTACAGGCCAGGAACTGAGGCATCACTAGAGAGAGAGGGGATAAGTGTCTTTGTAACTACCAAAATAAATTGTCTTATTCAAAAAAGCCAAAGGTGGAAGATGAAGACAGGTAGGAACACAGCTAATACTCAGGAACAGTAGTCTGAGAATAGTTCAGCCATACAGAAAAAATTACTCTGATTACTGAAAATGTCAGTGAGATTACATGTTACACGAGTACAATCCTGCATTTACCGAGTCTGAGAGGTTTGTTTTTTTTTGCTTCAGTCAAATGGGAGATAGATTCTATCTTTTTAAGAACTACATTTGGTACTGGATTTTAAAAACTAAATTCTTGAACTATACTTTTTTCCCCTCCTTGATTCAGTTCTGTGTAAGTATCCCAATTAAAAAAAAAAAATAATCCGAACTTCTAGTCTCGGATAAAATTGTAGCCCCTATTTTGTATGAAGCTCCTTCTTTTTTGAAACAATCAGCCATTCTTTCACCAAGGTAAGGAAAACTAATTCAGTAGGACAAATCTCTGTATATTTAAATTCTGTGAGGTGAAGTACATTCTGATGAAGACTGAAACACTGAAGTTATTTAGGACTGCATAGTTCCAGTACCATTTGGTTATCACTGGCAACACAACCCTTCATACAATTCTCTCAAGGAAGAGTATTGACCTTCAAATGGCTAAGTTCAGTAACTTTGTCACCAATCTTACCTTTCAGTATGACTTTTTCTCGCTGCGATTTTTTTCAATCACTAGAAAATCAGAAAGATTTTGCTATTTAACTCCCTCTACAAGTGAAGCTAAAAGGATCTCTGAGAAGTAAAGTGAATCCTATACATCTCTTGTTCATTTTCAGTCCATCAGGTTCTAAAAATTGCGTAACAGCTTCCTTTCTCACCATGGATATTTCTTCCTTAATGCCTTGTGGTGAGCTTCTGATTGCACTAAGCATTGCTTTTAGTGGGTAGATTCCCTCTGTGAGAAGCAAAATTGGTGATTCTGCCAATGTGAACAGAGTGAGGCTCTGCTCTGCCTTCTGGAGAAAGCACTGGTGTTTAATTGCTTTTCTTTTTAATACATCCCCTCAACACACTTGGCTGAGCACCAGCACTGTTATCGTTTTCCAAGGTATTGCCACTTAGAATTGTATTTTCTTATTCCTTTTTAAATGAACTTTGTCCGTGCAGAGTTGATGCAGCCTGTGGCCATTCTGAGGCACTATGAGAAAACAACCACATTTGTGCCATTCCGTTTGTAACTGAACAGAAGGCAACAAGCCTGGGAACTCAGGCCTCAACATCCTGGCTTATTAAATTATGCAAAAGTTCAAAGAGACTTGGTGTAAACCTAATCAGGTCAAACAGTCTTGTCATGTCAAGAAAACATTCATGTGTGAGGATGGTAATCTTGGCATTAGAATGCTGAACGTACTGAGTCAGCTCATCATTTTATGAAAATTATGCTTTTGGAAACATAAAGCCCAATTCACTAAACTATCTCTTATCTCCTAAACCACGCAAGAATTCAAGCTATAGACCACGTAAGTCTCAACTCCTCTGCCACCTGTGCATTAGGCAATGGCTGTTTTGTCCAGATCTGCACTTATGAATTGTACACAGTTCGTGCTAATCAGTTTTTTTCTTCTAAGGTAATTTACTTACAATTCAGGATCATGAGAAATGCTTTCCTTGCGATACTGTATTTGTAGATTTTTATACTCGGAAATGCAGTGGGTAAACTTTGATTACATTGTCATTGTTACATTACCCATAATGCCATCAGGGGATGATACACACCTATGTATATCTGACTTTCCTATCAACTGCTGAATAGACTAATGAACTTAAAAATGCTCCCTAGCAATGCATTTTTTCCCAGAAAAGAAACTGGCACTTATTGTTTATCATGGAAATCTGATGGTGTGTCTCTGAGAATATCATTGTCTGCTGCAGCAAAATGATTTTGGGATTTCTGCTCAAGTAGAAAAAACGATTCATTATTTCAGAAATTATTTTACTGTCAGTCCAGAAAATAGATGAAAGCTTCTGACAATGTACAATGGAGAGCAAGGCTTATCTTATTATTTAAAGTTATGCTTTAAAGAGAAAGGAGTTCAAACATCACATTTTTAGCTCGGCTATAATGCAGCAGAGGTCATGGAGTTCCAGCTTTCACCTTTGTAGTTTCCTGGATGTGGCTGTACTGCTATTTTCACTGCGGTGTTACTTGTTCACCTGGTGTTAAATGAGCTCTGGAGATTGCTCAGAGAGCCTGCGTGGCATTCTGTCCTGGCTGGTGACAGACAGCCACTGCCTGGCACTTGGAGCCCAACCCTTTCCTCGTGACACCTCCTTCTGCAAACTGCTGTGTGACACTGCGGAGTTCGGTGAGAAGTTCCTTCTGCTTAGACCAGTGCATCTCTGCTCAGAAAAGTGCCCTGCATCTCTTTGCACCTGCTCTGCCAGGGGCTGGGAACAAACTCAAATTGTCCCACTAAACAGGTTATGTATGAGCAGCCTATGGAATGCTGCAGCAGCAAATCCCACTCAGACCCATGGTGTCATCAATACAAAGCACTTACAGGAGTTAGAGGAGATCTAAATTGGTAGAACTCTGAATTTAAAATGAGAAATAGTGGCTCTGTGGGATCAAATTTACCTTCAGCATATGCAGGCAAAGTAACAAGCAATTTGTAAAAGGTAAAAATCTAGAAAATTGTTTTCCGTCCCAATAAAGTTATGAGCAATAACCAAAAAAACAAAAAGGGAACATACTTTGTATCTTCTGTTAGAGATCCGATGTGAAATGAAAGACCTTGAGTTATACAATTAAGTATTGATTTTGTTGATCTATATTTAATTCTCATAGCAATTTTGTTGTTTTTACCCAATAGTGTTTTGCAGTTATACTTCACTTGAAGCAATGCCCTTCTTGCTTTTCTGTTAATCTAAAAACTAAATTGCCCAATGCATGAGAGACATAAATAAAGTTCATTTTATTCTTTTTTGTAACTGATTCTGAGCCCTTTAAAGTGCTGGTTAACTAAACTTAGACAGCTGGAAAATACATTTATCCTGCAGAATGGTTCATTGCTAATTCTGGGCTCTGCCTTATAAGCATAGCCTGACTTCCAGATAATCAGAGCTTCTGTGTGTTAGCACACACAAGAAAATGGCCTTGCTGCTGCTTTGTGCCTGTGAACGAGCCCACCCTTCCCTGCCCCTTCCCGGTACACCTGAGCAGTCCTGGTGCCATTCAGAAGGGCTGCACTCCTCCCTGGTCCTTGAACACACAGCTCTGAAGAGGCATTCTACCCACATGTAACCTCTCATTTTTACAGTTTACAGAAAACCTAATCTGATGTATTAATGTAGAAATAACACCTATTTATAATGTATCAGTGTAACTGCAGGCTAGTTTTGTTTTCCTAATTTGCTGTGCTTGAAGTGACATGCCAGATTTTATTTCATCACTAATGGGTTTTAGTTATTCCCTTTAGGATGTTGCCGGCAAGGAAACATTTTTCTGATTCATGACTCGTGAGTTTATTTCAAAGTGATGTGACTCGTGATGGATGTCTGTGTGTGTCAGAAAGAGTTTCTCCTCTTCTGACGGCTGGGCACTGCTCTCAGGTGGGACAGGGCACCCCACACTGGGTGGCTGAGAAACTTTAGGGGTGGGAAGCTCTCCACTTCCACAGTGGAGTGGAACAACAAATGCTCCCCATACCCTAAGGCCATAACAGTACAGATTTTCTATACAAAAATACACTTAGGATAAGTAAAACAAGCTATCCATTGATCTGCTTTAGGGTGATGGGCCAGAGCTGTTACAGAGGCTCTGTGAAAATCACAGTTCTTGTTTGCACTGAGCCTTTTTATCTTTTTTTTCTGTTATCTTTTTCTTGTAGACCAAAAATCTCTGACTACATGTGTTTGTCTTTTCCCCTAAATTAATACTTAGGAAAACATAGTGTCCACACCAAATGCAGCACTCACCTTACAGAACAGACCAGAATAGTCAGCAGCAAAGTCAACACCTTCAGGCTGAAATGGTTTCAAGCATTAGTGCTGAGAAGAATCCTGTGTGAGAGCAGGCACCGACTGTTGGTCCCATCTTAGCTCTTCCAGCAGCACTGAGCAAAATCATGGAGTCTTTGTCTGTCCTGTGCTGGTAAAATCACCTGTTCACTGTGCAGAAAGCCCCTATGATCCGGGAGAGATTTGACTGGAACCCACCACTCAGAGGTTGGGTGTTCTCTACAGTTCCTACCAAATCTCCCCCAGTTCTTGTGGATGTAAAACACACCCTGCTCTTGTTCCAAACAGAATCAGCTGCTGAGTCACATTAGTGTGACTCTCAAATGCATTAATTAACTAATTACTTTAAAATACACAATGCTAACATCTTTGGGCTAACCCTTGTTCTTTGTTACACGTGTGACTCTGCTGCAGTCAATAACAAACTACATTAAAAAACCCAAAGGTATTTCGTAACCACATACACAATCCTAACAATAGTTGTTTTGCTTTTGCCTTTTGATTCATCTAGTGGCTTTTGTGACTGCCATGAATAATAAGAAACCTATTTAAGGATGAATCTAAATAAACACTCTTTGGTAGTTTTTTACGAATAGTATCTATAGTAACTAGAGAAAAAATTCTTAGCTTGGGTTAACATTTGTTCTGACACGCACCAAGATTAAAGAAATGACCAGTGATTTTTCAGCTTCAGAATGTACATAATTGTGTTATTGTGGGAGAAAATTATTTTTTTATAATGCAGATTCTTACATTAATATCCCTGCTTGAAGTCTTCTTTATTTTTGCTCGTGAGTTTTCTTCTATGTGTTAAAGTTTGAGGTTTTTTAAAAGAAGGATGTAACTGGGCACCAAGACACCTAAAAAGGACAAAAAATATCCATAAATTATTTCTGCAGATGTACTGTTCATTACTCAATGCATCTTTTGCCAACAGGTTTCACTGATGGGCTTCAGTTCAATTTCCCTTGATTCAATGTTTTTGCTTAAAATTTGTAGACTACTTTTATTCCCTGCAGTTTCTCTAATGTACTCTATAAAATGAATAAGAATCTAGGGTGTAATTGAAGTAGGATTGTAGTCTAGGTTGTGCTTGAAGGGTATAAAAAATATTGATTTATTTATATATCTGCATATATGCAGAATTTACTAATGAAGTCAGTCTGTTCTGTCCTGTGGTGTATATCCATTCTTCAGTAGGATAGCCAAAATCCTCCTCTGATTGTGGTGCTGTATCCTGCAAATTCTCCAGGTGTCTGTGCTCCTTCTGCCCAGGAGTTGAAATTGGCTCCATTTGAATCAATAAGAGTTTTATCACAGGCCTTACTAACTCCACTATTGAGTCTTGCAGTCCAAAGTCTGTGCTAAGAAGTCACATTCAGTTGATCTGAAGAAAACCTGTGAAGTGGGAAAATTACAGACAGAGAAACATCATTTAGTCTGTCATACAATAAAGTATTTTAGGTTTAGCACTCTGAAAAGCAAAAAGTGCTAACGTGTGTTATTGATGCCCTGGCTGAGAATTTTCTCATCTAGCCTACAGAGAAGCAAAACAACTTTTTCAGTATTTTAAATGAAGGCAAATGGAAGACCATTTTAAGGTGAAATCGTGAAAAATTTCTATTATAGTTCTAAATTTGTGTTCATTCCCATTACCAAGGGTTATATTCCTCTATCTCAGAAAACATTTTAATTGCAGATATTGAAGACCTTAGTTTTAACTGTCATCTAAAATTAGAATCCAACCCAACATTCCCTAAAACCTTTTAGACTCAAGATTAATTAATGAACCAAACAGAATATGTTCATTTACTAGGACTTTAGGATCTCCTGTTGCTTTGCTCAAGTTTGTTGGAAACATTTTCCAAAAATAATGATCTAATCCGTGCATTGTCAGCTTATGAAATGTGACAAGAGCAGAGCATAAACAGTCATTGGAATGGCATTTCAATTTTTATCTAACTAGCCATCAAAACAAGCAATCAAACTATGCAACAATTTGTCTTGTTCTTGCCAAAGATTCCCAAGGAGAAGCAGCACAGCATGTAAAACATTTGACTGACTTGAAGCTTGAATTCTTCAGAAAATTCTAAGGACCCTTTACAACTGCACATGTAATGACCCACAGCACGCACACATCTGCCCAAGCTACATCTTCTGTGTGCTTTAAATGCCATCTCATTTTCTAGCTAAACAAAAATATTGATGTCTTGGATTTGCAGTAATTTACTGATTCTGTCTTTGCCATCTGATGGCAGTACCAAAAATGAGGAATGGCTTTGCGCTCTGATGGCATATCTCAGAATCCTTGAATCTTATCTGTCCAGGAGGTTATTGAATGTTGATTGTAAAATGTTGACTGCTATCCCGTATTTCTCTGGTAATATGATCTGTAAGAGGAGTTAGTTACCCAGATTTTGAAACACTCTGTATGTGAACAGAAGGTCATTTTTATTGAGCTGCTCCCCACGCAGCTCCCTAATGATTCCTTGGTCAGACCTCTGATTGAAAATACCTGTAGCTAACAAAGGGATAAAATTACTCTGGTACAATCCCACTGTGTGTTTTTAATATGATGTGCTAATACATCGTCCAGGGCTCCCACAGAACTGCACCACTTCTCCGAGAAGGCCTGGCCAATATCTGATTGATTCTGGTCTGTGGGGATCGGTCCAGTTCAGTATAATTTCCTGTCTTGTTGTTTTTTTGTCTGTTAGAGAGGGTTTGGGTCTGTGGAAATCAATAGGCTTATACATGCAAAATGTGAGGGTATTCCCCAGCAGGTTTCATTTGCATCCTTAATTTATGGAAAATGCTGTTTTCTCCTCCGCACTGTTTTTTGGTTTTTTTAACTCCACTTAAACAAATACCTGTTTAAACATATCCCCCAAAATACTCATCTGGGAGAAGAATGTGAGGATGCTGGAGATGTTTAACACGTGCAAAGCCAGGGTCTGCTACTTAGGACCCTGTTAATAGCACTCGAATGTTACATAAATGGAGTCCTATTCATCTCAGCAGCATCATTAAAGTGATGATTTATCCAAAAATGGACACTAATGTTCTATTTAATCATAACAGTTATTTAAGCATCTAACATTCTATTTCCTTTCACCCTGTGAACTTTGGAAAGATGGTAATTAACGGTGTACAGTAGGATAACTTCTTTAGGAATATGCTTCTAATATTTCCCTCACTTTTCCAGAAATTGAAGCAAACCGAAGAAACAAAAGAAGATTCCCAGAATAGAGTATCTAAAATTTCCCTGGAGTCTCTCAATAAATTTAACAGCAATAACGTACTTTTATTAGAAAAAGAGAAGAACTGTCTGAACAAGGCTGAAGGACAAAAGGAAGAAAATGGGAAGAAAGAAGCAGCTTCCTTGAATAGCTCGGGTCGGCAGGATGTGGACAATTTGGAATCCTTGAGTGATTCCCTGTACGACAGCTTCTCCTCTTGCGCCAGCCAAGGCTCCAACGACGTTTAGGGACATTTCCCAGTGGGCTGTGGCACAGGATGGAGCTGAAGGTGAGCATGGAGTGAGAGGGGAGAGGAGACTGTGTTTGAAAATTCGCCCTGGGGCTCGCTGTGCTCACATCAGGGTGTTCTGATCTCCCACCACACAGCAATAAGGCAGGGCAGCATCACAGTGGTGCGTGGGACTCGACACACCCAACATGACGAATACACAGAGTAAAGTCTTAATTTTGCACTTTTGTGAATATTTGTACAGTTGTAAATACCTTGGGAAAATTTATTTGTAGGGATACACGACAGCAATAAATATTAAATTGGTGCTATGCTCCTGTAATGGCAGATTACTAACTTAAAGAAATTGGTGTTAATATTAACAAGAAAAACTAGTCGATTTTTTTAAGAAGAGTTATAATTGTTCTAGTCTTAAAACTGTATGTAGAAACACTGCATTACCATAAACCTGAGCCTGCCAGATTGTCTCTAATAAACTTTCACGGACTCCCTTTTAGAAAATATATTTTATTTTTCACTTCTAGTGCAATTCCATACAGGTATTCTAGGGAAACACGCATTTCAGTTACTACAACTTCACAACAGGTGTCTTATTTCAAAAGGGTTTTGACTTTTGACATGGCAAGAAAATGAATAGATTAAAAGGCCTGATACTGCTGGCATTGGCTTCATCAATCATGCACATAACTGTTTGAAAGATCAGGGTCAAAGCAATTCACTGCTGACACAATCAGGAGTCTTGTAGGAACGAGAACCACATAAACCGCCCTGTACTTCTGACTGCAACATGGCTTTTCAACTTCCACCTCCTCTGTACTCATTTCCCATCCAATCATGAATGTACCATACTGTGTTATCTTTTCTAGTCTCTGTTTGGTCTTAAGTAAATTCTAAACACTAAAATTATTTTTTAAAAAGCAAAACAACTCCTGTTTGTGACACACTACGATAAGATGTTGGTGCTAACCAGTACTAGTTCAAACATATCTCAGAGCGGGGGGATTGGCCTGTATTGGGTGTTTTTGTTTTTTTCTACAAAGGTTGTTTATATGTAAGGGAAAGTCTATTTCAAAGGTTCTGTGTATTTTTTCTAGATGTGAAGTATTTATAACTGCTTTTTGTACAGCAATTGTAAACTAGATATATTTGGGGTATTTCTAGACTCTACAGTTTCTTTAGCACATGCTTGTTAATCTTTGAAATATTGTATGATCAGTGTTAATATTTTGTGCAATTTGTTATATTTCAAGTCATTTCCACTGTAAACTTGCATCGTCTTTTTCAACTTTTAAGAAATTTTCATCGAAACATCTTTCGTAAATAAAACTTCTCTTGCCTACCTGTGCCTGTGGAGGGGTTTTTGGGAAGGGGATGCTGACAGCTTGGGTGTGCCGGGCTGGGATCCAGGGGTACCCACCAGCCGCCCTTCGTGGCACTGGGATTGCAAACAGCCATTTAAGCTCAGTTAACTCTTCTTGCGGCAGAGCCGTGAAACGATCCCTGGAAAATAACGTGGTTATCCGGAGAGGAGCCGAGCCGCTCCCTCGGGCTGGGCGAGACACGGCCCCAGCACGGACGGCGTGGGCACAGCACCGCAGGCTGCCCCTGCCCTTCCCTCCCCTCCCCACGGGCGGGTCCTGCCCGGCCCCCGACGGCTCCCACCGCCCCACCCCATCCCAACCTACCCCCAGCTCCCACCGCCCCATCCCAACCTACTCCCAGCTCCCACCGCCCCATCCCAGCCTACTCCCAGCTCCCACCGCCCCATCCCATCCCATCCCATCCCACTCCCAGCTCCCACCGCCCCATCCCAACCTACTCCCAGCTCCCACCGCCCCATCCCATCCCATCCCATCCCATCCCACTCCCAGCTCCCACCGCCCCATCCCAACCTACTCCCAGCTCCCACCGCCCATCCCACCCCATCCCACCCCACCACCAGCGGCTCCCGCCGCCCCATCCGCTTCCCCCGCCTCCGGCCCCGCCGCCCATCCGGCCCCGCGGTGTGTCCGCGGAGGAGGCAGGCTCTGCCCGCCGCTCCGGCACGTACGTGGCCACCGCGCCCTTTCCCCCCGTTCTGTTCCGCTTGAATTCCCGTTTAGGCGGCTGGGAGGAGGGAGTGGCGGGGCCGCGCCGCCCCTCAGTCCCTGCCGGGGCCGCGGGTGCTGCGGGGCGTTTGCGGGAGGCGAGCGACGCCTCGCCGCGGGGCCCTGCCTGTCAGTGCCACGGGCGCGCTCCGGCTGCCACCTGTGGCCTTCGGGCGGGCGGGGACACGGAAGGGACGGGGCGAGCCGCGGGTCTGTGCCGAGCCCCGCAGCCGGAGGGCGGGGATGTGACAGAGCCGCCCCGGCGGGCAGAGGGTCGCGGGGTCCCTCGGCAGCGCCGTGCGAGCCAGAGCCAGAGCCGGAGCCGGAGCGGGCGGTGCGGGGGCTCCCCTCCCGCGCCGAACTTCGCCCGGCCCCGAGGCGCGCCCGGCGAGGTGCGGGGCGGCTGGCGGGGATCCCCGCCCCGCTCCGCCGGCATCACATGGTGCTGGGGGAGGGAGGGGGGAGCCGCCCCCCAGCTCTCGCTTCTCCTACAGTTTCTTCCAGTCTCAGCGCTCAACTCCGGCGAGGCTGGAGCGCGGCGCGGGGCTGGGCAGGGCGGGCTCCGCCGCCTGCTCCCGGGGCGCCGCTCCGCAGCGGAGGCGGTGGGGAAGCGGCACAAGTGCGCGGCGCCTCCGCTGCATCTCTGCTTCTGATGCCCCTTCGCGACTGCACGCCAGCCCGGCGGCCGCGGCTCCGGGAGGATGCGGCTCTTTCTCCTCGCTGCAACTTTCTGGGGATTGTGCCTGGCGCCAGGTAAGGAGCTCCGCGCCGCTCCCCCGGAGGCGCCCGCGGCCGGCGCGGCGCTGGGAGACTCCGTCCCCTCGCAGCCGCTCGACGGAGCTGCTCCCGGGCGCTCAGAAGGAGCGGGGCGGCGGAGCGCCCGTCCTGCCCGGGGCCCGCAGAGCCTCCCGCCGTCCGCCCGGTGGTCCCAGCGCCGGCTGCCCGCGGGGGGAGGCCAGCCCCGGTGCCGTCCCCGCGGGCGGTGGGTCGGTGCCGGCGGGGCGCTCCCAGCGGAGGGCGGGCACGGCCCGGGGGTCCCCGCCGCGGGACGAGGGTGCGGGAGCCGCCGGCGGAACGCTGCCGGCGAGCCGGGCGGGGAGCGCCTCGTTTGCATGATAAAGGAGGCTGGCGAGGGATGCTCCGCCGCTTTAATTGTGCATGGCAAAATAGTAATTAAATCATTTGTAATTAATTAGCAGCTAAGTAAACCCGTCGGCACAGATAAGAGCCGGAGCGTGTCTGTGAGCCGGGCTGCTCTCCGTGGGGCGCGGGCAGCTCGCAGCCGCGGGGCGGGCGATGGGCAGCGCTGCGGGGCTCTGCCGGTGTCTGTCCGTGCCGGTGTCTGTCCGTGCTGGTGTCCGTGCCCGTGCCGGTGTCTGTCCGTACCGGTGCCGGTGTCCGTGTCCGTGCCCGTGCCGGTGCCGGTACCGGTGCCTATGCCCGTGCTCGTGTCCGTGCCGGTACCGGTGCCGGTGTCCGTGCCCGTGCCGGTGTCTGTCCGTGCCGGTACCGGTGCCTATGCCCGTGCTCGTGTCCGTGCCGGTGTCTGTCCGTGCCGGTACCGGTGCCCGTGTCCGTGTCCGTGCCGGTGTCTGTCCGTGCCGGTACCGGTGCCCGTGTCCGTGTCCGTGTCCGTGTCCGTGTCCGTGCCGGTACCGGTGCCCATCGCCTCCTGGCGGCGGCAGCTCCAGCGCCCCGCGGAACGGAGCATCACCAGAGCCCACGACGCTTGGCCTCGGCTTGTTTTACTTTAGATTTGTCAAAGGGATGTTTTGGCTGAGCTAGGAACAGCGGAATGCGAAGAGGGAAAGAGAAGGAAGATTTCTGGCACGAGTAGGTAGTTTGGGTTTTGTTTAGTTTTGTAATACTATTGCTATTAAGGCAGGGTAGATGGGGTTTTGAGCAATCCAGTCTAGCAGATGGTGTCCCTGCCCGTGGCAGGGGCTTGGGATGAGATGATCTATAAGGTCCTTTCCAACACAGAGCTTTCTATGATTTTGAACAAATCTCTTATCTGTTTCAGGTTTGGGTTTGCAAATACAGTGTTACCAGTGCGAGGAATTCCAGCTAAATAATGACTGCTCTTCTCCAGAGTTCATCGTGAATTGTACAGTGAATGTTCAAGATATGTGTCAGAAAGAAGTAATGGAAAAAAGTTTTGGTAAGAATTTAATAATGATTTTTCTGTCTGTTTGGTTTAGGTAGCGTTTGTTGCTTTTGGCTCCGCCCCTTCATGGTGTTCAGATGAATCTCGTGCCCCTACCTGAAGGCACCAGATTCAATGTCTTATACTTCTGAGTGGCTTTGCAGCTCGATGAAGTTAGTCATTTTCCTTTAAAACTGGTGTAAAAACTGAAGGATGCAAGCCAAATGTTGATAAAGCTGGTTAATACACAGCCTTATGGGTCTCTGATATAGTTTCCCAGCACTGGGAAATTAATAACAACAAGTTAGTTTAATCTCATTACAGTTAATTACATGGGCTTTTTCCCCAAGAGATAGAAGAGCATTAAATTAGTAATTCCCTCCTTTCTTTTATTTACTCAAGCAATTTATATACTCTGAAGGTTCATCTTAAGGGAAGGAAAGTGTGGTGATCTTTGCTTTCATTCATTAAAGAAACCATCAAGCAAAAGGGAGAAAGGAATTTTGAAAAAAACCCAAAAACAAAAGGGGGGGGATTTAAGGTGGAAGAGAAGGGCAGAAATGGATTTATTTGCCATACCAATTTTCTAAGGTCTTTTCCCCTTACTGCAGTTAATATTAAGGTAATATATTAGGACAGCAACGTGTCCAAGAGGAAATTAGCTGTGATTCTGCATCTTGCCTCTATTGTCTTTTGAGCTGTTATAAATGGCTGGGTTTTATTCAGCATCGTGGAAGGCATTTGAGATTTAGAGAGAACTGTCAGGTCTTAGACCACTGTGTTGCTCTCAGCTTTCTGTATGAGGAGAAGACAAGAACTTCATTAGGGACTTGGGGGCAGTGTGGGATGGCAGGAAGGGAGTTGGAGCTCACAGAGCCTCCTGCTCCAGCTGCAGGCAGCTGTGAGGGTGTCGGGCACTGGAATGGACAAGGAGCAGTAACTCATGGGTGAGTCCCAGCCTGGACATCCCTGCTGTGGCAGCCTGGGGCTGCAGAGCCATGATTTAAGGGGAAGCTGCTCTGTGGGACTGCTCGCCTTGCAGCTCTGGAGCTCTGTGGTGCAAGGGCTGTTCTGCTGTTAATGGAGATCAAGCCATCCTTTCCCAGCAAGTCCTCCAGGAGCAGCAGGATGCCTCTCCACCCAGCAAATGTGTGCAGCCATCCGTCTGGAGCAGCAGCAATGCTTCTTGGGTTTAGCAAACTCCTCTTCCAAGTGCTGTCAGTCAGCTGCCTCCACCTGTGCTGGTAATTTCAGGTCACTGTGTAATCAGTCCTAGTAAATAATAACAATTGTTGTTGCACATCAAAAGCGGCTGAACTGCTGACACTCTTTCATCCTGGGTAACACCATCCACAGTGACTGCTGCTGTGAAATACTTAGAACCTCTCCAGTGTAGGAAAAAAAAAAAAAGCTGTATGTTTAAAGGAAGATTAGTCTCTCTTAAGTTATTTTTTACTGGAGTATTTTATTTCAAGTTTACTTGAAAAGGGTGGTGGGGATGTGAGATAGTTACGGCTTGCAGGGTACTTTTAAAATCTTAGTATCTCTAAATGACTCCTTGAAGGCTTTGCTATCTCCACACTACAGCTTCTGTAGTACTTTCAGTAGGTTAGAAAGAATGTTGTGGTGGTTTGGAGGGCTCCAGATGTGGTAGCAGATGTAGACAAAAAAGTCAGATTTGAACTCTTTTCATTGATGCATAACTTGCCATTACTCCTATGAAGAAATGGTTTGCAATATAGTAAATAAGAAGCCCTTAAAGTTCTTGGTGGCTTCTTTTTCTGTGCAGTTTTATGTTTTCTCTGAGCAGATCCTTGGATTTTTCCTTTAGGAGGTAACTACCATGCTGTGCATAGCAGGGGCCACTGTTCTATTTCATTTACTTCTATAAATGCAGTTCTTATTAATTTTAGGCCTAGAGATTGTAAATTTTAGCTGGTTAATAAATTGAATTTTTTAACCTATTTCAAATTGGATGAAATTTACATTGCAAGCTTAGTTTCTCTGTTACCCTCAGTCAATTTTAGAGAGGGTTGGTTGTAAAACAGAGATGATTCAGTTCATCATCCTTTATTGGTTTTTTTCCTAATTGATATTTAAATGTGTGCCTTGCTCTCCCAAGTTTTATTTAATAATTCATTCTACTTCTACCAGTATATTTCATAACCTGATTCTTTTGGTTGTTTCTTATTACTGAAAGCTGAATTGTTTCAAGTATTGATTTTAATTTATAATAGACTTGAGTTTGAGCTTTTAACCCAGAATATGAAAGATGTGAATTTGCATTTATTTGACAGCACAATCTCATAATTGAAGTTTTTTCCTCTTGACTAAATACAGTCAAAGGAGTGCAATTTTTGTAGATTAACCCATTTTTGTCATTAATAAAACGCAGCTGCGTCAGCGAGCAAAGCGTTGCAAGTTCTCTTAAGGCGTATTTAAAAGTTAAACACAATGTTTTGAGATAAAGTTCATGGCATGAGTGGGAAACCAACCTATGGATGGAGCCGCAGGGTGCAGCCATTTGTGAGTTTCGATGTCAAGGCTCACATGCTGGGCTGTGCCTGTGGCCAGGGACTCTTTTCCTTACGAATTTGTTGGTGTTGGTGGAGTTGTGCCATGGCAGCTCTGTGGCTCAGTTTCATTTTCTGGATCAAACTCCCTGGAGCAGAAGCAGCACAGTGGCGAATTACAATTCCGCGCAGTTCTTCCCATTTATTCCGTAAAAGGTTTCTTATGCCTGATCACAGTTAAACAAACCACTCCTCCTCGGTTTCGCTAAAATTAGTGCTTTAGATGTCCCTGGGCTCTCTCAGAACATTATCTCAGCTTCTGGAGAAACAGCTTCAGGTGAGAAATAACAGCAGCACAGGCGTGTTCCTACCCCAGAGCTTAAAACGTGCCTGTTCCTATGGCAGCCTCTGATGTGAGCACCTAAGAAAACAGGTGTTAGTAACTTTTATTTTGAATTAGATCGTCAGATGTCTGATCTCACCTGCTTGTTGTATCAGGTAGAAATTTGCTCCTTTGGAAAGCTTAAAGTGAATTGAGAACTGAGAAGTAAATGCCAAAATATTTTTCTCACTTTGAGTTGTATTTAAAAATTTTGCTAGGAAAAGTTTTATGTTCGTTAACATTCTGTTCCAGTGGGAGATACAGGACAAGAGAGTATTTTCCCTGTGATAAAGAATCTTATAAATCAATTTGTTAATTAAATATCAAAAAAAACGGAGAAGCTTTCCTTTAGAGGGAGGAGTGATGAGAGTGGCAAGTGGCACTCAAGACAGTACCAAGAAATTTTTTATCCCACAGAAACTAATGTAAAAGATAAGTTTCTAGTGCATTCTTCAGCTGGATAGGGAGGTGTTTAAAAACTGTAAATTGAATGTTTGACCAAGGATCAAAGTTCTTACAATAATTCTACTTGCAGATACCTTGTGGAAATACCTGTGGTGGATTCCCTGCTCCCACTTGTCTCTCTCTTTCCAGTCTATGGACTTTTAAATTAGAAATGTCAGTGCTCCTTCATTTTTAGAATATATGTAGCAACAAAGAAATCCCACAGTATATTGGGATCAAATGAAACACCTTGGTTGATATATAGATGAATAGATAATGTGTATTTGCTTTTATATATATTATATATCATAGAAAACATACTGGTAATGATAGTTTTGCCTTTTACTGAAGGGAAGAGCCTTCTGAGCATAAAGGCTGATCATAAACCTACTTAAGGCAAAATGAAACTTGCAATGTGAATACATCAAGGGGGGATAAAGCAGGAAGGATGACACAGTCAGCCCAGAGAGGTAGCCAGACTAAATTTCTTGGAACTCTCTGCAAGTAAACCTGCCCACGTGCGTGTTTTGAACAATACACCTTCTGTTCTAATGTAGTTGTGAACATATTTTTGCTAACTTTTGTAAGGAAAAATAAATGATCCACAGTAGCAATGCCAATACTTTAAAATATCAAGAATTTTTCTTTGCAAGAATATTAAGAAACAATCCAATTATTCTATTAATCTGCAGTAAGAAACTTGCTTATTTTTTTGGTTTACAGTGGCCCTTTTAATGTATTTACATTGTATATAACTCTGCAGTGCAGTTAAAGCAATTGCTGTGACTGTGTGCTTAAAAGTAGTGCACAGAAACATCATGAGCAAGATCATCATCTCAGTGTCGAATTATACCTTAATCTATTTCTTTGAACTCTTTCCGGTATTGGTTTTCCAGTCATTTGTTTCATGATGAGTTGGGCTGTGGTAAACTCTCTACCTGTGGTTGTTACTTGGTTTTGCCACGATTGAGTTGCTTCATGTGTGGCTGGCGAGGATTACAGCAGTGTGTACTTTTTCCTGTGTTCATGTGTAGAATCCATTAGCGCTGATATTCATTTCATATTTGTATCAAAGGGAAATTATGCTCTGGTGTACTTTTATTGAGAAAGTGATTAAAACAGCAAACAAAGTTTAATGTTGCCAGAATCACTGCAGGCATTAAAACTTTATAGGAAGTTGCTGCTTCTGCAGTATCCGTTCAGAAACAATGAGAACCATCCACTGAGTTGGTGGTGGATTTTTATTTTTTTTCCCTACACTTTTTTGGTCAAAGCATATCAACATAACTCAGCAGAATTTGTTGTATTTTTGTTGTTTGTTTTTGTATTTTTTTAATCAGAGCAAAGCATGATACAATAAATCTTCATTGACAATTTAAAAAAATAAACAAAAATTTTCCATGGGACAGTTGGTACCTATAACATCACATATTGTGCCTACCAGGTGCCCAACGAAATGAAGGCATAATATCAATTTTGGAAACCCAGTTGACTTTTGATACTGAATAAAGGACTTACAATGGATGTTGTTAATTTGCTGAATATGCTGAAAACTTGGAGCTGTGGATACGCTACCATTCAGAAACACTTCTTCTCAAATATCTAAGCCATTTCCTTACTTGTAAATTTTTTCCAATCTTTGGGTTTCTCAGAAAACTTCCAGCCACTTATGGAATGAACTGACCTAAGTGTGTCAGCTAAGGAGAAATTATGACAGTGTGTAGCAGTTGCTGTTCTGATTGCCTTTCAATATAAAAAAGCAGCAGTGGAGTTAACAGTTCAAGCAGTTTATGACTTGAAAGTCATGACAAAGATCCCAGTGCAGAAGTGATGAAGGCTGCATTATTTTCAGGAAGATGGGGTACCTGGTCCAGTGCATTTCATTTTTCACAGGACATGGACAATAGCTTTTTATGTTATTTTATTTCTCAGGCTTGTATGAAAGATACACAAATGAATTTTGTGATGATACAGTGCCCACAGGCTGGTGTCTCTTAAACCTCCCTCCTATTGCATTTCACACACAAATGAGTTTGTGTTTCCAAACCTTCTTGAAGCCTGACCCTCACACTTGTTCTAGCTCCCGGTGACCTTATCAAAACTGGCAAGCAAGCTTTAATTATTCCAAACTGTTTTCATTTCTGTTTTTCCCCTGTAGTCTGGATGGGTTTTTTTCAAAACTTGATAGAATAGGTTTGGCCAAATTACCAACAAGTCTTTGAAACTGGAAAAAAAGAAGAAGAAAAAAAAGGCTGGAAGATCCTACCCTTAAGTTGAACAGGCTCTAAAACTGAGCAGGAAAGTAGCTAAAGATATAAAAGTGGAACGAATTCCCAAATTTCTGGCATGAAAGTGCCAACATCTGAGCCACTCCATTGAAATTGGTAAGGACATTAATTAAGGATGCAGCAAGACTATTCAGATACAAAATCATTTATGTGACTTTTTGCAAGGGAATATAGCATTTTAACATTTGTAAAGGTGTGAGGGCTGTGGCTTCCCTTCATCTCAGCACACATGGATTGTCAAGAAAAATGCTCATACAGGATTCTGAAAATTGAGTCTAAGTTCACCTCTCTACAAGATTAAATATATTTAGGTCTTGATAGCAAAGGACATTTAGATGTTGATATCTTTGCATCAGGTGAGAGGAGAGGATGGAAGGCTGTGAGTCAATCTTTGTTGGGAGCATTGTATGTTTTAGTGCTTGACTGTACATCCACATTAGTGAGCAGAGAAACGAATAAGAACAGTAGGAAACAAAAGAATTAGATATGCAGGTGAAAGCTGAGCTTTGACCTCTCATTTGTAGCCTCCCGTGGCTTTAAAAAATATTTTATATCACTGCCATTAGCAGTTGTACTTCACTTTCTCAGCCTATGCATTTTTAAGCATTTTAATGCCTTGCTTCAGCTTTGCAAGTAGTGACAAAGACTATTTTGTGCTGGTTTTTGTTGTTAACAACACCATTTTGTGTCACATTTCCAGTCCCAGAATTAGAAGGCGCAACTTACGAAAAAGATATCGGGGTAATCTAAACCCTTGTCCTCTCTCAGTTGACAGTTGTCCAGTTTTCTCCTGAGCTGATTTAATTTCTGCAAGGTGTTATGTCAGGGTCAGAAGGAGAGAGAGGAGGCCAGACTTTGATTATCAAAAACTTCCTGCTGGATTCTGAAAAAATGTGCAACTTTTTAAAAGTGCACAAATGTATGGAGGATTTGTGACTATATTAATTTTTCATCGATAATTATGATGAAAATAAGCTGAGTCAACCAGATAGGATTTAAGGGGGATGTTTAATTTTTGGTTCTGGGGTTTGTTTTATTTTTAATGGAATTGTATACTCTGTGAGAGCCTTATGGCATGAATATGCTTTTATCTTGTCTACAGAATGCATCAAAGGGAGGATTGGGATGACATAGCTGCAGTCCTAAAACACAAGATTAAAAATCAGGAAGTGTGAGGATAGCTTTGCAATAGATTTCAAGTCACATACTTTTAGTGCCTTGTTGTTTTTTGGGTTTTTCTGTCTGGAAAACACCGATCATGGAAGCTCACAGTGTTTAAGTAGCTGTTAACAAAGTGATCAGAAAATTTCATTATAAAAGTTTTGGAAAGGTCCAAATTAAACCACTTCTCTCCAACTTTCTCTCTGGAGTTCACAAGGATAAGAAAAGTTAATGTGAAGCGAAACACACAGGACATGGTTGGATATGATTATACTTTACACTTGCTTAAATTCTTTGGGGGTTTGGGTTTTTGGGTTAGGGTTTTTTTTGTAACAATGCATTTACAGCCATAGCTGAAAGGCTGTGTGTTGAGGAAGCTTAATTCATATTTTAAACCAATAAAAACATGATCTGACTAAAATGACAGTTGTTTGGGGAAGCACAGTGTCAGAAGAATGATTGATTGCTTTTCAATATTCAGTCACCTTCTAAGATCTTTAGGACTTTATTAGATAAAATATTTATAATGACTTTCTCTAGAAAACAGCAAATCACAATAGGATCTCTGGAGTCTGTCACTGTGTGATGTATGTGAACAGGTACGAGCTGAGGAACAGACAATTATCACAGGAAAAACCACTGAAACCATAAAAAGATGGGCATAAAACCTAATATGGCAATTAAAAAACATAATTTACAAACCTGTTTGTATATAGTATGAACCCAATTTTGAGCATTACTGATACAGTACAATCCAGAAGAAGTTGCATTTATATTTTATGTTCCTTAGAAAGGGATATTCACATATTTACATGTTGTTCTTCCACTAACATAAATTCTCATTTTATTTTTTGGCAGAAAAGAGCTTTTGTAAGACCTACTGGGTGCTGAATTTTGCTTGAGTGCAGGGTAAGCCAGTGACAGTTCAGGGCAAAAAATAAAGAAAGAAATATATGAATGAAAACACAAAGCAAACATGGCTAGGCAGAGCAGACATCAAGTCTGTGCAGAAAGAGGGGGAGAACTTGCAGATTCACCAAGACCAGAAAATCGAAAGTTTTGGTGACATAAGATAGTTGGAACTATGCAGGATATTTAAAGAAAGGAGTATTGGTACATAAGTACAGTCCTCAATTTGTATTTATGAGCAACAACATTAAGAGAACACCCAAACCAGATCCTGCTGCATCCAAATCATGCTAATGCAAGAGCTAAGACAAATTTGGGGGACTTCTCATGAGTTCTATGTGCTAAAATATGAATTGTTGGCCATTTCCCACCTTTTGCTCAGAAGAGATGGGCAATATTTAAACATCCAATCTAAAGGAGTTGAGTGGAAATCCTCTCAAAATGGTAAATGTGCATCTCAAACTCATCTTGATCTGCCTGCTGCCTTTCTCAGTTACTTACTTTAAGATACAAAACTTTTCTACAGCTCTTTGTTTTCCTCCAGCACCTGATCCAGTCTGGAAAAGGCTCAAGGGTGCCTCATTGCTGGGCCCTAGTTGGGCATAAACTTCTTCCTGTGCTCCAGAAGATTTTTGTGGCAGCTTTACTCAGAGCACGCGCAGGATATTTTGCTGAAGCGCTGCTTGTGGAATGAGCTGCACAGGACTGACTTTACACGTGCCTGTGAAATTGGTTGTGGAAAAAATGGTGTAGAAAAAGGTTTCTTTAAAAAAGTGGGGTGTCAGTCGCTGCCCACACGATCAGAGAGCATCTGGCTTGGAAATTTTAGTGTTAGGCAAAGCGAGAGTGTCAACTTGGCTGAGTCAGAGGGGAGAGTTCTGTGGCCATGAGGTCCTGGGGTGAAGGAGAGCTGTGATTTCATGCTGGGCTGTGCCATCACAGACAGCAGTTTCAGACTAGCTGGGTCGCTGGAAGGTGACTTTTTTTAGAAATTAGGTCTCTGGTCTCGGAGGTGATATCCTGGTTGCCTGTTTTGGCTTCGGAGACGCTCTGTGCGTTTTGCTGAAGGACACTTGAGAGTGCAGGTGCAGACTGAAGTTGGACACTGCTTGAATTGTGGTTGGCTCTTAAAAGTTGGAGAGTCATGCTTACACTGCGTTTTTTTGTCTGCACCTCCTGGAATAGAAGAATCAAAGCTGTCTAATGAGATCCTTTTCAATCAGTAAGAGAAAAAACTTGGATCTTGTGGTTCCTTCTGCATAAACACAGTGTAAGAGGTAGGTGTGATGTCACCTTTTTGGTTGTCCTAGTAACAAGTTAAGCTGTTATTCAAGAGAAATGCACTGGGCTGTGCAGACAGGGTAGAGGGAAGAACACTCACTTGTGGATTTGAATAAATTGTTGCTTGGATTGTTTGTTGCTGTCAAGACAGAGTGCACCTGCACGTGGCCAAAACAGTGCCAGGGTGAAGATGCACAGGACTAGACTGGATCTAGGTGAGAAAGCCAATATTGCAAGCAGGAACTGTAGAAAAGCTTTAAAATTTACAGATTTATACCTATCCCTTCATCACAAGGAGTAAGGCAGAAATGGTAGTTTGGGCCTTGACACTGTCTAAATATATGATGACTTGAGGGGCAGAGAGAGGTGTAACAATGGGCAAGTTGCTTAGTCTAGGAATAAATTTTTAATGCCAAATTTAAGCCCAAATCTTCTTTCAAAAAAACCCTGAAAACAAACCTAGTTGTAGCAGGTGTATGTGACAGGAGAGGGTGTGGGATATTAGCATGTTACCACACAGCTGTTCTGGTTCTGTGTACTGCCCTCTCTTCTTGAAAGTACTTGAATTGCATCCCACAAACCTTGAAGCCAAAATGAAAGAGAATCTTTTGGTCAGCAGTAGGTGCTTCACAGATCTTTACCCAAACTGCTGTTGGGGGTCTGCTGAATCTGTGAAAAAGGACAAATTACTCTGTACTCATCCATCAAATAATTGGGCAATAAATTCACTAATTGAGTAGTGGTAAATATGCTAATTGATCACTAGTGTCAGTTGCTGAGGATTGGGAATGACCCCATCCCAGTAAAAGCAGAGTGTATAATGTTAGTCTCCTTGCCTAGCCAGCGACTCAGAACAATCTGAGGCAGAAGAAAAGCTTGCAGAAAGGTTTGCAATTATTTTTCTGGGTGATATGTTAATGAACGTATCAAGCTGATTGCTCAGGCAAGAATACCCAGTAATTAGCAGTTATGTCTGTGGTATGAGTCTTATGAGGCAGATAACCACTTTGAAGAGCTGTCTGCTTCAGCCTGCTGGTGGCAAATGATTCAGGGAGATCTCGGGAATCATTTTGGAACTGGCTCAGCAATGCTGCAGAGGAGGAGTTGGAGGGGAGATCTCGGGATGTGGCCCAGAGAGGAGCTCTGTCCTGGCTGAGCTCGGGGTGAGCTGCACTTGCTGGGGCTCATTGTCCTGCCTGCTGCAGGGAGATGATGGTGCCCCTGCCATCAAATCATGGAATTCAGTTGTACTATTTTATTTCCTACCGCAATTATCATAGGAATAATGTTTAAGAGTAAGTGAAGTCACAGCACAAGTGTTTTAAAAATGTCACTCCTGCGGTGCTAGCATTCCTTCTTTTCCCACCAACTTCTGTGCCTGTTTGCATTGTGTCTTGCAGAACTACACAGACAGCACAGCCTTTCTGTGCTGAGCAAGTTTGGTTCATACCTGATGCTTTGTAAAAAGCACTTAGTGTGATAGCAGGTGGTTTGTGAGATCAAGAGAATCTATCAGTACTCTAAAAAAAATGCTTTGATGCGAAGGGCATGTTGTTAGCAAAGGAGCTGTTGAAAACCTGATGGAAATGCTGAGTTTTTTATGTAAAAAATCTTTTTAACATTTAGATTACTAGAGCAGGCAGTGGGAATAAATCATTTGGGTGTGGAATTTCTTATTGTAAAACATTTAACAGAAAAGCCACTGGAGAAGCATTACGAGGGGATTTTGCTACTAGTCAGATTATTCTCCCTATTTAGGTGTGAACATGGTCCATCTGTTCATGAAACTTCGAGTAGTAAAATTTTGGTCTATGCAGGAATACTGTGTTTGGACTTCAAGTGGAGCTCAGGATTGTTCTGTGAAATTGATCCTGGAGAACAGACCTGTTGTAAACACATGGAGTTAGGCTGCAGGACTTTGAATTTTTTGCAGCAGAGGTTTCCTAGAGTTGCCTGGTGAAAACCACGCCTCAGAGGGCATCATCTAATTGTTCACAGCACTGAACAATCCTAGTCTATGTCAGAAGGGCGAATTGTGATATTTCAGGGACCCAAACTAATAAATCACTAGTTCAAATTGCGAACGGGGTTTTGCAGGAAACCTGTGGAAAGGAGACAGCAGGAAGAGAGTGATCTATAAAATAAGGGGAATAGGAAATCTGCCAGGGCCAAAAGCTTTTTAGAGGTTTGATCTTTGATGGGAAAGTCAAATTCACTGCTGTTCATGTGGAAGACTGAGGAATGGCTGAGTTTGGTGGGTGTCTGTAGCTCAGAGAAATAATGACATGATGGGGAGATGTGGGATTAGGGGACGGAGAACAGTCACTGTGCCTGGTTTAATTGAATACAGGAGTCCTTTCTCAAGAGGGAAGGGGAAGCAAAACATTGATTGTAGCCATGGGAAGGGTCATATCTGCTCTAGGAAGACTGCAGGAGGAACATGGGCAAAGCAGCAGGTCTCTTTGGGGAACAGCACTGAGATTTCGGTATTGTAAAGCCGATCAGTGGCAGCACCACTGGGGCTCCTTGACAGCAGTGGTTTGTCAGAGACAGAGCAGAGACAGAGCTCCCTTCTTTTTGCAAACTGTAGTCATAAAGATTGTGCTGCTTGATCTGTGTGCCTCTGCTGTTACAGGGAGAACAGCCCACAGCTCCTCTCCCTTCTTGAGAAAAGGCTCTACCTGCTGTGCTGATTGATTGAAGCTCGCTGGAGACAGAGGAAGATTTAACACTCACTTGAGGGCTTCTCTTCATAAGTTTAAGGAGATGGATAGCCTAAAAACATGTTTCAGAGTTGAGATTTACAGAGGGAGAACACAAAACAAGGAAACCCCTGCATTGTTGGGGTGGCAGCAGTGTTGTGACAGTACAAAAGAATTGCTTTAATTAAAAGTCTCTGAAGACAGGAAATCCTTCTTTCTGAGCCCAGCCCAAACAAAGGGTGTTCTGCTGCTGCTCGCAGCACTCAGAGGTGCTGACGCCATTTTCCAGAGGTTTCTCCTGGACCATGGAGGTGCTGTAGGGGTTATTAAGTGCCCGGGGTCTGAACGAGTATCTGCAGGTTCTGTACATGCACTGCCTGCGGGTCATATTCCCACCTCACTCCCTCCAAAAAAAGTCTCAATTACTGTGCATTTAAAATCATCCCAGGACCATGGCACAGGATGCAGAGAGATGCACCATTCTCCAAGAGGATCCTGTTCCCTTGCTTTCAGGAGGAAAAAGAAAAAAAAAAATAAAACTTTTTGAAAATCCCGCATTCAAAAGGAATAGTGATTTTATCAGCCTTAGGAATATCCCCACCTCTTTTTGGAACTACATACAAGCAAACCTCCACTATCTATTTCTGTTATGTGTATGTTTTCCTGAGGTACAATTCCTACTGTATCACTTGCAGGAAAATTTTGGAGTAATGAGACATGGAGTTGCCATAACCATTTCCCACTGTGACAGAAGGAAATACAACTGTGTATTTTAAAACCTTTATAAACCATGTTAAAATAACAGCTATGTGCATCAGAATGTACTTTTTCAGTTAAAGACAATTTGAGAAATTAGAAATTAGCTTATTAATTAAAATTAATTTAAATTGCATTCAAAAAGGGAAGACTTTCAAGAAAGACACTTCTATAGAAATGGAAATTTTTGTTATTTAAGGGTATTAAACTTCAAAGACAAGCAAGAACTGAGATTACCTGAAAAAGTACTTCTAGTTCTTCTTTAAAAAAAAATTAAAAGGGGAGGGAGGAGGATGAAAGTTTTGCTGATAATCAGGCTTTTTTTACTCTTGGTTACTTGTCTGTGTGTGGCAAAGGAACAAGAAAAGGAAAAAAAATCTCAAAAGACAAATTAAGAGCATAGAAAGCTGTAATTACTTAGACACCTTAACTCAGACGTGTTCAGCAATAGAAACAAAACTAATTTTCTCACTAATTGCATTTCAGTTATAGCTATTCAAACAGTTTATTCTGAAAGATGAAGAATTCCGTTATAAAATGCATCATTTGATATACATTATGCAAATTAAGTCTGTAATATTTTTGGTTGAACCAGAATCGAACTGCAGAGAAATCCAAAGCAGAGCGACTGTGGCGCTCCTGCAGTTCAGGGCTGTTGGTGCTGTCCCTGCTGAGGGCTCTGCCCTGAGCACCAGCACTGCTTTGGGGACTCAAACGGGGTTTGCAGAAGTTTTCGAGCACGGATGCCGTTGTAAAGTGTTCCCATCAAACGGAGTAACCCTTGTTGTGTGTCGCAGGAATCATGTACCGCAAGTCGTGCGCCTCGTCGGCAGCGTGCCTGATCGCCTCTGCTGGCTACCAGTCCTTCTGCTCCCCTGGCAAGGTGAACTCCGTCTGCATCAGCTGCTGCAACACTCCACTCTGCAATGGACCCCGGCCCAGGAAGAGGGGGAATGCTGGCGTTGTGCCGAGGCCACACGTGACAACCACTCTTCTGCTTCTTAAATTTGCTCTGTTGTTTTTGTATTGCTAAACTTCAAGCAAGTTGGTTTGGGTTTTTTGTTGGTTTTTTTTTGCCCTGACACAATTTGTCCTGCATCCTCCTTCTTCAAAGACACTGCAGTTATTTTCTGTTTGTTTCCAAATCCCTGTCGACAACGAGGGAAGTTCGGTGGTTGTGTGGAGAAGAGGAGCTGATATTTTTGTCAGCTAATGAGTTCAGTTAGCAGATTGAATTTCCAGTGTGCACTTAAAAATCCCAGCAGGATACAGAACTCCTGTTCTTTTTGCATAACTGGAAACAAATCCATCTGCGTTACTCCTTCTGCGATGTAGTCACTTTCCTCGGTCATTTTAATTTCCATGCTCCCAAGCTCATCGCTAAGCATTAACTTTGCCTTACGAAGTCATACTTGATGTTCACAAAGGCCGTTCTGAGCTGGCTCTGAGGCAGCCCCGAGGGGCACCGCTTCCAGCCTGGGATTTGGTGGCACAGGACCCGTGTCCCGTGGGCTGCCGCCGGGCGCGGGCTCCTTCTGGAAGGTGCTCAGGAACACTTTGGCGCTGCCCTTGGTGGAGGAGCCACGCCTGGAGGACATGAAGAGCAGCGGGCGCAGGGAGCGGGAGCTGCGCTCGGCGGAGCTCTGCGTGGCACGGAGGAACCTCTCGCGGTTGGCGTGCTGCAGGGTGAGGCGGCAGCACAGCACCTGCCGGAACACGCTGCGGAACTGCTGCGACGAGATGTTGTACAGCAGCGGGTTCACCACCGAGCTGAGGTAGAAGAAGATGTCGGCCACGGGGAGGAGGGTGATGTAGGCTTCGAAGTAGGGCACTGTCCAGTCCTGCTTGGGTTTGGCAGCAGCCATGATCCTTCGGACCTGGTTTGGCATCCAGCAAACCGCCAGAGTGGCGATGATCAGTCCTGCGGGCACAGAGAGCGAGAAAGAGGTCTGCGTACATGGGGCGAGACACATAAAATGCTATCAGTTCTGCACTTACTTGTTAGGAAATGGTACCAATTTTTCAGTGTTTTGCTTGACAGCTTTTTCTGCCAGTAGCATTTTTTGTTTGTTGTTTTTAATAACTGTTACAAGGTCATTGCAGCACATGCTCAGACAAAACACTGCATAGTGCTTGGATGGTGTTTCTTTGTACCTGTTGTCATTTATTAATTTTCAAAGTGTTCTTTCTCTGATCATCTGTGTCTTTGGAAAGAATGCATTTTTATTTTGGTTTGTGCTCCTACATTTCTTCTGTCTTTCCCTTTACTTTGGAAAACAAACAAAATAAATAGAACCTATAGCCATATTAGATCAGGCAATACCCAGAAGAGATCAGATTCTTGTTTGTACTTTAAAAAAAAAGAAAATGTATGCATAATAATATATTTCGTGTTATTTTTGGTAGATTTCCTCTTACAGAAACTATTTTTAAGTAAAATGTGTATGGATCTTTTTATGGTAATTAAGACATGTTGGGCTTTCTTAAAAATCAAATTCCAGTGGAATTAAATGATGAATGTAAATGAGAAAAACCCAAGCCTAGTCCTGAAAGTGTAAGCAGTTTCAGATTGTAAATTATGCTTAAAAAAAAAAGTGGTATCTGACCATTTTGTATTTATATGTAAATATAAATACATGTTGCTGCATCACTAATGGCATTAAAAAGGGGTGGATGTCTGAAAGTTCCGCCTGCGTGGCGCGTGTTCGGCAGGGCGCGGCGGTGATGGGAGCAGCAGGAACGTGTCAGAGATGGAGCTGGCTGCTCCCAGGCAGGAGAGGGAGCAGGAGCAAGGCTCCTCAGTGCCATCCTCTGCTGCTCCTGCTGTGTGTCAGCGCTGGAAATCCTTGTGTGACATCCCAGGTACACAAAGTCACTTCTCCTACCGCTCCCCGCCTTGCCACCGAGCAGTGCGGGCACGCACCAGCTCACCGTCCTCTATTTCTCTTTTTGCAGGAGCTGTGCCTTACAGGAGCGCTTGGAGGGAGCAGGATTTGCAGGCTGGCTGCTTCCCCACGGCACGAGTGTCCTGTGGGGCAGCTCTCGCTCTGTGCTGCCTTGTTAACCTCATCCAGTGCCTGACCCCTGCTCTCAGCAGCAGCACAGAAGTTGTTTAATTCTTACCCCTCTAGACGGAGCCAGGTTGCCCCCACTGAGCAGGTCACTGTAGCAGTGCTGCTCTGAAATAGCACACACATGGGTTTTTGAAGCCAGGAAAATGATGCTTCACTAGCGGGAAGATGTGAATGTAGCGGGGAAGGGAGGCAGAAAATAGAAGAAAGATTTTTCCTAACTTTGAAACTGCCAGAGCTCCATCAGGGTCTGTCCAAGTTCTCTCCACCAGTAGCCCCAAGCAAAGAAAAGGTATGAAATGCCTTTTTTTCCTTTCCTTTTTTTTAATTAATTTTTTTCATGAAAGGGATAATTACCTTAACGAATTTATTATCTCCCTGAATGAGCTACCAAATAAAAGCTGTCCTTTGGATCCCTTGCTTCTGTAATCACTTAATGTCACAATATAACTTTGTTGGGGTGGGGAAGCAGTTTGTCTTAAACCTACAGCACTGGATTGAAAGCCCTGGAGGGCTGTTGTTTGCAGACCAGGAATAAACGCATTACCATTGCCATTTTCAGTTCTTTGCCTGCCAGAGCTCTCCTCAGCCCCTGTCTCTTTGCTCTCACTCCCACAGTCCCCTTTGCCCCTTTGCTTGCTGCTTTTCCCCAACACCTTGCCTCACTTTTCAGTACCTTTTGTGCCTCTGTCAAAAGTTGATTTGAGTTTTGTAATACTGCAGATTTTTGGAGCTCTCAGTGCTGTTTTCCTGTTGTCAGGAAATGCCAAATACGGAGTAGCAGTGCTGGTACAGGCCAAAAGAAAATAAGGCCCCCTGACAAGTGACTTGTGATGAGCCTTTTAAAAAAGGCAGCAGGATTCTGGTGCTCTGCTGGGGCATTTTCTCTGGTGCAACTTCAACACAAAGTTCACAAGCCCAAATCTGTGGAATTCTTGTCAGATTTTACCAGAAGACTTCTTTCAAATGAAAAAGAAAATAAGATGTATCACTGCATTTCTTTTTTGTTCTTGGTTAGAAACAGGACACTTCATCACTCTGATTAATAGTTTCCTAAATTATGAATGCTGCTGCGAAAAACTGTGAGCAAACAATGCGTACGTTCAGTTTTAAAGCCCAACTGCAGAGCTCTGAGATGTCTGATTTTTTTTGCTTCTATCTGAATTCCTTGGCATTGACCTTTCTTTTTAATTCAAACAGCCAAGTGCTTAAGATACCCCGTTATATTCTTCAGACACTTTTGTTCTGGAGAGCTGAATATTTGGTAGTGTGAAAAATGAGCTGCTTGTGCTCTTGTGCAGTGCAGTGAGGTTTTGGCTCTTGGGGGGCGGGAGGAGACGCCTGCAAAACTGTTGTTTTCCGGGGATGACTAATTGTTCATTTTTACACTTTGAGAAGAGGCTTGTTGACTCAAAGGAGATGCACCATGCAAATAAACATGCTGACAGACTCACAATATTTTTTCCAACTTTCACACTTGGCACGGCGGCACGGAGTAAACGGAAGCACAGCAGAAGAGCACCTCGGGAAGCCTCTGTTCAGCACTGCTGCTGTCAGTCTGAACCTGGGCACGGGCTCGAGGAGTTGGTGCTGTACTTTCACGTGCCAAAAGGTGCTTAAACAGCCTTAAACAGCTCGAATGTAAACCAGACTGCGTCTCACACCAGCACTGATGTATTTTTCCCTTGAGCTTGCTGCCTGATAGGAATAATTCTTCACATTTCAGCTCATATCCAACTTCACCTTCCACTCCTGATTTAAGTGAAAAAAATCAGTAGCTCTGTTTTTCCCCCTATTTTCCTGACCTCTGCACTGAAGTGACACGGAGCAAAGATTTATCTTCCATGGAATAATGATTATAAACAAAGTAATGCTGTGGTTCTGCAGCCTCCATTATGGGTACTTGAAATTTCCAACTCACATTTGAATCATTCTGGCTTAATCATCAGAAGT
Source organism: Acanthornis magna (assembly GCA_036785705.1). NCBI lineage: Eukaryota > Metazoa > Chordata > Aves > Passeriformes > Acanthizidae > Acanthornis > Acanthornis magna. The sequence continues at coordinate 7,450,458 of JAWUZG010000194.1, forward strand.
GCATTAGAAAATGCCAGGAGAAGCCAGGAGCCCTTGTGCTATCTTCTGTAAGTGAGTACATCTCAACCTTTAAGTAAGGGCAGGAGCTTAGAATTCATTTAACATTGATTTAGATATTTCAAGGTTAAAAAAAAAACAAAAAAACCCCCCAAAAATAAAGATATGAAAAGATCCTTGACTAAAACCACATAAAAAAGCTAGACAATAAACCAGCCACAGAACAGTTTACCCCAAAATAGGAATTACCACATTCAACTACTATTTCAATCCGAAAAAAAACCAGCCCAAGCCTCTGTACAAATAAAGCATACAAATTTAACAACATTTTAAATTTGGGAATCATTATTCTAAGTTCTCAAAAGTCAATCTCACAGTATTAATTCTTAATATGTGACAAAGGATCATTTATGTAGTAAAATAAACCTAGCATTTAAGTGCCAATAGTATAAATATTCATTGCTGGCAGAGAATAGGAGTTTGGCAGTCATTTGTCCCTTAGCAATACTTTTTTATTACTCAGAACATTCCTCTGGGCTATAGGGGACTGAATTAGATTCATTAAGAACTTTATTGGGAAGGATTTTAAATATGTGCAGATGTCTGGTAGAGCAGAGAGGGCTTCCTTCTCCACCCTTCCCCTTGTTCTTCTATTGAATAGATTTTCATCTTTTTTTCTGCACCTGAGCACTTGAATCCGTCTCCTTTTATAACCCAATGTTTTGCCTCTATCCTGGCCACAGCCAGGCATCCCAAAAAGCCTGAAATTGTGAACAAAACCATAATTGGCACCAGGCAGTGCCAACAAGAGGTTTCCTTAGCTGAGGCTGTTGGTGACCTCAGGTACAGAGACCTTCATCTGTGCACTTAACCCTGACCATCCTGGTGGGTCAAGGTCTGCCAAATTCTGCTGCTGCTCTGTCCCAGTCAGCCCAAAGCAGGGTTAGACCTCAAACTTCGCTTCTGTGTGATTTAATTAATGACACAAAGGCAGGCTCTCAGCATCTGCTTGTAAACTGACATTTAAATGGCAATTGTCAGTGGGATAGAAGCATATGGCTGCTGAGCTCTGAGTCAAGTGCAGGCAGAAATGCACTTGGTTCAGAGGAAGAGCTTTTTTTAGTGATCGTTTCACTTTTGTATACTTGGCCTGACTATTCTCAAAGGTACAACATGACACTAATGCTTAGTCACAAAGTCTTCAAACAGTGCATCACAAGTGCCAAGAAGTCCCAAAAGGGGAAAATAGGGCCGCCCTTAATTATTAAGTTTACCATCATAAAGCGGTGCTAATCATGAGGAAAGCACTTGGTCCCTATTGGATTCTGCTACAAACATCTTTGAAAAGATGAGCAGAGATACCTTGTCACTGATCAGGGCCTCAGTGGTCTTAATATCACCCACTGCTAGCTCAGGAGAAGGAAAAAGGCTGAAGTACCAATTAAGAATGTTTCAGGTGGTGGGGTTTTGGCCTGTATTTGTGTCACATTTATTATTTTAACCAGGGCAAAAATCTTGCTTTCTGCTAGAAATAAGGACATAAGGCACGAGTTTATTGTCTTTCTATCTTCTGAGAAGAGCCAAGGCACGAAATGCAGCCTTGAGTCACTGAAATGACCTCCCCAGCTGCAGATCAATGCAGCGCTGCCTTCAGCATCTGCAGCTGCTGCGTGCCTCGGCTGCTGCAGCTCCTGCATGTGAGGCGTCAGCTGCCATATGCTTCCTGTCTCCTGACGATTGTCATTGAAATGTCACTCTGCAAACAGCTGTTGCTTTCATGGCTGCAAGTCTGGCTGGGAAGTGCGGCAGAGAAAGCAGGCAGAGATGCCTGAATGTGGGGAACTCAGGGAGGCTGGAGCGCCGCGAGGAGGGGACTGTCCTCCGTGCTCTCCAGGCTCAAGGGTCTCCTACTGGTTCTTCCTCTGACAGGTAAGAGTTTGGAGCGTTTGCTCTGGTCCTCGAGCAGCTGGGTAGGATTTCAGATCCAAGCTTGCAGCTTTTAACAGCTCCTGGTAAGTGTCTGGTGTCAGCCACTGTCAAAAAGTGACTCAAGCCCAGCTCTGACCAACAGCAATGGGCTGGTGATGAGCAGAAGGGTGTGCAGAGGGCAGGAGAGGGGAACACACCTTTTACTTCTGCTCCCAGTGTCATCATTGCCTCCCCCCTCGTCTCCCTTGGGTTTAAGGTCAGGAAGTTCAAAAGCAAGATCCACAGAGCTGCATCTCCTCAAGGCTTCTGTGGCAACTGCAATGTTTCTGCCAGAGCTGGTTTCTCCACATAAAAGGGTCTGTATAGCACAAATCTTGTGCTAAAAGTCCTTTGTATATCCTAAATTAGTCTTGTGATACTCAGTGCTGCCATCCTTTTTTAATACCTGCATGCTTTTTGTGCAGCCTGTCCTCATCATCTCTCTAGGAAACCTGTGCCTTGCTCTGTAAGATCTAAAATTAGGATAAAAGGCAATGGGACAGATCAGAGGGATAATGCTCCAGACACAGAGAAGTGGCCACGCTCTGCTTACCCACGCAGGCTGCTGGGCTCTCTGTGGCTCCAGAGTGCCCCCAAATCCAGCTCCAGCTGGCACAGACACAGTGCCACACGTCACACAGGCACGAGACAAGGCTGCCCCAGGGTTCCCCTCAGACCTACCTGTGCTGGGTACCTGCCCCAGGGTTCCCATCAGACCTGCCTGTGTTGGGTACCTGCACCCAACACCAGCAGCATCCTTTTTGGGCAGTGATTCCCAGCTGGATCTCTCTCAGATCAAAGCCTCATCCCTCGTGCCCCACGCTCTGTGCCCCTCTGTGGGCAGGGATGCACAGTCTATCAAACAGAAGGGGTGGCTTCGCTGCCATTATCAGCGAACTCCTGACCATTAATCTCCCATTTCCTAAACCCCGCCTCTCAATCTGTATTCAGGGCACAGTGTCACAGCCATCAGTAGGGGTTTTGCTTGAACGAGGGCTGCACTGTGCTCCATGGGCAGGATAAACTTCTGATGAAGATTAAAAACAGGAAAAGAATACTAATATAAACTTCTCCCTTGCCCCTCTCCACCGCATGCAAGTTTCTTCCGCTGAAGGACAAACATTACAGTAATAATAAGCACATATTGATGTATGTTGAGGCGACTATAAAATGTATTAACCTGAGAGATAAATATTGATATTACTTTGTCCATGTCAATATTTAGTTCAAGGGACAATAAATTTTGATATTCACTGAAATAAGTCAATACATGCATTGCTACATGAATTTTATATAAGCTCAAATGATACAGGAATTCTTTTTATTTTCAGCTTTCAGAATCACAGATTAGCCTCCCAAAAATGCTTCTCCGTAAGGGAAGAAGGCAGTAAGTAAACCAGCCCTACTAGGGCAGTAACTACAGGGAGAAAAAATGAGAAGATATGGCCAGTGTCTATCTCCCAGGGATTTCCCCTTCAGTTTTTCTAACTACCAGGGAGATCCTCAGCTCCCTTTGGGCTCTGACACTGGATCTGCGCTGGCTCTGTGTGCAGCCTCCTCAGAGATCAGGAGTTTCCTCGTGGCTGCACATCAGCAACTCACTGCCTTTGCAGGGCCAAAGAAAGGTAGCGAGACAACATTTTTGCCACCAGCACGGGCAGGAAAATCTCCAAGTGTTCTCAGAGAGGCTCTGGCAAACACCCCACAGCCCTTCTCAGCATGGGTTTGAACTGAACAGAAGCCAGCAACAAACCAGTTATGGCTGTAAATATTGCTGGAAGGATTAAGCATATGGCCTGGGACAAAGGGCTGAAAACCAGCTCTGTATACATCCGATCCTGCCAACAACTTCCAACAAAAACCAATGGACCAGCAATTCCCATCGCCTTCAGAGGCATTTGGGTCCATCTCATGCTCCTTATGCTCCTCCAGCTCCAAGGGTGCTGTGCAGTGGCCACGTCTCATTAGCGAGCACGCTTGGGTGACAGGGCAGTGCTGTCCCATGAACTGCTCAATAAATGAAAGGCACCGAGGAAAAACAAGCTGCCTCTTGGGCCAATAAATGAACCAAGCCTGCAAGATTTTAAAAAATATATTGCTGTTCTGTTGCACATAAAGTTGTCTTTCTTCCCACTGAAGCCACCATTAAGAGTCTCACTAAATCCCAAATGCTGAAGTGATGCTCGAATTCCTCCCATAAGTGGCCATTCTCTGCTCAAAACAGCAGTGTGTTCAAGTGTGGGGCAGTGACAGCACAGAGAGCTTGTTTTTTATTTTATTTAAAGCTTCTCTAGATAACTGGAGTTGTCAGGCATATGAAGAAGGATTTCACACAAGCGTTTGCCCCATGGCATCAGAAAATCACCTGCTGCTGCTTTTGACACTTTATTTCACAGGTGACTACAGAAATCACCACCGAGGCCCAGCAGATGCTGCAGAATCCAAAATGTACCTCTTCTCCCCTGCCTCAAACACCCTTCAGAGCGCCACGAGATCACTGAGACCAAACTTCCCAGAGGTTCTGGCCAAGTGTGGTGTCATTGAGCCAAACCAGGGACACAAAAGCTCACCCAAAATCCTTCTCTCTGGATGAAAACCCAGCATCGCCCAAAGGTTTGCTCCATTCCGCAAAATCTTTCCCGACTCTTCAGCATTAAAACACAGCAGCTTAGGGGGATCCCATCACACACTTCACAAGCAATGGCAAGCACTGCTCTTCAGAAGAACAAGCTATTTTTGCTTCGCACCATCATTTAACAGCCCACAGCCATTAGTTAGAGTGGTACCAGAGGCACCAGAAGTTGCCAGGGGAACATAGATATGCAGAGCATAATTAGTGAGGACACAAGTGTTAACAGTTTTACTTCTTAGCAATTTTAAATGTCTGACAATTATCTTCAGTTCCTAGCAGGGTCAAGTTTTGCTTCTCAAATATTTTTAAATACTGTCAGTTCGCAGTACAAACACTAGAAAAAAATCTAAAAACACTCAAAAAAGTTTCCTGACAGGAGAATCACTGCTGAATGTCAGCAGACATTTTGCAGAACGGTGATATGCTTTTAAAAACCAGACATGCTCACAGACTACCAGAGGAAATCATGTTAGTTTTAATGCTCTGTGTGGGTTTGCATGTCCAGGGTTTGGTAGTGGGGGCTGCAGGGGTGGCTTCTGTGAGAAGCTGCCAGAAGGTTCCCCCAGTCCAGTGGAGCCAACGCCAGCGGCTCCAGGATGGACCCGATGCTGGGAGCTTACCTCTCCCTTCAGCATTAATCTTACAATATCAAACTCCATCCCCGTGCTCCTCACCGGCTGGAATTCAGTCCTAAAAGTGCACAGCTGTACACAGAGGTGTTGCTTCAGTCTGTGATCCTGAAACTGGAAAATTCAGTGCTGAGGCTGCACCCATGAGTGCGGGTTTGTCTCTTAGGTCACTCACCAGCACACCACAGCCCTGTGCCGGTGACCCCAACACTCTGGACAGAGCCCAGGCTGCCCCCAGACAGAAAAGCCGGCAGAATTTCCTATGCTCCCTTGTTCTCTTGGGTACCTTCCCTCACAGAGGTGGGTAAACAGTCATGAGCGCACGATAAATACCAACTTGGCATTTGAAGGTGCCCATCTCATGCGGTTTGTCAATAAAAGACAAAATCCAGCATCTGCTTTTGAGCCATTCATTGCCATTCACCAGCACAATTCTCTGGTAAAACATAAAAGCCCCTTTAAAATCGGGGCTACTTTGGTGAAAAGAAGATCAAGAATGTTGTGGAAATATTCTAGACTCAGCACCAGAAGACACGCCAGGATAAAATAAATATATTTTAAAGTACTCATTTCTAAGAATTTTAACATTCCAGTTGTCAGGAAAGACATGCTTATTGGAAATTGTTATTTCTGAATGGAGAAAGTATTTTTAAAACTCACTAATACAGACTGAAATGTGTAGAAGGGAAGAGGTTTAGTTTTTATTGATGTTTCTTCCTTGCAAAACAAATTCTTACCATGGCTGCTTTGATTTTCTTTTAGGAAGAGTGAAGACCTGTTTCCCTTCTGCATTGGCGAAACAATGGGAAAAATACATCTTCCATATAAATCTCATTTAAATTCTGCATCCTAACTAGCAAACACAATTTGGAATTGAGAGGTTTTTTTGTTTTTACATTACAAAATGAGCCATTGCAACATTAAACAGCTCATCTATTGCAATTCAGCAGGAGAAATCGTTGAACAATCAACTGTAGAATGCAAATACAAAACGACACTGTATTAGCTCGGCAGATACATGAGATACTTGTGAGCTCTGCCAGAAAGACAAACTTTAACTATATGTTATGTGGAACTGATGATCATTGGGGGATCAGCAAAGCTCTTCCTAAATGAGAGATGTATTATCAATACACAAGTCAGACTTTTGTACGGAAAACCTGCGGATGAAGAAATCTTGCTGTATTTTAGCGAGTGAGATGAAAACGAAATTATTGATGCACAAATGGTAGCATGATCATGCTTGCCAGCTGCTTTAAAAAACAAATGCAATTGGAGTTTATGTTCAGCAGCCTAAGTGAGAAGAGAAACCAAAGCAAATTGCCGTCAGAATTATGTGTAGTTATCCAAATTCCACCAAGCCAGATCTGCAACAGGAAGCAGGAGCCAGGGAATGGAAGAGCAGAAATTCCACAAGGCAGCTGTGGCACCACTGGCACGAGGCTGACAGCTCAGGGGCTCAGCTCTGACACTGAAGGCCACTCCTTTGCTGTCCTCTGTCCCTGAGAATGGTGACCATCTTAGCCTGCAGGAGGGTGGGCAGTGAGGTGTTTCATGGTGGCAGACCATCTTTTGGAAGATGCTGGCAATCCCAGCCCCGCAGGTGAACGAAGGCTGAATTCCAGTCCGACCCTTTGATTTGCGTCCTGGCTTTTATGTTAATGGGGGAAATATAAAGTAAATGCTAAGCAACAAGGCAGCTTTATTTTCTAAATTAGGCCTAACCTTTGATTATTTGGATCAAAGCCCTGGGTAGCACCGAAACTCCTTGAAACCGCTCTAAGAAAAATGTCCCAGGCAAACAGGGCTTGTTTGCAGCCTCCCTCTGAGAAGGCTGTTCAGGGAGCTGTAGTATTTTGATTGCAGCAAAGTCTCTTCTCTGCTAACACCTGAATCTCCTTCTATTTACATTTTGGAGCTGTCCAGAGAATTGCTGTGATTGCAAACCTGTCAAAACCTCCTTTCTCAAGCCTTTTCAAGGAATATATATACAAGATAAAGATCCCCCTCTCCACAGCCCTGGCAGCAGTCTAATCCAAAGTCTCCCGTACCAGGTTAGAAGGAGAGTGTGCTCTGCAAATGACATTCAGGCAAACACCTGGGCATGGACTCGCCCAGCACACGGACACCGTTTGGTTTGGGAGCCTGGTGTCTGTGCTGTGATATTTGCACTTTGCTTCCAGAAGCTGCTGGGGACCTCCAAAATGTCTCAGGTGCTCAGCTCACAGCAAACGTCAGGCAGCACTCCTTTCTCTCCTCCACCGATGCAATCTCAGCCTTGTATCTCAGTTATGGCAAAAGGTGTCAGCTCATTTTGGTGTGTATCACTTATCCGAAATAATCTCCCTTGTAATGATTTTTAACTTTGGTAAAAAACCAGTGTGGGTTCCTTTCTTTATCCAAGCTGCACAGGGTATGTTTTGCTGGCCTTTTAACTCTCTTTCAATTCTTTGAGGTGAATCCACAGCTAACCAGAGTATTCCAGGTGGATTTGGAGCATGCAGCTCTCTCTATCTTTTGTAGCACCTTTCCAAGAAACGCTAAGAACTACGACATATTACTGCAGACCTGACAAAACTAATTAAGCTGGAGCTCCAGGTACCCAACACTTTGCTCTATTTCTCTTCAAGAAAATACAGGAACAAAACAGTGCTTTTTGGAAGAAATCCTATAAACAAAGAGGAAGAATCAAGATGTAGCAATGTATTCTGTTACGCCATTTTTAATGTGAATTCTGGCATCCAGTGATAAATATGGTGTTTTCTGGAACACAGTGAAGATGCAGAGGATTTTAGCAAGGACTAAATCTACCCTACAGTAAATTACATCTTTTCCTCCAGCCTCATGCAGCTGGTTCCAACTGTGGGCACACAGGACCACTGTGAAGAGAAAAGACTTTTACAATAACCCTTTCCCATATAATAAAAATACAACTGTGAAAGAGAGAAAGAAGATCATTAAATATCAGAATTCACAGCAACTGAGAGGGTGATTATAAGCATTTAGGAACTTTCCTATGCATTTATATAGCACTTTAAGTTCAACTGTTGGTCTTCAGTTTGACCCAGACCATGACAGAAATAGATAATCCTATTGCTTCTGACATTGCTATGTAATTAGGTAGCTGTTCTGCCCCTGTTAACACAGCTATATCCACTGGACTTTTGTTTCCAGAATGGTCTCTTCCTTTGAAATAAGTTTTTCTACTCAGACTTATCGACTAAAACATCTTGGGAAGAGATTTTCAAATGCCTTCTTCTCAACTTTGTAAAGTTCCTTATTACATTATTTGTAAGGTTTCTACCTAGTAATGAGTGAAACTCTAACCCCCAAGAGGCAATAGGGCTAATTTTTCTTAAAATATTCAAGAGACCAAAAAGTCTAAATCATCTTCCTATGTGGCAATAAACTTCTTTGACCAGTAAGTCACACAGCAAAGGACAAGCAGCTCTTTCCTACAACATCAGAGCAAAAATTAACCCTTCTCTCCTTGAAATCAGAGAGCCAAGAGCCAAGGCTTGGTGCTACAATGACCCCTGGGTGTGGTGGGTGGCAAGATTCCCTTCCAGACCCTGGAGTCAGGGAAAACTCCTTTGGTGTCTGCACCATCGAAGCCTGTGAGAGAAAATCAGAGCAGGAGATTTGCTTTGGGGCACGGATCCTCCATCTCTTTACTGAGGCAGCTGGAGCACACAAAGGGTCTGATTTACCCCACACACAGAGCAAATAATGGCACCTGATTTGCTGCAAGAATATTCCATCTACAGCATCTCCCTAAATCCAGAGACGGCATCTCCAAAACCCAGGCACTTCTTTCCTACTGCTTTCCATATACCTGAGTTAATTTATTGGACAAAAAATCCTGCAGAGATGGAAACTAATTCCAGGCAGGTAAAAGCAATCATGTACACTGGTAAACAGCAAGAAACAACAAGGAAGAAAACCATATTTTAAAGGGCTGGTGCGTAACACTGGGATTGCACTTGCTCTGCTACCCTGAGCCACCTCATTACCTCAGTGATTGCAGAAATCCTGCTACACTCACTTGGAACTGCGCAACAGGATCAGGGGCTGAGTGCAGCTGAAAACCTGTTTAATTAGTAGCTGATCACAAAAACCAAAATGTACTTACTTGCATCTCCAGATAATAGGAAAATGGTTTCAATTCTTATTTGCTGTAGATACATTTCTGCATTTAACAGTATTATTTCTAAAATCCTGTTTTCAGTCAATCATATTACCATGCCCTATAGGAGTTTTTTGCTGAGTCCCTAAAAAAACACACAGTGTGGAAAAGCATCTCAGCATAGTAGGAAGACCTGTGCTTAATTTTACCTTCTTTATTTGGCAAAAATAGTAGTTGTTCTGCACTGAAATTCATATTTGTAATAAAAGCCCCACTCAGCTGCTCATATACTAAAGAAACAATTCATGGCTGAATAATGTGCCAATTCAAAAGCAATCTCTCTAAGCTACAGGAAACCTCTTGAGTTGCTAGTCTGAACAAAATGAAGCCTCAACAAAATGAACCACTTTGAAACTAAATGAAAATTTCACAAATTGATCTGAACAAGAAAATCCTATGTACAACGCGTTTTTTTTTATTTTAGCCACACTAGAAAGGCCTGTTAGAAATCACATTTGGGAAAAAAAAATCAGACTGATAAATTAAAAGATGGTGTTACTGTTTGTTTTTCTAAAGGATATTTCTTTTTGTATTGGGATAGTGGTTTTATAACTTTGTGTTTAAATAGCAACTGGCTAGTGCTGAAGGAAAAAAAAAACCACTGAATGGTGCCTTAAGAGGGATGTTCTCTCCTCCAGCTTTAATTTTTAATCTGCCTTTTGGTGCACCTGGCTCCTCCCAAACCTCTCAGCTGCAGAGCTGCTTTGAGATCAGTGCACCAGGAGCCAGCCCCGGCTGAAAAGAGAGGGAGTGCCTGGTTTGTGCACTGCCACAAGCTACTGGAGAGGAATGATTGCAGATCAAAATTATGAGGTTGCTGGAGCAATTTAGGCTGCCAAGATGAAGAGCAGAGGGAGGGACACGATGCAAATGCCGGTGTGCAGCCATCCAGCAGTAAAGGGTAATGGAAGAAGGGAAGAGGGGATGGTAAGAGAGGAGGGTTGAAGGCAGTGATCGTATCAAGAACCTCGTATTTTTTCGAAGCAGCATGCCACAAGAAAATGTTGTTCCCACTGATCCAGTAAGTGATTCTGTTTCTCATGGAGGTGGCTTAAGGAAATCGGGGGTGGGTAGAGCAGAAGGTCTAGTCATGCAAAAGCACAATTTGCAGTTGGAAGCGGATTTTGAGCCAGAGTCAGACGAGAACACCTTCAGGGATGACACACAGCTCAATCTCATTTAGGACTACTGGGACATAAAAGGACAGTTACACAATTACCGAGGACAAAAGGCCTTTTTTAATTAAAAAATAAATAAGTGTGGTCAGCAGGCTCAAAGCTGGGTTAAGAGGTGTCGGTGCTGGTGTATGTGCCAGCAGCAGTCAGGGATTCTTTCCCAGATTGACACATGCTGGGTTGGGCTTTAAAATAAGCTCCTTCCCAATCTGGTCCCAGGGACAAAATTAAAAGTCCATTGTAACAAGATGAGCAGCAGCGTTAGACATGTGGGACTCAAAAGAACATTTTACCCATCTGAAGCACTAAGAGAAAGGATTTGCATTGTACCTTTGTACAGAACAAGGGATTTTTTAGAACTTATTTTTTCTAATTAAGTGGTATTGAAGTATGCAAACTGTGTGCTGCTCACTGTCTTTGCTTGAATTGGTGATTTACAGTGACAGTTTACCTTTAGTTCCACACCTGGAAATAGGAGATACTTCAAGTGATAAGCTGCCGATGGTGGTCTCAAAATGGAGAGCACTTCACCCAAGAGCTCCTGAGCTTGCTGAGCTAGCACTGCATTCCAGCAGATCCGGCAGGATTCCCCATTAATGGCAGGAGCTGGAGGAGGATAAAACACCGTAACAAACTCCACTGGTGCATGCTCTGCCTCCATGCTTTAAAGGGAGAAGGAGGAAAAACCCTACTGCCTCAGGAAGGTGTGTCAGGAACAAAAGGACTAAGCTACTGGAGTTCCTCTTCTTCTGGGTTTTTCCTTTAGCTCACAGCTGAAGGAAAAACCCCTCTCAGCATCGTATGTAGAAACGTCTGAGAGATGTAAATAACTTTCCCTTTGTTTAATTCATGTATAATGAAACAGCAGTGAGCAAATGCGGTTCAGTTCTCGAAAGAAGAGGCTGCTCAAGGAAAGCACTTGCTCAGGATAAGGAGCTGCTGGCACTGTGGGGACTGTCCCCAAACCCAGTGTGATGTGCACACAGGAGCACACGTGGCTCCTGTTTGGTACCTCAGCACTCACAGGCACCCAACACTTGCTGGCTGCACCCACACAGCCTGCCTGGGAATAGGGACAGCGGCTGCAAAATCTCTGCCCAAAAATAGGAGAATGTTCTAATGCCAGCAGCTGTCCATTCAGAGGAGCAGCTTCCTGCACTGCTGGCTGGCAAAGCTCGGCCACATCTCCTGGGAAGCTCCTGTCCCCCAGCCAGGACAGGGCCTTGGGGTCTCTCACTGACACCATGTGACCGATGTCCTGGAGAAATGAGGGGTTGGGAAAAAACTAAAGCAGAAAAAAAACCCCGAGGCCAGAAAACAAAAACAGCAGCACAAAGAAAGCAGGCAGAGTGCTGAGGATTGACTTCTGTCTCGTAGAAGCAGTTTCAAAAAAATGCCACCTCTCATTTGTGCCGGGTTTCACTCGCCTCCACCAGCCAGCTTGGCGTCTGCCCTGACAGAGTGCCATTGGTTTCCAGTGCGATGTGTCTGGGAAATCTAATTGTTTCTCAAGAAACACTTCCCAGCTCGTGAAGTTCTTTAGAGCTGCCATGCTCCGTGGCAATCAAAGTGTCTAAATAAATATGCAAAAGTGTGCTCAAGCCAGAAAGCCTTCCAAGGAACCAAGAGAGATTTTTTCCTCCTTTTCTGTGCATCTCAGAGTCATTCACAGTCTGTTTTTGTCAACAGCAGTCAGGCACCAGGGCACAGGCACTGCACCGGAGGGTGCCACATCTCCCACTCCTGCACAGTGCCAATCCCACGGGGTGACACCAGGGACAGGGACCAGGATGTGAGGAGCCAAGGAACGCACACAGACTCACACACACACCATTCAAGCTGTTCTAGCTCACAGCTGAAGGAAAAACCCCTCTCAGCATTGTATGGAGAAATGCCTGATAGATGTAAATAACTTTCCCTGTGTTTAATTCATGTATAATGAAACAGCAGTGAGCAAATGCGGTTCAGTACTCGAAAGAAGAGGCTGCTCGAGCAAATTCATCTTCAAGCCTGCATGGCAGAGCCCTCTCGCTGTGCCACAGGCTAATGGATTCCAGTGGCAAAACATGAGTGTTGCACGTTTAACTATTGGATTTGTTATGCAGCTTTAAAAGCAAAACAGTTGTTCCTGCTTCCAAGCAGGAGGGTCCTATACTCCTCAAGTGAAAATGGGAACTCGAAGATCACTTTTGATTGGGAAAACAAGACCAGCAGCAGTGTACAGTCATAGCTGCACCTTTTTGTTGCTCTTTTTAAAGTGGATTTGAAATGGAAGATACCACAAGTGTTAAAAAATTTCCTCAGCATCACAGAGAAAGCACTGTCCTGTGGCAGAGCATCCAACAGATGTGGATGTCCTCATGGAATCTTTCCTTCTCAGCTCTGCTGTCTTCCTGGAAAAACCTACCAGCCAGAGCAATGGCAGAGCATCACTGCAGCCCTTTCCCATGGTTAACACATCCAGACTATGCTGACGGTCTTCTTTTCAAAGATTTTTTTTTTAAATAATCAAAATCTTACTGTTTAAAAGAAAGAATCCCAAAATTCCATAGTTTGCAGAAGAATGTCTCCATATTTGTTATATGTTAATGCTTTACTATGACAATTAAAAGACTGGAAAACAAACCCAAGTGACAGGTATATTTTTCAAGATCACTGATCTTTCAACTAGGGGGATTCAAGTAGGGGGAAAAAATCCCAGTTTTAATTGCACAAAGCTGCATATCATACTTCCCTCTCTCGAGATTTCATTATAGGCCTGAAACCAGAGAATTGCATTGCCAGCTCTTGCCTGCTCTTCCAGCTATTTCTGGTTTTTAATAATTATTCATTAATTGCACACTATGATAAGATCCTTGCTGTTTTGAAACATTTTCCCTCTGGCCCCCATACTATTAAAGACCCTGATTGCCTGCCAACAGCGTAAAATTAAAAATCAAAGCACTACCTCTGAAAGGTTTAATATGTGCCACATTGAAAGAGTTTCTACAGCTTACAGCCATGTAATTGCATCACTGGCTAACTGCACAATCTCTCCCAGCGTTTGAAATGTTTTCCTTTGAAACATTAGCCAGCTGAGAGCAGAGGTTTTGTTTAACACCCTGATTTACTCTCTGTGCATGCCAGAGTGTTTTTATGTCTCCTGTGTCCTTCCCTTCCTCCTCTCTTTGCTCTGCCCCGGGCAGGTGGGAGGGAAGGGCACAGCCACGAGGTACCCTGCTCCTGTCAGGGACAGGAATTGAGGAGGGAAATGAAGAGTCAACAGTGCAAGAAGGAGATTAAAACCAAGCCAACCTCCTCTGTACCCAGCCCTTAACAGCAGGTGGGGTTTTGTGCCTGTTGAATTCCCCGCTGTCCCCGTTACAGACTGCAGGACAAACAGCAGCCCCCAACACCTCCCCTCTTGCCAAACCTGCCTGAGCCCACCCTGCTCATCCCACAGCCGCAGAAAGAACACCCCTGCCACCGTCAGGCCTTTCTTTATGGACCAAAAGGGGTGAAGTTCCCACATTTTGCCAGCGGCTACGTGAGGACGCAGGTACCCTGTGCCGCCGGCTGGAATTAACTCAGCAGCCCCAGTGACAGGCAGCGATTCACAGCCTTGTCCTTTTGCTGATCCACAGAGATCTGAATGCTATTTCTTCACCTAAAGACCTCATTTCTAAATCTTATTTCTTCATCACAAAGGTCATGTGGATAAGGACAAGTCGCCAGCGACCAGCCTAGTGCACACATCCTCACCGCTGAAGGAGCCTAGAGAAATTTGTGCAATTGAGTTGATCAAAGCTGGTTTAGACAAATAAAACCGTGCAGACGTAGCTTGCATTGATCGAAGTGAAGTCATGATGTGCCAAAGGGGAATAAAGATGCCCTTCACACAGTTTGGCTGCTTTAATGATTTCAATATTAACAGTGCTCTTTCCCAGAAAAAGGCAATTTTCTACCTTCATTTTTTGGACCTTGTGATTATCACAAGTGCCAAAAGCTGTTTAATGCTTATAAAAGCATACCTTAGAAAGATATTATTCCTCTGTAAGCCCTTAAATGAAGAGGCTTTGGTTATTTTTATCTGTTTGTGCACCAATACACACTTTTAATTCAAAACCTTGGTCCTGCCTGCATTGTAATCTGGCTGTCCTTCCAGTTCATCAGGTTTCACTTTCACAGTACTTCTAAAATCAGGCTCCCGCAGGCTCTGTGGAGCCTCCCTGGAAAGCTGGGTGGGTTTGCCCTGCTTACTCCCCAACCTATAGGCTGGAATTCTTCTCCATTAATCCCATACTAACATTGCAATTGAAAACACGAACGCTGTAGATAACATTAGATGCCTCGGTAAGACAAAGTATATCTCTCTTCTCAGTAGCTTTAGGGAGCCAGAAAAGAAGCTGTTTGTTTTCCAAATTGCAATTTGGAGGTTATATAATAAAATGTGCACTTTGTTTTGCTGAGATTTTCTGTGTTCCAGGCTGTTTGCTGAACAGGAGGAAGGCTGCTAGTGCCAAGGCATTTTTAATGCCTGTGTTTGGGGCAGGACAGGGCATGGGGGGATGTTTGGGGGGTTAAATGTCTAAATGCAGATTTAGGCTCAGAACATCAGGTACTGAGACCTTAAAGATATTGGGCAGACTCCATCCCAAAGCTTGGGCCTTAGAGTCCAATTTAAAACAAAATTCATCTGTTATGGTGCTAATTTTTTTACTGGAATTGTACAGATAGGTGTTCGAAGGAAGTTTCTGGAGCAGAAATTCAAGCTGCAGACACAAAGTGCACTTCCCCCCAGACTTGTAAGAATTTCCATGTAAATTCGTGCTCCGTAGGGTGTGTTCATTTGAAATCCAGAGATCACGAATAGAGATGAACAGTACCACGTTAAGGGCAAAATTATTAAATGATAAATCCTCCAATACATATAAAATAACAAAGTGCTCTCACTCAGGATCAGTCTCTGCTCCCAGGGGCGGTGGTGGAGCAGAGGAGAGGCTCCGTGCCAAGGACTGCAGTGCACAGGGACATCCCCACTGTGTCCCCACTGCCCCATGGACAAAGGGCCATCGCTGCCAGAGTGGCAGGGAAGGATTGAGGGCCCTGAAAGCCCTCAGAGCTGGCCAGCAGTGAGAAAGGGTTGGTCAATAGGTAACTCAAGTTAACTATTGAGAGACAGAATATGTGACTTCTAAAGCCTAGCCCTTTATCTTGCCAAGATAAGAGGGACAAGAATCTGTTCAAGGCTAGCACAGGAACCCTGAATCACCCACCAAGGACTGCCCATGCCCCAGAGAGAAAGGTGAAAAGTGCATTTTGATGAAGATTACAGATCTTCATCATGAGAAGACCCCCAAAGACCACCAGGGCACACAGTGTATGCGTGGCACACATGCTAATGATATTAATGATTTCCAAGAAATTATTTGTAAAACCACTCCTATCGCAGGGAATGTGATGAATATTCATGAATGTTACCGATAATATTGTGTGTTGGAAGTGCCGGGGTGTGTGTGTTTGGAGGAGTGAATCCCCACACCCAGCGCGCCAAATAAAGCAAATTCCCACTGCTTTGACTTTGTCTCTGAAGTGTCCCTGGGCCCGCTTGGAGCTCTCCTGGGAGTGCTCCAGCTTCTTCCCCATCCCCATGTGGCCCTGCATGCCCACTGCAGTGGTCCAGGGGGCACAGGACAGTCCCTGCTGCTCCAGCCCACCCCATGCAGGCAGGGGGGATTTGCATCTCTCCCCTTCCGAACCCCTCTCTGATTTAGCCTCTCTCCTTTCTGGACCCACCTGGTCTTTTTTGGACATCGTTCATCTCCTGCTTTGGCTCTGCACAGCAATGCAAGAAGGAACTCAATGTGTGCAAATCCACTTTGCACCTCCCCACCTTTTCCTGTGCCCCAGGGTGAGCCTGCAGCTGCCCCTTCTCCCCAAATTCCTGCTCTTCGCACCACGATCTCCCTGGGCACAAGGAACAATGGAGATGACAAAACCCCACGCTCCTGAGATGGTGCAGACATAGAATCCATTCTGCATGGACTGTCGGGCACGGAGTTATTTTTTTCTGTCTAAAAGGACAGTACATGGACTTTTCTCCTGCACGGAGAGGAGACAGCTGCCTGTTTGTGAGCCTGGGGCGGTGAGGAGCGAGGCTTCAGTGCTGCCCTGAGTGCTCTGCAGGGGAGAAAAGCCCTGATGGAGCTGCGGGGCACAGGATGACAGACAGGGAGCAGAGCAGGGGCTCTGGGACCAGGAGATGATTTTTGGAGGTGATTTTAGCAGCTACAGGCAGGATGTTCAGGCAGCCACCGCTCAGCCACTGCTGCACCAATTCCACACAGCCACCTCGTGCTGCCACCAATTAGCTCATTAGTGGAAGTGCTGATTAGGAAGATGATGAACATGATCTACACATGTTGACTATTCCAGATGTTAAAATGTTCTCCTGAGCAGCATACACAGGGATTTTTTTCTCTCTCTTTTTTGTTTTCTCTTCTTCTCTCTCTTTTTTTTTTTTTTTTAATTTTTTAAAAATTTTTAAAAATTTTTCAAATAAAGAAATATTGGACTGTTCACATGCTGGGTTAGGCACGCACTGAACAGGTAACACACACCTGGAAACACTGCCTCTGCCTTGCCCCACAGCTCAGGTGTTAACTCCTCTGTCACCTTGTTTAGCAAAGGCCTGACCCCAGAGTGAGGTATTTGGGCTGAATTATATTCCCTTGTTTCTCCCAATCCCAGCATTTTATACAAATGAATGGCTGGAATAAAAACCTGAAATGAAAGCAAAGGGAAAGTGCTCCAAGTAACAGCAAGGTTGCCGTGGGCACGAAATCCCAGATCTGGCCCTCAACTCGCAGCTGATGTATTCTGTCATGTCAAAGGCAGCACATCCCTCCAGCATCTCCTCCTCCTGGCACCATCCTCATTCCCCCAGTTCTGCATTTGGGATGTGATAATCATTAACTCAGGGCACTGCTGGAGCTGAAGGTGTTAACCTCAGCTCTACAAAGCAAGCCCCTTGCGCTGCACAGGGAAGAAGCCTTTACTCCGAGTTGTAATGTCAACTTTTCTTTACTGCAACCTGGCATCGCTCGCACAGACAAGCGGGAGACACAGCAACAAAGCCAAGGAGAGAAAACGGAGCTCCCAGCAGGATTCACAGAGCAGGTTAAACTTTAAAAGGCACATTTGTACCTGCAGGACAGGCTTAAGAAGTACCCAGGAATCCTGCACTTCCCACAAGAAGAGTAATTGCTTTCTGGGGCTATTTTAGACTGAGAACATTGTCCTTTCTTACACTCTCCTGCACTGGAGTGCCTGCCTTTTTTTCTTCCCCTTTTCAAAAATCAACAGGGAAAAATCTCTAACTTTCCAGTGTTGTAATGCTGCAAAGGCCTCTCCCGTCCCTCTTAGCTAGCAGCATCAGAAAGAGTGCATCTTCTTTTTATTATTATTCTTTTACAAGTCCACCTAGGAAAGACAAAGACTAAAGTTCTAAGGTTCTAAAGCCTGGACTCCGCCATCCTCTGCCCCGCACAGGCATGCTGGGAGCAGACAGTGAGTGCCTTGGGCTGCCCTGCCTGTCTGCATCCCAGCACCAGTGCATAGAGGAGTCTGTCTGAGAGCTGCTTAGATTGCTGCCCGTGTTACAGAGCTGCTCACACCCCAAAGTGCTGAGGCTGAAGAGAAAAATCCCTCCCAAGCCCTGTCTGTGTCTCTGCCAGCTCCTGCCTCCACGCTCACAGCCAAACCACCAAGGAGGTGTCCCCAGGGGACACCCCAGCCAAGAAAGATCAGATTGCAACACCTGGAATTATCCTGCATTGTTTGTCACTGCAGACACACCGTGATCTGCATTCAATCCACAAACCATCAAACTGCCTGGTTTCTCATGCAGAAAGGATCTGGCGGGGTTGTAGTTGCCCTAAAAATATTCTTCATAACCAGGTTAATGTAGTCTTGCTCCAGCTGCAGGTTTCTGGGTTACAATAATGGCTAGTGCTACCCACAGAGCCTGCAACTGAAGCTAATGGAAGGGCTCATCCACTAAAAATATGTTAAATACCCTTTTTTGCAAAATTATTGCGTAAGATGATGATGCAGATATAAGTGAGGAAAGACTACACCATATTTTTCCTTTACTAGTCACATGGGAACAATATGCTTAATCACCTGAATAAAACCTGGATTGCATGCTGCCCAAACAATGATCTGTGCAAGCCCTTCTGCTGTACTGAAAAATTCCTTATAACTTAAAAATATAAAACTTAATCAAAAAATATGTTTCTGGCTCATGCAAATATTTCTGTTTAATTCTATAACCCAAGTAACTATATTACTCTCTGGTCACATCTCTGATTAATGCCAATGAAATTTCAGTGAACCCAGAAAAATACCAACAGTTGTAATGTCACAGGTAATAGCATCTTTTCTTTTTCTTTTCTTTTCTTTTTTTTTTTTTTTTTAATATGCTTGGAAACTAACATGAAAGATGTCACTATCTTAGCAGAAACCACCTAATGGGATGTGTACGCTCAGGGAACCAAGCAGCCCAGTCATAATTAAAGTTTCATTATCATTTCCATTAGAAAGTAGTTTCCAAGGGATTTGGTTCAACAGTAAAAATCAGCTCTGCGATGATGCTTGGTAGGGTCCCTGGACGTGTCAGAAGCAGCAGGTAATTCCTGACAAGCCACAGTCACACTGGTGAAGCCCAGCTCAGCCCCTCTTTGCCACCCCGACCCCTGGACAGGTCCTCTGGACAGCAATGCACACCCTGGTGACATAAATATTCCCACTGCTCCAGGGGGGGTCCTGGCCCTTGTTTCTACTTGGCAATTACAGAGCACAGAAAAGAAAATTTTTAAAAATTTTGTAAGAGAGAGATGCCACATGTGTGGGGCACACAAACTGGGCTTGCAGCTGTGGCACGAGGCAAGCTGGCCTTTCAAGACTGATGAGGAGGATCAGGGCATTTTGCTTTGGGAAGTGAGTAGGAAAGCCCCCATGGCTTTCGTTAAACAAACTCATTCACCCTGTGCCAGTAAAAGCATATCCATGTCCCTGGGGAATTTGCTGTTGGCTCAGTCAGGGCTGCCTCTGGCCAAGCCCTCTGCTGACAGGTTATAAGTAAAGTGATGCTCAGATCAGGAGTGAATTTATCAGGAGGAAGGAGCTGAGGCTTTCCACATCTCTCTTGCTCCAGTCCTCCTCACACACTGCAGAGAACCTTCGATTTTGTCACCACACCACAACCTCAAGGGCACCTTTCAGCTGCAGCAATAAAAGGCTCTGGGTGCAAAGTAACGCTTGATATCAACACAGAACAACGATACATTCAAATGTGAAATATAAAGATATGGGGGGGGGGGGGGAAATTGCCCAGTGCTGGACCAAACACTTTCAAAGTCTACAATTGTGGAGTCACTGAGCTGTGCTGTGCATCATCTTGGTGTGCAAAGCCTCAGCGGGTGAGCAGAAAGCAGCATTTGCAATGGAGATTGGCATTCCAGATAAAAGATCTGAAAACACACTTTTGAGGGGTGAATTGCTTATTAGCTCAAGTAAAATTAGCTGAAAGCTTTATCAGATTTTAAAAATAATTGAAAATGTATCAGTATTTAGCAGAGACCATGAGCAGGAAAACAACCCCACAGTAAATAGCATGAAAAATTCACAAGTTCAAGCAGACACAGAAGGCCAGAAGTGAAGATTTATCCCATGTGAATAAGAGAAGCCAGGTGGTAACACTGCAATCAGGCAAGGAGGGGTGAAAACCTATTTCAGCTTTAAACAGTTCATGCAAAATTAATATATCACTTATTTATGAGTGGAGAGGCTCCCATTACACAGTGGCTGAGCCCTGGTGAGTGTCCAGCAGCACTGAGACCACCACCCACACCAGAATTTAGTTGCATTTAAAAGGTACCATACACAAAACTTTTTTATTAAAAGTCAACACGCTTTTTTTAAACTACTCAACATGGTTAGTCCTGTCCCCTTCACAAGCATTTAATGTGGGCAGAGCTGTCCTGCACTGTGCAAAGGCACAATTTGCTAATCACATTAATATGATTTTAGTGAGTGGGAAACAGGAGCAGAGAAACTCTTCTGACACCAGGCACTGGCCAGTGACCCACGTGTGGACCTCGTGAAGTGACAGGAAAAGGACACAAGCAAAGAAGCCAATTAGGTGAAAATTTTAAGAAAACCAAACTATCACCTCATGTCTCAGTTTCACGTTTCATGGCAGAAATGCTGAAATTCACAGCAAGCTGGATTCAAATGGGCCAACACACATCCACAAACCTGGAAATCCTCCAGCACTGCTGGAATACGAACAGGCTGCTTTTCCTGCTGACTTTGGTTATCTCTTTCAGTGCAGCAAATGCACCGAATGCTTTTCACACCTGCACCTGTGGAGCCACGCAGGTGTGTTTGGAGCAGAGCAGGCTCATTCCCTTCCCCGGCTCCTGGAGAAGTTCCCAGTTTGCCTGACTCCCGCAGGATTTCCAGCATACCCCAAGGTGCAGCTGCAGCTCCTTCGGGCGCAGAGAGCTCACGGAAAGCAGGGTTCAGGGCTGTCCATGGTGCTAGGCTGGCAGGGCAGAGGGGGCAGATTCAGCTCAGCTCGCTGGAGCATCACTTTGCTTTCCCTGTCAGTGGAGCACTTTACAATAGATCTTCCTGAATAATTCATTGAATGGGTCTTCATGTGTGCATAGCAGTGTTTGATTTTCCTACTTGCTGCACTAATCTATAAATACAGACTATAAACATTCCGGGCTGATAGCTTTATTTTATGTTGCGCTGGTATTTTTTTTTTAATTTTTTTTTTTTCCTTTTTAAGTGTAGCGAGAGACGGCGCGGATACTTTACCGTCTCCCTCTCTGAGCAGCACCAAATGCTCGCACATTAATGTTATTAACATCTGCCTCAGCCGCGGCTGCTCCCCGGGAGAGGCTGCGGCACTGAATCACGGAGCGCTAATGAGCGCCTTAATGAAGTTCCCGCAGTTGAGCGCCGAGCTCCGGGAGGGGCATTAAAAACATATCCTGCAGTCGCTGAAAACCGGAATGGTTTGTGGCAGTTGGGTTTGTTCAGTTATTTTTATTTATTTATTTATTTATTTATTTATTTTAAAATTTATTTATTTATTTATACGCTCGACATTCAGTGCAAAATCCCTGCTCGGGATTCGTTCGGCAGAGAAATGTCATATTGCGATCCAGTCTGAATTTAAAAGTGGAGAATTAAGTTTAATTAGGGAACATATTCCAGCTGGACTTTTGCCAGCTCCGCTCTGCCCTGTAGAGGGCTGCCAAACCCTTACTTGCCTTTCGTTACCTGCTCTCTCTTCCCTCTATTTTGTCCTCAATAAATTGTTTCTTTCACTTTTATTACCTTAATAATATAGTTTGTTAGTACTGTAGCAGATATTGTGTCTGCAATTTAATTAAAACTACATTCCATAAGTCAATTGATGTTACTTTTTATAAAAATTTCCCCCACACATCAAAATATTTAAAAATAAAAATAACTGAGGTCTCAGGAGAAAGTTATTTAAAAAAAAAAAAAAGAAGTCCTCCAATTGGACCAGAATTGTTTCCATGGTAGTCTGCAACTGCATATGGAAAATATAAAAAGCAGTCCCTGAGCTAATGCTGCTGGGATCCTCATATGTGTCTTTAGAAAAGAGAACATAACAAGAGGCATAAAAAAATTAAGACAGTGTAAATAAAGACAGCAGTTGGCATTGCTATAGAAAACCCTGCAATCTTTCAGCCATGCAGCCATTAGGTTAATAAGCACAGTTTCATTCATTTTCTGCACGTACCCACAGTTTTTACCACTTCTCAAGTGGCTGCTGTACACAGGTTTTTCTCTGCTCCATCCCCAGTAAACAAAACGATCACAAGGTAATTTGGCAACATTTTTGCTGCACTTCTGTCTAATTATATGGCAATGGTGTTGGGTTTTGTAACAAGGGAGACCTAAGCACTCTGCAGCCCTTCCAAGCAATCATACCAGCACAGAAAAATAGGGTCAGAAAGAAAAATGCTAAATAAATCTTTTATTTCCTGTTGATTTCCTGGGACAGACTGATTTGTATGCAAACATCTGGGTTTCTGTGAATTCCTTCCTCTAAGAAATAGCTTTGAGAAATAATGATGCTTCCAAGGATGTAAGATTTAGCCTAAAACTCTTTCAGCCTCTGGCTACTCTTGGTCTCTGTTGTTCCCACCTTTGATGGAGTTTTCCACCTCTCAGGTTTGGGGACCCCAGCACCAGGAAGTTACAGCTCAGCCAGCGGTCCTGCCACAGTCCTGCTCAGCCCAGGGCCACACGTCTGCCCTGTTTTTCTGGGAATCCTGGCAGGACTTTGCACGGACAGTGGAGCACTCCCTCTCCTTATCGCATGCACTGTGGGTCTGTGCTGGCAGCTGCTGTGGGAGTGAAGCACAGGGTTTAGCACCCAGAGGTTTCACTGAAACCAGCACATTCCAGCTCCCCACCATCACTCCACCTGCCAAAACCACGGATCTCAGGGTGCAGGCATGGCGAGAGATAACCCAAGGCAAGGCAGGGCATGGGATTTTGAAGGGCTGAAAGCATAACATGACACTGTTAAAAGCCTTGTGGTGTCACCGCAGAATGGTGACAAATACATCTCTTGTCATTGCAGGGCCATTTCTCGTGTTTTTAGATTACAGCTCTGAGAGGAGAGCCTGCCTGGCTGCGTGCAGCTGCTATTTGGTCTGGTAGCACTCTGTGATCTTTGCCTCCCTGCTAATACATCCGCGGGCTTTGATGTTTGACTGCAGCACTTGCAGTAGGGCAGTGGTTGGGAGTTTCACCAACCACATTATTACACTCATCTTTGCTGTTCTAGATCCTGCTATATGAAAAGAAAATCTCCATTATTGCATAAACAGCCCACCAAGTTTGCTGCAGGCACCCCGGCACGAGTGAGCTGAAGATAAATAATCACAGGAGCTGGTGTCAATAAATCAGCGTGCTGAAAGCATTTGTTCTGCAGCTCTGTTTTGAAGTTCTGTCCACAGAATCTGTGCCATATTGGTTTTGCTGATGATGGAAAAGGGCTCTTTTGTGGCAGAGTGTATTTTCAGGTTAGCACACTCCTTTTGGATTCTGTGTCCTTGTATCAAGTGTGAGGCTGTTGGTTATCTGAAGCACGAAAAATTGCAAAATTAATATTTTTCAATAGCACGGAGCTTTGCTAAATGGCAAATACTCCCCAGCCCCAATTACATCAGCTTCTTGGATTTCTTTTCCTGCTTTGTTTAATCACCAGAACTTTTAATTCCTCACTTTCTTTCCTGTAGGAGCACATAGATTGGTGCATAGATTGGTGCTTGGTCTCCCCTCTGCTGCCAGCACAAATTCAGCTGTGCTTCAATGCTGACAACTCAAATCTGCCTCTCCAATCCCGACCTGTCTCGGTAAGTCCCAGCGAGAGGCTCAGCCTGTCTCCCTGATCCCTACCTGGATGTCCAGCTGTCAGCTCATGAGCAAAAATTAAATCCCCCACTCACCACCACTCCTTTTGCTGATCTTTTCCAGACCTGCTGCCTCGCTGCCCACCTCCCTGGCCCTGCTCAGCCTCCTGTCCCGCCTGCAGCAGGGCTGCTCAGCCTGGGCTTTGCCCTCCCTGACTGCTGTGGCTGACCTGGGCTCTCATTGTGCAGCACGCACTGTGCTCATTTCTCCTCCAGCCTCAGCAAACGCTGCTCTGCTGTGGGTGAATCCATTCCAGGAGCTTGACAGAGCTTTTTCCCAGGGTGCTGAGATGAACAACTTGCCCCTCTCCCCTCTGCTTCTCCCTTACACCAGATTGGAGAGGCGATGCCAAGCTGGACACGGTTTGCAGTCTGTTCCTGCTCAACACTCACTCCTCACTAGCAAATGAGACCTTGGAGCCCACATGTCCTCTGCCCATGGCATCAGGCTTCTTTATACTCTTCTTGGCTTTAATTAGCTATTCCTGCTCTGTCCCAGGTGTCTCCTCACACTTACCATCTGCAAAACCGAGCTCAGGTTACTCCAGAAATCTTTCAAATCCCTATAGGAATTCCTGCACTATTCGGTTGCTTACATTCCTTTTTAAAATTCATCATTATGCCTACAACATGGCACCTGGTTATACAACCAGGGCTGCTGTGAGCTTCAGTGCTGCACATTTGTAATACTGCCACTTTCTACCATTGAAATGAAGACAGAATTCGTGTACTTCAAGGAACTGGGGTTAACTAGAGCAACAGCAACCCAGAGGACGGTGCCTCCAAGGACAGATGTTTTACAGCGTTTCCTGACCATCCTCAGGCATTCATTTCCAGGGGCCTGTGCCCAAGCGAAATCTCAGCTCCTCTCTGCTCATTCTCCCCCTGAAAATCAAAAGCCCAATACGATTTTCCAGGACAGACCCTTTACTTGGGAATTTGCAGATGTGGGGCAGAGCAGAGCTGTGGTCCCATGGTCCCTCTCCCCACAGCACCCTCAAAGCAATGCTTCGAAACCCACTCTCTCCCTTTTCCTAACAAGCCCCTGCCAGGGGACAGGGAAAATCCATTGCAGCAGGAGACTGCTCCATGGTAGATTAGCTCAACATCGTGTTTTTCAGAAATAACTTCTTGTGTCAAAATCCCTCAGCTGGGCTCTTACACAAGCTCAGTTTACTGTTGCTGGAGCTGCAAAGGGCACAGAGCAGATACTGAAGGACTCAAGAGCAGTATCAGCATCACCAAACAGAAATGCTCCAACACATTAATTTGGTCTGGCAGGTAATGAAATGAGTCGCGCCTACATTAAAAGATATGTTTATGGTTTGAGAGATTACTTTCCAGTTTGAGTCCTAAGCGTGCATCAGGCTGCACTTCCTTTCTTCTGCTGGAAAAATAGAGACTTAAAAAAAAAAAGGCATTTGCATATCATGCTTAACAAACTAAATTTTATGAAGTCATTCATACAGCTCAGAGAATAAGAGTATCAGATGGAAATGCACTCCGAACATCAAGTCCTGCAAAACACCATTTAATCTGGGTTTTCCACCCTAACACTTCCCCATGGCTAGAAGAAAAACAGACTCCAACATCAAAAAATGATAATTTGGTTAAAGGGACTAGAACATACAGAAATCTGGGGCTAATCCCCAGTCATTGCAGGAGACTTACTGACCCAATGTACTTTGACAGTAGATCACTGTTTCCTTCCTGCTAATGGAACTGCTAATTCAGAGTGATCTGAGCGAGCACCCAGTGCCAGCACAGCCCCAACCCACCAACCTCCACACCTGAGCAGAGCAGAGCACTCCACGTGTGCTGCACAGGCAATTGCCAGACGTGTCACAAACATGATGGATCAGAGCTCTGTCAAAATTTGCGGCAATTACCAGCTGGAGACACAAAATAGATCTGACTGGTACGGATGTTATCCCTGCACCTTCGCACCTGCCAGCACGAGCAGCTCTTTGCCACGCCGCGCTTCCCACCGTGCCGGGGTGCAAAGCAGAATTCAATGATCAAATGCAAAAAGCTTTGTTACACATTACAGTCAATAAGATGCACGGAATCTTTTAAAGCCTACATAAACAAATTGCATTTTATGACTGCAAATCCTCCGTGCAGAGGATATTTTCTGAGCCTGCGTGCGGTTCTATTTAGATTTCTTTCTTCTCTCGCATTCTTTGATCTGCTTATTACACCTTTTTTAAAATAAAAATGAGGTTTGGGATCAGTATTAGAGTCTGCTGACAGTCACAACTAGAGCACTCTGTTCAATGCAAAACAAATTACTCCCTCAGACTAGTTGTTTATAATGTTTACAGAGTAATCATTGCTGGAATTTCAGCATTATGGTATATTCATCATAGCTTGACTTAAATTCTGAGACCTCGTGCCCTAGGAAGGACCAGGCAGTTGATTTGCTTTTTGGCATTTCAGAAAGCAGACTCGGAAAGCAGAATTTGTTTCCTGTTATTTAGCCGTTGTTGAGAAGTCTGAGAGATGATGAATGAAGGGAAAAGAATAGCTTTTTGCAAGGTGTCGGTTTTCTCCCCATCGGGAATGGAGGTCTTTCCTCTCCTCACTGTATCAGTGGCAGATGCCAATCACATTCAATCAGTCTCTCAGGATTCATTTTAAAACTCACATTCCCAAGTACAGAACTAGAGAGGGGTCTGGGGCTTTTTTTAGCAGCCAACTCCTTTTTTCATTGCAACTGTCAATCAGAAGGGAGGGACCCGAGAGTGATGGTTCCAGATGCTCGAAGGAAAACCAGTAAAACAATTTTAAGTAAGAAATTGCTCTCTCTATTGCTTGAAGTGTCTCCCACTACGGGAAGTAGCAGGAGTAATGATTAGTGTCTGGTCTTTTTGTGGACAAGGCTGTGCTAACACCTGGAGTATGTGATGGCAGCTTGCTGTCCTTAATCATACCGTAACCTTGAATATTATATATCCTCTAACACTTCCAGTCCTAAGGAGCCACTATTTTTCAGAAGCACAAGTTTCAGAAATTAAATTAGCAATGGAGTGTGGAGAGATATGGCCAATATCCTCTGAGTGACTAAAGCCGTTTAGCACCCGGGTTTCATTTTAAAGGAGGTTAAATAAAAAGGTACCCAGCGCTGTACTCATCCCTGTGCATTTACAGTCTGATACACTTTTTGAAAAATAGGATTGCATCACAAGAATATGGCGTTTCTCTGTGCTCAGTGCACGTCGGCAATTCAGAGTGAATTACTAAATACAACATGCAGGAACACAGCACTAAAGGGATGTACAGGTCAAGGAGCCCAGTCCCTTGATATTACAGACAACCACATCACACAATCACATTAATAAATTGATTAAGATCCGTCTGCAAAATAGTTAGGGTTTTGCCCCTAAAATCCCAGTGAAAGGCTTTTCCAGAACCTCACCTTTTTACTGATTAGAAAGCTGCTTCTAATTTCCATGTGAAATTTATTCACAGCCAGTTTATTACCAATTTGTTCTCATGCCAGCACTGTCCTCTAGCTGAACTAGCTCCTTTCCCTTCTCTCCCTGGTGTTTACTTCTCCGATGTATTTATAGACAGCAATTCGCATTCCCTCTCCACTTTCATTATGCTGGGATAAATATGGAGGCAATCCTGACATTCTGATGTAACCAAACTGCACCATCCCTGTGTTCACCCTGACATCATTTCCATGGGGGTCCCTTTCTTGAGTGCCCCCAAAGTCACCACCATACTCCAGAGAAAATCCCCCAGCCACAAAAAGTGACAATTTTCCCAATTTCTCGGAAACACTCATCTTGGATCACATCGGCCTTATCCCTCAGAAGGTTGAAGGAGAGCCCTGAGGCTGCAGGCAGCTCAGCTGAAGTTCTGCCTTCTACAAGTCATGGGTTTCTGGCAGAAATAGTTGTCTTGGACCCCTCTGTTTTCTCAGTATAAGAACCAAGTACTCAATTTAAATCCAAAATTTAAAATCTCAAAAACTATGGTTGACAGACTTTTATACAAAAAGACCTGGGAGAGTTGAAGGTGAAGGCCTCTCAAGCCTGTAACCCTCCATGCTGGAGCCACAGAGGAGCTGCAAAGCCTCTCCAAGATCAGGTGCCCAAGCCTGGTGTGGTGAGGCACCAAGGGACATCACAGGCTCGGGAGCACCTGGGGCACCATGGGCTTGCCTTGACTCCCCACTCTGAAATGAACTGGGCTCACACCCATGGACTCAGTTCCCTCAGCATCCAGGCTGGGGCTCTTCCTTTCCCCCAAAATCCTCTAAGGTGAATACCAAAGAGCACCTAACCCCTGGAGCCTCACCAAACAGTGCCAGATTTCTCCAAGTCTCACTGAAGAGAACTTGGAAAACCCAAGAACTCCAGTGGGACTTGGAAAAATCTGGCACAATGTTTTGTGAGGCATTTCTCCTCTGCACGGTGGCTCGGTGGCTATAGGACTGTCTGGGATAGAAAATCCCCTTTTTAATTGTGGGGTTTCCAGCTCCCAGCGCTGCCATGGGGAAACCAAACCCACACGCCCAGCTCTTCCAAGCTGACAAATTTCTACACAAACCAGGCATGGGAAGATGATCTGGAGCAGGGCAGGAGAGCTGCAGGGAGGAGGAGGATGGGCTTAGCCCTGTAGCTCATCTTCACCAGGATTCAATCACAGCTTGTGGCTGATGCCTCTGTATTATTAGATATAAAAGGGTGTTGATTGTTATCAAACATCAAAGGATGCAGCACAAATCATCCCATCAAAGCATCCAATCTGAGCATTACCATCTGTGCTGCCACTGCCTGCAAATCAAACAGGCTCTTTGCAGCTATGCCATGGCTACTGCCGACATTCATTTCTCTCCCTTCTTCACGTGATGGTGCCCACAGGTCAGAGCTCAGATTCCTGTAATTCTGCACATGCCTTTTACTCAAGGGAGGAGAACCATAAAACTTCAAGAAGTCCATCTAATTTTTTTCTTATTGCTCATTTCTCTGCTGGGAGCAAGTAAAAAAAGGAAAAAAAAAAGGAAAAAAAGGAGGAAACTGCCTTTCTGGTCTTTATAGATCCTGAACAAGACCCTTTGTGTCCTGTCACTTTCCCTTTTCTCTAAACCCTTAATATTTATCACCTTTACCACTGCAATCTTTAGCAAAAATAAAACAAAGCTCAAGTCAAATGAAGTCAGTGACCAAGACAAAAGGGTCATGCACAGTTTAAATGGACTCAGACTCCTTCCAGTATTTGAAGCTGAAGAGGCCTTCAGTAGCCTTGGGACAAATTTATGCTATAACCTTCAGGCCAACAGATAAACAGGAAAAAAATGAGCTGAAAGATTTAATGGGCTTGGGACACATCTTACACACTGGGAAATAGTTGCTATCCTGCTCTTAAGGGGACTGTGGAATCTCGTAGAGGTGAAAGATTAGACAGTGGAAATTGGTACAGTGACAGCAGAGCCAGCTCCTCCTGTAAAGATTGCCTCGACTCCCTCTGACTCCTGTTTTTAGTGATGTAGCGCCATAAATGTGAAGGGCAGCAGAGCTCACCTGCACATGAAAGCTGCAATTCATGGGTGACACCTTTAAAATCACCACTCTCTGAAATATTATCTGTTATCCACACATTAGTTGTCTGAGGTGTTTTGAGTTTGGTGTTTTTTTTATATTCCCTCTTTTCTCAGAGGTATTTCCGATTCATAACTAACTGAGTAGGCAAAAAAATAAGTTGTTCAGAGTATAAGAATAAAAATCACATTAAACAGGTCCACATTCTCTGAAAATAACCCAGGCCCCACTGGGACCAGAACTCCAGAGGATTCTCTATCTGAGGTTTGTTTTCTCCTCTCCTGACCTTGGAAAAAGCATGCATTAAACCTAAGTTTTTATAGAAATGCATGTATAGTTTTAAATGAAACTTTCCCCAGGAAAAGATTCTCCAGTCACAGGGGAAATTTCTGATGTAGCCAGAGAGACTCAACCTCAAAATAGCCAATAATGTGGGAGTTCAGACTAGGTCAGAGCTGTGGCTCCGCTGTTTATCTTCAACAATAGCCCCATCATCAAAATATTCATAGAGGTTTTCTTTTGAGGGTGCAATGGGGGGAAAGGTGGAGAGAGCTCATCCTAGTGCAGAAGAGGAGAAAAGCACTGATATTCTGGAATGGAAGATGGAAGGGAAAAAGGTATTTAATTTAGCTACACCTCTTGTTGCTGCCTACTTTAGAAATGAATTCAGTTTCTAGTTTCAATCAAAGCCCCCAGATCTGAAAAGAAAGGTTCACATAAAAACATGTGTAATTTGGTCCTGCCTGTCCCCATTCGATGTCTGTCACAGAGTACTACTGACAATCAAACACACCATCACGTCACATGTTGTACCAGAGCTGTCTGCCAAAGTCTCTATGTTCACTTTCTTCTCAAGCACAGACACCACTGCTGCATATTAATAACCCCAAATATATAAAATTCTCTTTTCTTTCGAATAAATTACGTTTCAACCCTTGTTTTTCCACTCCCCTCAATTTACTTCTTCTAGATAAAGATGAGACAACTACAACTTCTAATTCACATCCCTTCCTGCTTTGAATAAAAGCATTCAGAAGTAAAATCACAGCCTTAGCTTGCTCAAAGAAGTTCAGTACAGCAGGAATTTTGTGACCACAGTAGCTGACCCTGCATACAGTCGGTGACACTTCACAGTGCCTTCAGGAAATGCTGCCTGTGAGTAAGGCCAAACATCCAAATTTCAGGGAAAACATTAAAATATTCACCTTGCAGTTGTTAACATCAAAGGCGTTTCAGTGTCAGAGCGTGGTGTTGCTCAATAATGAGGGAAAAAATCGGAAAAGATTCCTGTCAGGAGATGGACACCAGCAACAGCCATTTGAGGCAATGTGCCAGCTGGACTGAATCCAAGTCTCAGCAACACACTCCAAAGGAAAGTAAGGTTTTAAAAGTGATGGGGTTTTTTTTGTTGTTTAGTTTTTTTTTTGCATTTCTATGCATTAAAAAAAAATACAAGTTGAAAGGCAACTGAGGTTTCATTGTCTGCTTCCTTACAGCTGTCTCCACAAGGCAGAGCCCATCAGCCCTCTGAAACCACTTCACCTCTCTTAATGGACTGGAGGGACCTTCTCCCAGGCACTAGATTTGCTTCATATAAATAAACATTCAGGGTTTGGTTGCTGTCCAGCACGGTCC
Source organism: Acanthornis magna (assembly GCA_036785705.1). Taxonomy (NCBI): domain Eukaryota; kingdom Metazoa; phylum Chordata; class Aves; order Passeriformes; family Acanthizidae; genus Acanthornis; species Acanthornis magna. The sequence goes on from JAWUZG010000194.1 coordinate 7,481,743, forward strand.
CCTAAAAACATGTTTTCCAAAACCTCTAATATGTATCTCTAGATTAAACATCTCTCATCTAGACATCCCTGACCCACCAGGATGTGGCTGTAGAAACTGAGACATCCTTCCATCGGGTCCAAAAGAAATCCACACTGACAATTGTAATATCAATATTGAACTTTCTTCACAGATTGGCATGAAAATTCCAGAGAATGACCCCAAATTCTGGGTGAGAACTGTGATATAGAGAGGCTAGTGTTATTCAGGAGAGATAACATCAGGTTTGAGGTTTGTGTGCTAACACACTTTGTAAGCACTAAAACAGTGCTTAAAATCAGTAAGGCTTCAGGATCGGGAGGAATCTGCTTGGGAAAGCTTCCAGTTGAGGTTTGGGGGTTTTTTCTTACCAGCTAGAATGACTTTAAGTAACTCTGATTCTTCAACAATGCATTTTCTAAACAATTTGTTTGATCTAAATTGGCGGCATTGTATTACAAACGAACCCACTGATTCTGATGCAACTGATACAGTTTTTAGGCATTTAGCTTTGTTAAAGCCCAACTCCCTCCACGAAGCAATTAAGGCCATTTGTAAATCTGAAAAGCTAATTTAGAAATTATAAAATTAAGGCTAATGGACTCAATTATAATAAATGCATGGGTCAGCGATTGTAGCAATTTCTCAACCCTTTCTTTATGTCTAGGTTCAACTTAATAACACACTCCATCTCACAGCGCTGATGGCGTGGCAGGACCTGATCTCCAGAGCAGCTGAGAGAGCTGGAACCAGGCTGGGACAGAGTCCATGACTCCCTCTGCCTCTGGAGACCACCTGCAAACCTCACCCCACGGAGGGTCCAAGCCCCCAGCAGCACCCACAGCCCCAGCTGCAGGGACAGGAACATCTGTACAGCAAATATTCCATTGCCTGACAGTGACAAAACGTTCTGGGAGTGCACAGCTCTCACCTGACTGAGCCAGGGCATGGTGTGCCTGCTCTCACCTTGGGGCTTGGAGGAAAAGCAACAGCAATTCCCTCCCCGAGTCCTTCCCCAGGGGCACAGGCACACGGCTGAGGCTCTTCAGAGCACGCACAGAGCTCCTCTCCCTCCCCTCCTGCTAATTTTAGAGCATGTCCACTTGTGTTGACTAGGGTCGGTTTTTTCATTTCTTCTCCTCTTGCCCGGAGTTTCTTTGTTGTTCCAAAGACCTTGGTGATTTCATTCTCCAAAACACATCTGCTATTTCCCAGACTGAAGTCCTCAAAATCCTTTTTGCAATGTCACACTTGGTTACTGAGAGTGTTTTGAAGTGAATAGAGGGGTTTAGCTTCAGAGACTGAACAGCAGGAGATGATTAACACGTAGGGAGCAAAGCTGTTTATTGTGTTTTAAATAGTGCAGAAGAGTTTGGTTTTCAAATTGGCTCTAATTAGTATAATGTACTTGTGCATGTGCACACCTGATCTCTACTTCACAAGCACCGAGGTCCTTATCAGACTGCAGAACAAAAGCACCAAAATCCGCACCACGACAGAAAGACTGCTTTTTTCTTCTACAAATACACGCTCAGGTGGTTTGGGTAAGGAGGACACAGGCACTGAGCTCCCCTCACCAGTTCTCAGCACTCATCTTCAAAGGGAAATGCAGGCAGCAGGTTAAATCTCCAGTGGGTGCTGACAATAGCACAAAACATCGATCCAGCCTGCTCTTCCATCCTGCTCTTCACAGTTTCTCCTGAGGTGCTTTCCTCCCGGGATTTTGAAGCACTGTTTTCCTCTTGCTGCTCTTAGTAACAAGTGATGCAGCAAAAGAAAAGAAAAGTTGGGGGGTTCTATGTTCCCCTCTTCTCCAGCTGTCTCCAGAAAGGCATTTCAGGACACAATTTGCAAAAGGCGACCCTGGCTGAGGAGACAGGAAGGTGAGTGCAGGCAGATGGGATACCTGATGGTCACACTCCGTTCTTGTCTCATTCCTGCCACTCAAGAAGGGATGCTCTGTCTGCAATTCACAGCTTAGAGTAAGCACCACAGGTACCCCCAGAGATAGCCCTGGGGCAGCTGTGCCCTGCAGAGTGGCACTGGCACCTTGGGCTGGGCACAGGGCACGGCAGCCCGGGAGGCCTGATCCTGACCCAGCAGTCCCAGCTGCTTCTGCAGGGGAAAAAGGCAAAATATTCCCACCTTCCTCATCACCGTGACAGCTTGGGCTGCCTGTGGGCCCTCAGCATCCATCCCCGGCCACATGGAGGTGACTGAGGTACCCTTGGTGTTGGCAGCAGGCACTTCCTCCAGATGTTGTTTATCAAATCCTCTCCTTGTATTTCACAGAAGTTTCTGGAAAGAGATTCGGAAGCAGAACCCTTACCCACAACAGCTGCAGGGTGTTTGTTAGCAGCAGCATCTCTAACCTATCCTACCGCAGCCGTAATGAGAGGAATATTGCAATATCTCACCAACAATAATCCATGTAGCTTAAATGAGATCTGTCCGTAAGCAGCACACCATCAACTGTATCTATTAGCCCTACAGGTGCCTGATAAGAAGCAAATTAAAATAGTGGAGATCAAAGAAATGGGAAATTATATTTAGTCAGCTCATATTAAATAAAGGTTTTTACTCAGGCTCACTGGAGACTGATGCTTAAATTGCTACAAATGGAACTGCCATAAAGACAAAAGAGATTATTAAATCTTTGTGCCAATCATACAGATATAGGACCAGAGCTCTGCATTTTGAAAGCATCTTTCAAGCCAGGGAGAAAGTGAGTGGAAGATATGAACTAAATCTAACATTAAGACTTAAAATACCTTTTAGTATCCATCCAAATCATCTGGAAATGTATTTCAGAGATGCTGTCTAAACTGACAACAACCTTAAAATACACCTTTGAGAGAAGGAGGCAAAATCTACACAGTGCAATCTAAAATTATGTGCTGTGACATGACAAAGCAGCCATGCTTCTCTTAAAAAAAAGAAAAAACCAAACCAACAACAACCAAAAAATGCACTGAAGGTGTTGAATAAAATCACCAGGACCTAGATTTATCCAGAATTATCAGGAGTCACCCAGGTATTACTCTCATTCAAAATGTTCCCATGTGGTGGGGACAGCTGTCCCAGCCTGGAAGTGTGTGTGCACAGGGTCAGTCCCTGTGTCACAGCTGCCACACGTGGGGACAGTTGCACAGAGCCATCCTCTCCGTTTATTGGAGTAAAATATGACAGGTTAGACAGGTTTGTGTAATGAAGAATTGATGACTACAGGCTGAATAAATGTAAGAGACAAAGAGGCAAGTTGGAATTCAGTGAGAAATAACAACTGGCAAGAGCTCATGGTTTTATACCTCTGAGTCCAAATACTGGGAAGGGGTAATGGAGTGAGAGAAAAATCACTGATTTTTTAGAAGAAAACACTTTTTTTCTTTTGCTAGAAAACAAGGAAGGAAAAAATATTCTGAGTCTAACTTGATGAATCCCTCCAAGCTTCCTATATGCTACAGGAATAAAGCAGACATCACTGGCAGGACTTGACATATGTTAAATTTCCTCCTTTGACAGAGACCTGGAGAATACAGAACATCTGCACAGCTTTATAGTGATATTATCCTATACTCTTAATGGCTGCTAATTATCCTAATGAACCAGTCCTCTCTGTAGATTGGAGACGCTCTACGTGATTAAGGTATGGCTGACAAAGCCATCCTAAATTGAAATTAAGAACCAAAAATAATGCAGCGTATCTCGTTTCACCATCGCCACTGCCCAGCACAAGTACAAAGGCAGCTTTTAATCCTGAGCATCTTTCTGGGGGAAATCTGGGCCCTAAACAGTCATTCTGGTGGCCAAAGGGGAAAGATTTTGGGGGGTGACTACTTTTAAAAGAAAATCAGTGTGCAAAATCCTGATTGAGCGTTTTCTGTCTCTCCAAAGGAGCTGATACCTGGCACTCCAGAAGCCCCTTGGTCTCTTCTCCTCACCCTGCTGGAGCCCTCTCAGAGTTTCTCCCCATGCTGGGAGCACACCCATATTTTTTGGAAACTGAAATCACGACACCACACACAGTGCCCGACACGCAGATTCTGGGATGGTGAGCACAGCAATTATTTATCCTTTGGGCCCTAAATGATGTACAGAGCAGCACAGAGTGCGTCATGCAGTGCAGCACTAATCATAAATCAGACTAAAATAAATTAGTGCTATCTTTTCAACTGTATCAAATGTGTAGTTATTCCTTTCAGATACATCGTAGGTCTTTTATTCAGGGTAGCAGCAAGGTTAAAATGATTAAGTAAGTAATTTCATTAGCAATGATAAATGTTAACGATGATAGAGAGCGATTTTGGATGCATTTCATCGAATCACGGGATGGTTTGGGTTGGAAAGGACCTTAAAGATCATCTTGTTCCAAGCCCCTGCCACGGGCACCTTTCTCTAGACCAGGCTGCTCCAAGTCCCATCCAACCTGGCCTTGAAGCCAAAGATGGGCCATCCACAGCTTCTCTGGGCAGCCTGTGCCAGGGCCTCACCACCCTCACAGGGAAGAATTTCTGCCTCATATCTAATCTAACCTAACCCTGCCCTTTGTCACTCTGCACAGGAGCAGGTGACGGTGACGTGCTACCAAAAACAAGTACCAAACACACCCACCACGACTTCAAGAAATGTCTCTCCAAGCCACAGGTCAGCTCTCGGATTTTGCATTAGAGACGCAGCACATTAACACAGCACAAAATTGGATCACTTTCCTGGGCAGGCAAATGCAGTCACTTCAGTTAATTGCTGCAGAATAAAGAATCCCCAGGGATTGGGAACAGGCCCTGAAGTGTGCATGGACAGGGACATGCTGAGCTGTCCAGCACCCACTGCATGCCCTCTGCGCCCTCAAATCCTGAACCTCATCCTCCCTGGGGCTTGTTTTTGCTCTTACAGGGGTTTTCAGTGGGCACCTGTAGCGTTGGTTCAAGCCCAGAGAGTTTCTTCCCCCCTGAGAAAGCTCTGGAGACCTAGGGAATAATACCCCCCTGGGTCGAAGGTGGGCTGCGCCCCAGAGAGGGGTTGAGCTCCCCTGTCCCGCAGTTCATAGTGGTATTTTCGTATCTCCCTCTCTCCTCCCTTCCTCCTTCCTAATTGGTCCCTGTCCCTTTGTCCCTCCCCGGTTCCTCCCCCGTGCCGTTCGGAGATTGGTTGTAACCCTCAGAATAAAGTCTGATGCCCGGCTGAGAGCCGGGGTCTCTCGCCCTTGACCTGAACGCTGACCACCGCGTGACTAGCTGTCTGAATAGAGTCCGGGCGGGAGAACACTCTCTTCTGCAGCACTCCGGCTTTTGGGACGGCGTGGCTGCCATCCTAGTGGGGGAGCAGCTCGTGGCTAGGGGACCCGGTCCCTAACTGCAGTGGACTTGAGACCCAGGGACACTAGCAGACACCGCTGACGAGCTGCTGACCGACCCTGGCGGCCAGCTGGTCCTGCCCACGCCACCGGCGACAGGCACCTCCAGCCTGACATTTCCTTTCCCCTGCCAGCAGTGATGTTCTTCTCTTTCCTCATGTGTCCTGGGTGACTGTGGGGAGCAAAGGGGCAGGGGCAGGCATCAGAGTTTCCACTCAATCGCTGGAACAGAGTAGTGAGATGAGGAAGAGAGAGAGCCTTCAACTCCTTTGCTTGCTGCCTCTCTGATGAAAACACCTCTGAATTGTTTTGTGCCCATAGAGGTCCCTGTTAAATTTTGTACCTTCACCTGCTTACTCTTGAAGACAGGCAGGGATCAGCTGGAACATAGGAGGGAGGAAACAATGTGTGCAGACACAAATAGGGAAATGCTAACACTCAGAAGGTCATGCTCCTGGAGCCCAAGCATCCCTCTGGAAGAGGCAGCGCCGGCTGGGAGGGCAGCAGGGTTTGTTCACTGGCAGCACGGCCACGGGAGGAGCGGGGTCCTCACCCAGCAAAGGAGGCCAGCAGCTGCTCAAAAGCTGCGTGGGGGATTTATGGTCAGGTTAATTTGCTTGTTATTTTTAGCCCTCCCAGGTTAACATCAGCCAGCTCTCGTGTAAAGCAGGATCTGTAGCAACAGCGAGCCCAAGTCCCGCAGCAAAGCAGCAGGGTCAGAGCTGTGCTGAGGCCAGGGCTGGCACTGCAGGGACAAATTCAGCCCCAGGGACGGGCATGAGGCTGGTACCCCAGGGCTTCCCCAAAAGCAGGCAGGCACAACAGGGTGGCACGCGTGGCTGCGTTTGGAGCACTCACAGGTTCCTGCGCACCTGTTCCATGCCGTGTGCTGCAGAGCGTATCGACATTTAGCAGCTGCTGGAAACACTGCGGTGGAGGCCTTTGAAACAGCCCAGCCATTCTGAAAAGTCACCATTTCCCGTGGTTAACGCTGCATTAGGAACACCAGGCTTGCATTATTCAAGATTCCCCGCTGCATTTTGGTTGTTATACACGTTTATTTAGAAGTGTGCTACTCTCTGCACCCACGTGTGACCAAAGTGCTTTAGCACTTCAGCAGAGTGTAAGAGTCTCCTAGCAATGCATGCTTAAAGGCTCAAAGCAGATTCAGGTTAAAAGCATCAGGGGAAGGAGGAAAAAAATCAAACAAGCCCCACCTAATGTGTGTACATGAAAACGCTGACTTCCAGAGCGTTCAGAACTCAAAAACATGGAACCAATTTTCTCCAGAAACTTGGAAGTCCCCAGTGAGGGCTATAAACAAGCTAATTTGACATCGCTAGATCCAGCCAGCTTAGACTTATGAGTGTGCACATATTTTATTCTGAAGTTATGGGAAAAACATATTTTCCCCATGCTTGCATAAATCAAAAACAGCTGAACCAATTTAGCTTAAATTAGAAAGAGAGACTGGGAGACGAGAAAGAGAGAGAGAGGGGAAGGAGGGGTGAGGAAAGAAGAAAGAAAAGGAGAGGAAAGAAGGGAGCAACCAAATACAAAACCTTCAAACACAATACAAGACTCAAAACAAAATCTGTGAGGGGGCAAAAAAAGAAATCCCTAACAATCAGGAAGCATTCAAAGTGCACTCAACATTAGCAGTGAAATAATGCACTACTTTATATTATTTTAAGATTAAAATCTCAGAAAGCACTTGAAGGTCTTCACATTACTTGAGTTAGTGCACATTGTGCCCTGCTGAATTTTCTCCTCTTCTTGCAATTAGTTATTTCCTTTTCATCCGCCCCACTTCCTCTGCTGTCCTACTGAGTTTCTTTACTCCTTTCCTCCATTCATACCACTACATATTCCTGGGACACAGATAGAAAAGTCATCTCTCCCTCTGCCACCTGGGGCAGAGCCAGCCTGATCCATCCCCACCACAGGAATGGTCTCTGTCAGATTTCTCCTGAGCTCTTTGGGACCCTCTGGCTCTGCTGCTGAGAGCTATCCCTGTGTCCTCGCTGAGACCTTCCTATTCCCTTTCCCCCTCCCTGCCCTGGCAGCACCACAGCACCCAGTCTGCAGTCCCACAGCAATTCCCTGGCACTGCACAGCACCTGGTGGGGTTTTTACTGCCATTTTGAGCAAAAGATCCAGTCAGTGCTGTTACTCCAGTGCTAGCTGGAAAGCAAGAGCAAGGAGAGGCTGAACTTTCCAGAGGGATGTGTCTGCTGGCCAGTGCAGCATCTTTGCCACCCAAAGCTCCCACTGCTGCCTACAGGGATCTTGGTGCATCAGAGATGATGTCCTCTCATGATTTTTAGTTTCCTTTTCCCTATTTTTGGCGTTCTGTTCCCACTCCCACCTCAAGTTGCTCACCCACCACATCCTCCTTCCCCCACCAGAGCCACTGCAAACTCCAGAGCAGTAAATACTGAGGATGCAGAGGAATGCAGAGCTCAGTACGAACTCAAATAAAGTTTAAACATTATCAAGCCACTGCCCTGTCCCAGCACTGCCACCACCAACAGGCATTACAGCCAATTTCAAGTTTCTGTGTTGCTGTACCCTCTTCACTGACAGTATTGCTTGCCCATGAAACTCTGCAGTGCTGCTTCCAATTCTGACTCCTAACCTTCCCTGAACCCTGCCCAGCTGCCTGGGGGATGTGGGGATGCCACTTGCTGTGGTCCCTCTGTAGCACTGAGCACCCTGTGCCCTGCAGCAGCTCTTGCTCTGCACAGAACCTGCACAGGAACAGCCCATGGCACGCCAGCCCAACAGTTATGGTCATTTAGAGTTCATGTCTACAGCATCTGTTTAGCTAGTTTGCTTATAAATAAATTTGGAATATCCACATTGCAATAATCCACCCAGATTTTAAGGAATTTAATACACGAAATGCAAATCAGAGAGTAAATGAAAAATTAAGTGACCGTGAGAATCGGTTTTTACCATGCAGAGCCAGCTTCAAAATAAAAATGAGAATCATAATCCTACTTTACATATAATTTTCTGCAGGGCTGTGTAATTTACAACTTACACAAAGCAACAGGAAGATTAAAGACATCTTTTGAATTAAAACTAAAGCACTGGGTAGACTCCCTGCAGTAACAGTTTATTACACCCTATGCAGCTCTGAGGAAGCTAAAGTGTGTTTGTCCAGGGAGCCGGGGGTGGCACTTCCAATGTATTTTCTTGGAGGAAGCACAAGCAGCAGGTACAAACCCTTCCCACTGCGTGTCCCTTCAGCCCTGGATGCTTTCCAGGTGCTGCCTGGGGAGGAGCATCTCATCCCTGGGAGCGCTGCCGTCACTTGCCTGTCCCAGAGCCTCACCCTCGGAGGGGCTGTGCTCAGCTTTCTCTGCTTCCTCAGCCACCCCTTGGCAAGCCCTCCCGCTGGAAGGGAGGGGGGAAGTGTCCCCCATCCCTCCCCAAATAGTGCTGGGAATGCCCTAAAGCAGCAGGTCTGCAAAGAGCTCCTCTCCCACTCACAATTCCCACTGTGCGCTTGCACAGCTTTCAAGAGGAAAGCCATTGAAACAGGCGCTGTTCAAAAATTCCTAAACAATCTATTAATGTTTCTGGAAAAAAAAGTGTGACTGTATGGGATCATGTAGGAGAGAACAGACTTGCATTGGGGCTTGTGTAATTTCTCTTGGATAACGGGTTTTTTTCTTTCAATAAATAGATGTTTCAAAAAAAACCCATAAAAATAAAGCGCCAGCAAGATGGCAAGCTCCTCTTATGAGTTAGGGGATGCCCCAACTCTTTCCCCACCAATGCCTTCAAAAAAGCTGATAGATTAAAGAGAAGTCCAAGTCTGGACAAAAACCACACACACTTTTATTTTTAGCAATATTGTCACTATTTGTTGTGAAAGAAAACAAAGCATTAAACAAGTAACTAAGAATATAAATCCATAAAAACAGCATATAGGGTCCAAGATATACATCACAGATCTCCAGTGACCCAAGCAAAGTTGTCCAAGATGCAGAGTCTTAATTCCAATGAACAACTTGGTTCCCATTCCCTGTAGTCCTTTCATCTCAACCCCAGTTTTATGAGTCCCCATAAAAGTGCCTAAGTCTGCACATGTAAAAACTTTTTTCCAGTCTAATTCCTACTCCCAGTGAACTTCTCCGAGTGTCCCTGCAAGTCCCTCTGTGATAACTCTGTGATAATTGCTCCTGCTGCTCCCTCTAGGGCTGCTGCCTGTGCTCACCCAGGCACAGAGCCCCCCGGGGGAAAGGGGGCACCCCTGAAAATGCACACTTTTCATGGCAACTGCAAAGCTTTCTGCTGGAGCAGAGCATTGGAAATAAGAAGTTTTGCCACTGCTTTTGAGGGTGCAGGAAGCACAGCACTGGTACAGGGGCACTGGGGTGTTCGTGCACACACACTCATTTTCTCTTCCTGTGCTTTGCACCAGCTTCTCACAGCGGCAGGTTTATAAGCCTGTGCCACATAAACTTGATTGCTGTTATTTCTCTGGGTTCAGAGTCCTTAAACTATACTTTAAACCCGCTGTCAATGATTTCACTGTATTGCTATTCCATAAGCCATTAATCACTGGCAACGACAGCCTGCCCAATGGAATGAAATGCCTGCAGACTGTTCTCTCTGCGCAGCTTGCACCTCTGCTTTTCCAGGTGGGATGTGCTGCCTCTGCAGCCCCCCAGTGCAGGACAGGGTGGTCCCAGCTCCTGCTGCCCAGCCCCTCTTCCAACCAGCCCATGTGGTGTTTCCCTGCTTCCCCTAACAGCCCCACGCTGTGGGAACACAGCACAGAAATACACAACATATTAGGAAGCTTTCTGTGGGCGAGTCGTTGTGGAGGAGGAAACCAAACCATTTACCAGCAGTTCAGTTCTAGCACAAATCATGGGCCAGTAAAAAAGTTTTTACTGGACACAGCAATTTAAAAACATTGCTTGGATACAGAGAGTGAAGGTACTGTTGCTAAGCCCTTTTTTTCCCTTGGCCTGGCAAAAATCCACATCATCCTCCTCATCAAAAACTGGGGATGAGGAGGAGGGAGGGAGGGAAAACTAATAAATACATTGAGACAGGCCGTTCAGAGGTTGGGCCTTCAGTCCTCATCATTTATTACACTTTTTTTGCCACTGTGAGTACTGGAGGACAATCTGTAGCTCAGGCAGAACACTTGAAAATTCACCTATTCTGTACCTACTCCATTTTCCCCTGCCCCTTGCAAAAGTACTCCGTTCCTAAGGAAGCATATCTTAAAAGACAGGCACAGTCCTTAATTCAAACACAGTGCAATTGTAACAGCTCTTTAGTATTCATAATTAATTTTTAGAAAAAAAAATCATTCTATTATAGATGTACACAGAAGAGTAAAACCTATAATATGAATGAGGACACAGCACATTAAAAATGTAAATTAAGAATTAAATAGCAAAACAATGGAGCACTGCCAATATTTTTATAACCATACAAATTGCTCATCAGTACCCAGTGTCATGTTGGCAGATTTGTTCAACAGGGAGTATAAAGCCAGAGACAAGATGATAGACTATCCTTTCCAAAGGATGTACTCTCAGGGCTGTCCTGCCCGTTGTGCATTCTTGTGCTTTAAAATAGAGAGGTGAATGCACTTGGAGCATGAGTGATGTGTTAGGAGAAGGCTTTTTTCCCCTAAGTTGTGAAAAATTGGGTTCTCCTACTTCATGCACATTCATCTGTAAGCTTTTGTCATCAAAAAAGCAACACCCCCTGTTATGGAGCCTCCCAAAAACCACTGCTGTCAGAGCATTACTTATGAAGCCCTTTTTATTTCAAACCACGTGGACTGTAGTGAATGCAGTATTTTTTTGCCACCACCATCCTGCCAAGCACTTAAATTTCTACACCAGAAGATCAGAGTTCACCAGTAAGATCTGTATATGGCATATTCCTGCTTCCAGGTCTCCCCAGGAAATAATTGGTTGTGCAGGATTTTGCCACTTGGAGTGACACACCGCTCTGAGCCCTGCATGTCCTCCTCGGGAGGAAGGCCAGCCCTCCTCCCCATCACACTGCCACAGGCTGTGACTGCAGCCACAGGTGGGCTGAGGCTGGGAAATGTCCTTTTGGCTGTCCCAAGGAAACCAAGGAGAGAAACGGCAGCATTTATGGCTAAAGATTCCTACTTATAAAGCAGGAACTGGCTTAGCACCATGAAATAACTTGTCCCCACGTCACTGGTGTAACAAAAAACCTATTCTGTGGGAGAGCAGAAAGTTGGGGGTTTTAGCTGTGTAACTGGACCCCTCACATGACACAGCTCTGCACACACATGCCCTGTTCCCTTTAACCAGCCATGAACACAAAACTGTTTCATGACCCAGACACTTTCTCATCAGCACTTTTCCACAAGTGTCAGGTGAACGTCAGCTCTCAGTCAAGGGCCCATTGTATCCTTGCCACGCAGGATGATATCTTGATTACACTGTGAAAAGGTGCTTTGTTTAAATAAATTAAACAAATTAAAATGTGAACTGCAGCATATATCCAGGTGCTCAATATAGATCCAGTGTTTTAGTACTGATTGTCAGCAATTTGCTGAGCAAGTCATGTGTTCCCACCCACAGCAGTGGCCACAAGAGGGAAAACAATGGGATGGATCCCACTACTCTTGGAATCCCTCCATCCATCTCCCTTCAAAGTGGAATGCTATCACTCAGTGCCAGTGTGCAGAGGCCTCACCCTGCCCTGAGAGATGTCACTTTCTGACAGCAGATGTGACTGCTTGTCCCTCCCTGGGACCCCTCCTGGACCCCCATCTCTCACCACCCCCAGACACTCGGTCAGGAGAGGTTTGTATCCAACCAGCACATCGTGACTGATCAGTAAAGAGGGAAAAATGGACATTCATAATGTGTGACTGCTAAACAATTCTCTGAGATATACACTGATGACATTTTAAACCCCAATGCAAACACTACAAAATTCACAGTACTCACTATATCAAAGCACACTGGAAAATGGATGTATTGCTTTTCTCTAGGAACTCGAATTTCTATATTATTAAAAGAGTTTGGGAGGTGGGAGGAGGAATCGGATAGATTTAAGGTTTATACTTTTCTCCTAGTACATTGCCAGGAAGATAAAATATTTAGTGGCTTCATATTCCCTAACCATATTTTTGACAATATGCTTCATGCTCTATTTGCCACAAAAGTTGTGACATTGCAGTCACTCTTCAAAGAATAAAGTATGCATTTGTCATGGCAAAAGATCAAAAAACCTCATTTTTTATTACCCTGCCATTGGTTAAGTCAAGCTCTGATAATTAGGATATTGGATATTTATGAGGAGCTATTCTGCCTTTATTACTGCTTTAGGTGCCTGTTGACAGATGCAGCAAGACAATTTACATTGATGTGTGAATTTGCCAGTATTTCAGTAATAATATCCAAGTCTAAGTCTATTAGAAAAAAGGTCCATATCTCACTCCCGGAATATATATTTCCAATTAATTCTGGTTCTGTAGCATTTCCTCTGGCATGCTGTCATTGAGGGTTTCTATCATTTGTTTGTGCTCTGATCGAATAGTAGCTCAAAATAAAGTCCAGAGGGTAACTGGATAAAAGCAGGTTATTAGATTAGAAAGGCAGAATGAGCCGCTACAATCCCCCGCTCTGACCCGCTCAATAAACACGGGCTGGAGGACTCTCCCTCGGAACTGATCATTGCAGCGTGGAGGAAGGAGTGGAGGGAAAGTCCTTCCCTGCACCAAAGCAGGGTGTGAGACTTGGTGACAGAGAGGTCACCAGCACCGGGACAGGTGAAGGGGACAGCGCAGCTCAGGGCTGGGCCCTTTTCCCTATGCACCACCTCAGAGCAGTTTTTTGCTTCTGAAGTGAAATATTTCAAATATTCACTTCTGTTTAGAGGATGCAGGCTGTACCTCTCACACCATGCTCTCTCAAGCTGTCCCTCATCTCCTTGCAACTACAAACAATTATTTTTTTTCTTCATCCCAAAGAAATGTTCAGTCTTGCTATTGATGCTATGTGATAAAAGTGCACTGATCCATTCCCAGTTAATCTATGTCTATTCTACAAGCAAATGGTTCAATACTTCCACTAATGATCTGTACATTTCAGATTTCCTTATGCCTGAGAAAGCTCCAGCAGAAGTTTATGGTAGCAGAACCATAAAATCAAGCATGGAGCAATATATAATTGCAGGAGACTACATGCTTGAGACCACTGATTTAAGCAGAACCGAGTAAAACCTTAATGCCTTCAATTACAGACACTTGAAATGTCTTGCCTGTCTCCAGCATTTCCAGGGAGGAATGAGACAGAAGGGAAGATCTATCATTATAGCCTTGGCATTTACTCACAACAGAGTTGTACACCTTCCCTGCTCATTGCCAACAACAGTTCAGTGACTTCTGGAAGTGTTGCACCCCCAGAGACAAAAGGGAAATTTGAGCCTCACAGCTGAAAGGACTCAAGGCCTCTGTGTCACTCAAAAGGAGACTGAGAAAAAAAGGAGTAAAATGCAGTTTACCCTTGTGCTGAGCCCTCGGTGAACCTCTGGAGGGTTTCTTAGTGCTGAGGAGGAAAGGGTGCCAGAAAACAAAGGTGAAGAGCAGCAGTGCTGACTTCTGAAGTGGGGAGTTCAGAGTAATTTATTCTAGCAACAGCTTCTCTCTCCAGTTCTCCCCTTCACCATCTCACCATTAATCTGCCAGGTCCTCTTTACTCAAGGTGACAGAGGGAAAAGAAAGTTTTAAATCACATGTCCTTCCCACAGCAAGGCAAATGAAGGCTGACCACTCTAAATAATTGTGTTTTATTAATAGGATATTTACTGCACTTAATGATGCTTTGGCATTTTGCTGTAATGGTCAACACATTTTTTCCCTGGAAGACTTTTAAATTAAGCCACATTTTTTCTTTTGCTCTGGCTTCCACCTGAAACACTCCTCTGGGTCAGAGATATTTACAACACGGATGGTTAGAAAACAGCTTAAAAGGAACAGGCAGGTGAAGAATAACACTGCTTCTAACCTGACCTTTAATAGGTTTTCAGAGGGCTTTAATACATTTTTCCAAGTTTAATACTGAGTACACTCCTTTGGCCTCGCTGACACTGTGCTCTATCAGTCGAGGCAGGTGTGAAGGGGAGCAGAGACAGAGAAAGCAAAGAGCGCTCTTTAACCCGACCATACAAGCTCTATTTGAATAAGCTTTCCTCAGCTCTCAAGCTCTATCAAGCCCAAAAAGATCCTCCAAGCAAGAGAAAGAACAGAGAATGTAGGAAAGGAAGAGCCACCAGGGGGAAGCCCCAGTTTAAATAATTTGGTTTATTCACAACAGCTACACAAAGAACAATGAAAGGGCTCTGTTACCTCTGCTCCTCTGTAACACATTCATTTTGCATTAATTCTCCTAACCACATAAATTATCATAGGAAGAAAACAGATTTTGCTCTTGTGCTGTCTCTTCCCCTTCCACTGGCAGGAATAAGATGGGCAAGGCAGAAGCTGTGGCCACTGTTAGAAAGTGTAGTTATAGCCAGGCAAGCTCTTAACCAAGAAAACATCACAAAATCAGTGACAAAAGCACATTTCATATGGGAGCTGTTGGAACTCAGTAACAGCGCAGCAAATGCATTTCAGGGATCAATAAGGAACAAATAAAGGGAACACAAAGCTAAGCATCACCACTAGGACCCTGCCTGCTGAAGCACCCATTAACCACAGGACGTGAGGAAGAACTTTCCAGTGAGTTATTGCTTTCAGAGGTGCATGATGCTACACATTAGGTGCCCAAATTGAGGGCAGACTGGAATGAGGTTAAAGCTATTAAGCTTCAAAGATAAAAGAAAGTCTATCCACGCATCTGGAGGAAGAGCAGGAGAAATTAGAAGCAATAGACTAGAAGTTATTTTCTAGGAGCTTCTTGCCTGCAGAAGCAGCTGTGGAAGATGAGGTTGTACAGTCCTTCTGCTTGGCAGACAGGATGAGATAAGCCAAGATAAGACATGTTTTTAAATAAAGTAATTGACTGAGGTTAGCTTTACTTTTACACCTGATTAGACCAAAAAGCCTCGTCTGAAAGAGGTTTGACAGTTCTTGGATCTCACGAGCACATCAATTGGCTGCGTGGTAAAGTTAACAAAATAAAGACAAGTTCAAAGCTCTGCAGATGAAGAGCGAGGAACAGGGCCGTCAAAACACCAGCTACATCCATGGGAGCCACATCCCTGTGCACACAGCATCCCTGGGACCTGGGAGCTCCACTGAGCTGTGCACGTGCAGCCACAGCACTTGTTTTGCTGCTTTTATGCAGGCAAAGATATACACGGCACTAATAGCCGGAAATTAGCATAATTTCTCAGTATTTCAAGATTTCTGTCTTATGTCTCCCAGCTTCCAGAGGGAAACTCAGCCTGCAGCCATGAGATACGCCAGGAGCTGTGGACTGTGATCACATCCCAGTATTCAGGCATGAAGCACTAATGTCTTCTCATTCAGGATTCACACCATCTTTTGTTGTAAAATACTAACTCCTACTTATTCAGCACATCCTGTATGTCAGTTTGTGCCCAGCCTGAGCCCACCCAATGGCAGCACCAACATGCTGCTGCCCAGAGCAGCTCGTGCTCGGAGAAGGGATGAGCCAGCGGGTGCCTCCTGCAGCCCCCAGTCCCTGCGAGAGCTGCAGAGTGACAGGGATGCGCTCAGGGCTTCCATCAGCACCAGCAGCACCTCCAAGGCAAGCCAAACATCCTCTAACAGGCAGTGGGAAATCCACCCTGCGAGGCACGGGGCAGAACCTGCTTAATTCCACAAGGAAACTCAATCATTGCAGCTCAGGCCTGAGAGACGCCAGGATCGGGGCTGATCCAGAAGCTCCTGCAGCACAGGGCTCAGCCTGGTTGATGCTAAGGCATGCAAGGGAGGAGCAGTTCTGAGCAAGCCACTCTGAGTCCCAGCTCAGGCTTTGCCTGGGATCATGTCAGCGTTTGTGTTTAACCCCTTTCCGACCCCTGTGTAAAATGAAGGTGCCCGGAAGCAAAGCAGAAATAGTAATGAAACAGTTCATTGCTCAGTTCACAGTAAGCAAGGACATCAGAAACTTTCACTAGAGAAACCAGCAGCTACAGTCAGATCAGTCTGTTTGATGTTTGAATTAGAGGTTAAGGGCGGAGGAAAAGGAGAATCTCGTTGTTTGTGATAAAACTCATCCCTCTCTCTGGATACTGCTAAGCCATCCCTGGCAGGGATGGACTTTTATCCCTGGCTCAGACTTCTGAAGAACAAATCTTTTTGCATTTTGAATGCACCAGATGGTATGCCTTTACAAAACTGGCCTCCAGGGAAGATACCTCTAAAATCCCTTCCTGCAAGGACTTCACTCTCTCCCGCCTCCCCCCAAAATTACTCAGTCCAGGCTCTGCGTAATGCGGGACAGAAGCATCTGCCTTTCCTTTGGCAATTGCATTGTGTTATGCTATTAAGAAATATGACCAATCTGCCTTCTTTTCAGCTCACTATATTGTACTTCTCCTAGATTGATGTATACCTCAGACCAAATAGTTCTGCATGGCCTCGACTGGGGTAATTGGATTACATTTATGTGAAACCCAGACGTTCTCAGGGGTGATTTTCTTTTTCAGACTGCCATTAAGGTCCCAAGGAAACCAAGTACAAAAGCCTAAACTAATCTCACATTAAACGGGATTTTTTTTTTTGATTGAGTTGCGCAGGGCAGTTGACTTTTAATAGGAGTTCCACATCTAAGAGATGAAAAAAATCTCCAAACTCCTAACCCCAAGGGAAGGACTTCAAAACACGAGAAATGAGGAAATCTGCATTAATGCCCACACAAGTGCTCAGGCTCACCCTGCTGTGCCCATGGGTGCTGGCAGCTGGTAACTCACGCAGTGGCAAAAGCCAGGGTAATTGACTTTATTAGCAAATAAAACACACTTACAAAGAGGCAGAAATCATTATCCCTATGGCACAGAAGTGTCCGAGGCGCAGGGAGAGTGCACAGCTTGAAGAAGATGACTCAGTGGGGCCACAGAGGAGCTGGGATAAGAACTTGAGTCTCAGACCCCACAGCCAAGGGGCAAATGCATTTATGGCTGGCAGGATGTGCTGGGAGGATAAGCAGGCAAGTTCCTGGCAAACTTGCTGTCCTAACCTTGCTGTGACAGTGGGAGAGGGAAAAGCCCTCAATCTTGAACATAAAAAAGGAAGATACTTGTGAAGCATTTTGAGTGAAATATTTTGAAAGGCTGCTGCGGCCAGGAATCCATTTGGATGCGCCTGCAAGGAAAGATGGGGCAGAATCAAAGCTGCGCAGTGAGAAAGTGCAGCAATCGCTGCTCATTCCCAGCAGAGGGGCATCCTCACAGCGCCTGCATCTGCACCCTGGGGCTGCCTCAGCACCAAGGTGGTTTCTTTGAGCTCAGTAATTTCCAGACTGTAAATAAATATTTTGTACTGCGACAGGATTTTGTTAATATTTCCAAAGGGAGAAGATATTCTTGCTTGAAAATACAATTGGGAAAGCACTTTCAAGGCTACTCTGAAGCAGAGGGGAGAGCATTCTTTCACAGACGTGAGGGATATTAACTATTTTCCATTATCTTGCTAATTGTCTCATAACATCCCAGCAGCGTTTATTTTTCTTAGTGCAATGCAACTGAATTACATCTGAATGGGGAGTAATTAAACTAGTTAGCTCTTTTTATTTTGTCTCCCTTGCAGACACAGAGCTAATTTGGGTTCATCTCGAATGCTGCTGCTATAGTATGTGCTGTACTTGGAGCTGAACAACAGAGGACACGGGGTAGGAGTGTAACCTGCAGGGCAATTTGGGAAAAGAAACACGGGAAAATCCCAGATAAAGGGAATCAGAAAGGCTCCTCTGACTAGATTAGCACCTTTTTCTTTGGAGCAGGTACCTCCTGCTGTCAGAACTGAGCCTTGTGTTCCAGTGGACAAAGAGGAGCTGATTTGGAGCCAGGTCTGACAGGTCACTGCAGTGAAAGGTCACTCTGCTGGCCCCTGACCCTGGGAGAGCCCCGTGTGATGGGAACTGCATTTTCTTTGTCTCACCTCTCACACAGAGGCACTATTTGGGTGGCTCCCCAGCCACCCAAAGGACAAATCAACACTCAGTGGCTGTGTGTGCTGGCTGAGCTGTCCCACTTGCACACGCTGAGGTTTCCTGGTATGGCTTGGGGCACTCCCAGCACTCTCACAGACTTTTCCTTGTGAGGGAGTAACATATTTCAGCTTGGATTTCTTTTCCCCCTTGGCATCACCAAGTTTGTCATCCAGTTTGTCAATGGTTGATGTCATTTTTATGTTTGGAAAGGAAATTAGTCAGAGCTCAAGGATAACAGCAGTGATTTCTGGTATCCCACAGGTGATGACCTCTGGATTTGTGCACGTGAGAAGTGACATTATTGCATATTAATGGGAATTAAGATGTGTCACCACAGATGTGACACAACCCTGAGAGCCTCAAAACTAGGCTGTGCTCTCAGTTCTTCCTTCTCTCTGCCCTAGATGGTTTGCTGTTGATGGGGTGGGAGGGACTGGGGACACCTCAACTGTTGATGCTGCAGATGAGAAAACACCTTTTGGCTTTATCTTCTTGATATACTTGAGGATTCATTTTCTCAAATGTTGAACAAAGGAAAACAAGAATTTATATTTTAATCTATCACTGTCTGGTCGCCCCACATTCAGCTAATAACAGGAATGGAGTAACACAGGAGGAAGGACAGGATGAGAAGTTAAACACTGAAGAAATGGAAGAGGTTACTCCTTTCATCAGGAGACTTTCTACCAAAAACACACAGATATTTTTTTCTTTTTTAGATTTTAAAGGCAGCCCTTCAGCTCAAACCTAGTGCTCGAATGGGAATCAAGGAGGGTGGGTTTTAAAACAACCTGTTAAAATTCATTCCAGAATAAGCTGCTAACATGGGCTGCACAAGTCACGTATAAATGGGAAGAAGGAAAAATCTAGCACTGGAAGTCACAGCAAGAAGCTTGTTGGACCGTGCATACCTTATTAAAAAACAGGATGTAGAAAGTAACTAGCCCAGCAAATTACTTTTTTTTTAAATGTGGTGTTTCTAAATTTGCTCCAAACTGAAAAACCCCTGTTAATTTAAAACATTCTTCTTAAAACCGAGCAACCAAACGAACTCAGTCTCACTTGGTAAGGATGTATAGCTTGGTATCATTAAGAATATTTTCTGTAAGAAATACAGCAATATGACAGTGAACGTATCATTGACAAATTTACCTATAGATCTGTATTATGACAAGCATAAAAATCTATCTACACTACAATACAGCTCTTCATAATAGGTTTTGATAGTTGAATATATGGAAGCTGTCATGAATACAAATGGAGGGAAACCTGCTTCCCAGCTATTCTGCAACACAAATCTTTTTGCATGTCACTGAAATAATTTCTGCTGCTTTTTAAGAGAAAAGAAAAAGATACTGGGAACGTGCTTCTTCTTTCAGCTACACCATTTGAAGTTCTTGTCCAATTTTTCTACAGCAAAAGCACAGAGAACCTGAGGGCACAGTCCCTGAGTGCAAGGGCTACAAATTTAGCAAAATTATTGTTAGTAAACATGTTTATTTCAATGGGTCTAAAGAATGGAACTTGTTGAATATAATCATAGTACCATTGGGATAGAACAACTTGAGGTAGGGGCTGGGGGAATGAAATTAAATCCTATTTACTTTGATTTGAGGGAAGAAGTAGGAAAAGAGTTTGCTACCACTGAGCAGTGAGAAAATTACTGTTTGCTCCATAACTGTGAAGGGGTAAAAGCAGCTATCATTTTAGAACTCTAATTGCAAGTAGGTTAAATAATAAATAAGCCTGGCCATATTGTAAGCAAAATATATGTACACACTTTAGTGTGGGGTGCTGAGGCATGGCAAAAGCGTTTTAAAAAGAAAAACCTTCACTGGTTCTCCAAAAGAAACAGAGGCAGCTGGACAGAGGGATAAAAATTTGAAGTTGTAAAAGCTTTAGCTGAACTCAGAATCCTGACTTATGAAAGGAATAAAATCTTTACTATGCTGTGGATGGGCAATTTCCCATAGAGGAAATCTTCTCCTGTCCAGCGCTTTCTGTTATTAATACTTACTGTGTTTCAGATTATCTTCATCTGTAACAGTTTAGGAGTAATACAGCTTTATGAAGCTGGCACCTCTTTCTCTAACCAGAGAATTAAAAACTCCTCTTAGGCTGGGCTCAAAAACAAGAGAGCTGACAATATTAGCTCTTCTTCAGTCAGACTGTGCACACACCTCTGCTCAGCAGACTTGGGATGCTTCCAGGCAGCTGTCCTGCCTGCTGGAGGAAGAGCACGAGAGCCATAAAAAAAACCCTCTTATGGCTGGGATGTAAGAGAGAGCCATAGATTTTATGCACATAATACATTCCTGGCTTATAGCGTTTTATAAGCTACAAAGAGGATGTTGTCTTTGAAGCATAAAGTGGTGGACACTCGGCAATCACTTTTGGTCTTATGAGCATCCGAGGGGAAAACAACCTCTGTCAAATTGAGTTGGCTGTCAACTGGCTGACGAGAAGCTCAAAAGGACCCCAAAATGTGCACTTCCAGCCATGAAAACCCAAAGCGCATCCTGGGCTGCATCAGAAGAAAGGTGACCAGCAGAGTGAGGGAGGTGGTCCTGCCCCTCTAATCCACTCCCACGAGACCCCACCTGGAGCACTGCATCCAGCTCTGGGGTCCCAGCGTTAGAAGGACATGGAGTTCTTGAAGTGATTCCAGAGAAACACACGGAAAATCAAAGGATTTTTGGTTTTCTTTGTAACCTGGCCGAGTGCTGAGTGCTCTGCCCATTGCAGGCCGTTGAAAAGAGATTGTCTTTAAGGTCCATTACAGCCCAAAACATTCCACGATTCTATGAAATCACAGCCTATATAATCACATTTTCCACAAATAAACTATGAAATTAAAGGCAGGGGAGGCTTCAAAGAAATTTCCTGTGTTATCTGCAGGTACATACCCACACACTGCTGCTTCAGCCAGCTGGGGAGAAAGAGATTGCAGGTAGGGCAAAAAGGAAGATCACCATCCAAAAATTGTTTAATCACTCATTGTTGGACTCAAATCAGGTGCCATGAATAAACTACATGCATTTATTCCATTGAGAAATCACGCATGTTTGTTCCTTGCTGATTGACCTAGAACTGGCATATTGGTGGGAGATGTAGAGAGAGAAAGGGAAAGGAAGGAGATGTTTCAGCTTCATTTCTTCACATCTTGATATCATGGGCTCAGAAAACCTGCACTATTACCATCAGATGACAGTCTTTTCAAGTGTCCAAAATATTTGGTTGTGCAGCAAGCATTAAAGTGACACATCACTCACAGGTGTGGCTGCTCCTGTGGAGGGATGTGTGCCTGAATTGAGCTGGGCAGTTCCATTGCTCTTTTAATTTGATCACATTCCAAATAATTCCTTTTCACGTGAAACGTCATATTAGAAATTATCCAGCTCAGGATACTCTATGATTCCATAAGGCCTACACTCCATGTGCCACGGGATGTTTACCCTCCTAAAGGCATCAAGTTTAATGCACCGGTGTGTCTGAGTGTGCAGTTCTGTGAGCACACAAAGCTGCAGGCTGTCCCTGCCTTACTCCAAGACACAATCAGACAAAACAGACTCACCCAGGAGAGCTGCAGTCAGTCCATTTGGAAGTACGACTGCCCATCAATGACAAACCGGGGACACTCTAAAGCAAATAGTTGGACTATTGCTCAGGCTCAAGATGGAAAAAAAAAGCCTCCCAACAGCTCCATGTGCAAATGAAAGAGAGGAAGTGCTTAAAGCAGAGAAGTCCCATATCTAAAAGAGATAAAAATGAAAACTCTTCAAATGCAGATCAGGGAGAGATGAGGTTCTGTAACACTGCCAAGGGAAAAATACAAACAGGCTGCACTTCAGAGCCTCAGCGCAAGCTATATTAAGGAGTTTTCTTCAGAGAAGCAAAGCCTTTGTCTAGTCTAATCTGCAAATACACAGAAGTTATTTTTCCTCTGAGCAGCTACAAGCTGGTGCAAATAATCCTCTTCATCTTCCAACACCAGCATCAGAGGTGGCTGACAATGAATGTCTACTAGCAACACTTCTTGCTCCTCAGATCCATCTGCCTCTGACAGCTTACTGCAGCTCATTTTCATCTACTAACCCATGATGAATAGCTGAAAAAAATGCAACACATGTTGGAGCTCCTGGTAATCACGGGCTCTTAAAAAATAAATAATTGTTTTTACAATGAAGATTCTTGCATGTGCATTTTCAGGAAATGCAAAACTGAGTTGCCTAAAACTTGCTGCACAGTTGTCACAGAAGCTGCTAAGAAACACTTTTCTTCTGTAAATAAACATTTCTTATCTAGTTTCAAAATATTTAGTACATGCACTTAATATGTAACTGCTCTGTTAATAAGAGTTAGAGAACATCAACTCTATATGCCGAATTTCCTTTTCACCAGTTTTTCTGGCTCTAACTATGTAGATTTTGTATACTTTGACAGAGAAACGATTTCTTTTTGCCTGTACAGTGCATATACAGTGGGCCCCTTGTCTCGGATTGGGCTCCAAAATAGTGCCATGTGATAGATAAACCGCATCAATGAAGTACCCACATTTATATAACCCAGTCCTGCTTCTGCTAAGTCAGGAGAGGCTGCCTCACATCATTGTTTGCAGAAGCTGGTGGTTCTAAATGAGCAGCATACAGGTGCTTGAAATTTTTTTTTTAACCTGTTATTATAGCATAGTAGGTTGCTTGCAGATTTAAATTTTATTCATGAATTGTCTGCACATCTGCAAAACGTAGAAGATTTATTTTAACTTGTCTTTTTACAACTGGTCTGAGGATGAAATGCAACTTTGCCATAAAGTTCACCAGCTGCAGAATTTTTTTCCTGTCCCATAATACTCCTTAGATGAGGTTCAAGTGCTTTAGCAGGGAAGCTTCCAGAGCAGGCTCTTTTTTATTTTCCCCCAGCTTTTTAAGAGGTTCTGTGTTCCTCCCTGGGTACCTACAGAGAACTTGCAAATACTAATGAGAGCTGTGCGTGTGTTCCTGTGGGAGGGCAGACCTAATACTGAAACTCTGCTCTTCTGGGTGCTCACGTCAACAGCTCCGTTTGTTTTGGCTAGAGGTATCTATGATTTAGTCATTAATCCCGAAATAGAATGCTCATACTGAAGTGATAGTTAATCTAAAACGGCGCTACTACATTTAAAATAATAATACTGTGTTTAAGAGTCTCATTGTTTCTTTTCCTCCACACACAATTTTACATGCCTTTGGGGATGACTACCAAGCACGAGGAATAAAATAGCTCCCAGCCCAAAGAAGACTCCAATTATATCTTAAATTATGTAAACCTAGTGAATAACTTTTAACCAGGTTAAAGGTATTTCTGTCCAACAGCCAGCTTATTAAAGTTTAAAGAAGGGACAACAAGGAACAAGCCTGAAAAATCTCCACACCTGCCCAGCTCTGACTGCAGCCAGAGTCGGTTCACTTTTCTGTCTTTCTGCACCCTGAGGATGGGAGAAAAGATGCAATTTTTGCAAAGATGGACCTAGAGAGAGCAACTTAACCTGCCTGGCATTATTAACAACACGGCAGAAGCTGTGGCAGTCTCTATAGGCAAGTGGAGAATAAATTCTCATTAGCCCAGCACAACAGGCAAGGCCAACGCATGCAAGTCACTTTATGTTGATCTGCTGGAAAACAACTCTCAGCCAAAGAGCGCTGATCCACCTGGTGTCACAGGAAAGTCAAGTGGCTTCACACGTGTTAAATTTTATATGAAAAACTGTTTTGTTTGGCTCAAGCTATCAATTTCTAATTTAATTATGCTGAATATTGAATTCTACTTGTGTAAACACAAATTGTCGATACATTATTTCGTGCCTAAGGATTTTAGGTCCTTTTCTGTAAGACGATGCATCACAGTTTATTGAATATCTATAGCATTGACCAATTTTCCTTCTTTGCCTGTATACCAGAATTACTTATTGTAAAATACTTATTTTAAAACTCAGATGATGACAAAGATATGTCCCCAATGTTATTTCAAGGATACACTTAAAAAAATCCCTAAACTTTTACTAATAAATAAGTTGCATGTTCATAGGATAGAAAGCAGAATAATTACTCAACTGCTTTAAATAAATTGTGGTACCCTAATGCTAATCAGCTTTAGTAACCTCAAAAAAAAAGGAAGCGAATGTACATTCATTTATATTCATTAACTAAGCAGGTTTTCTATTTTAGGAAAGCAGAGGGGTTATCATGAGACTTTTGTTTCTATTCCTTCCATAGAACATCAGTCCATGGATCAAAAGCATGATGTTTCACTTTAAACAGATTTTTTCATGCCTCAGAATTTTCTCCTCAAAACCGCATTGAGCAAAAATGATCAGAACCATCGATATATTAAAATAGTAAGAAAATTAAACAAAAAAGATTTGAACCTTAGGGACACTTGGCTTTCTTAGTTCTGCTTCAAGGGATAAAGAATTTGAAAATCATGATGTAAAGATGGCAATTATTCCTGACCTGAAATGACTTGAAAGCAGAGTTCAGTAGAGTTCAGGCAGCAAGATTTTTGTCACCCAAAGTCTGAAATACTTTTAGCCCTACTGAAGTCAGTGCAATGATCTCCAGTGAACATGGGCAAGCATAGTGTTTGCCCCACTCTCCAGGCTCTTTGGGCTTTTGCTGGACAGGCCTTTTTCCAAAATGTGCCTGATTCTGCTTAAAGACTAACCCAAAGAAGCCGAAATTCCACCCTGCTGCTCAGCGAGAGCAATGTGGCAAGTGGATTGGTGAGAGTGGCTACTCCTCATTAGTCAATACTACTATGTAAATATGTTTATATACACATCTGTGGGTGTTGACCTAGACCATTTCAGCATTCCCTGGTGTCAAAAGCCACGTTTTGTGGTGTCACATGAACCCTGAGGACAGCAGGGATGGCGTGTCTCCCTTCCTTTGAGCTGGCTCCAGGTACTGGGCCTTGCATGCCAAGGTCAAACCACAATGTGTGCACATTTAAGGGAGGGTTTGCTAATCAGCACCAATCAGAGGGTAAAATATTCTTTAATACCAGAGGAAAACCCAACCTTGGCTTCTCTTGAGCCATTCAGTGCAGCTGACCCACTGTTTTCTTTAGCAGGGCAGGTTAGTGGGCAGGAGATGCAAGGAGCACACCATAAATTCACTTTCAGAGTGAGAAAAAAACCCTTCCCAATGACTGCTTTGTGTTCCAAGGCAAAGAGAATGAGAAAACTAACATCCCAGACAGCCAAGAAAAATACATATTTTCCTCTTGTCTTTGTGGTTCTTAATTTGAGGGGCAGAGGGGTGTTTTGTTTTGTTTTGGGTGGGTGGTTTGATCTCATTTGGGATTTTTTTTTTTATTACTTTTAAGGCAGCTCTTCACTAGAATGTAGCAAAGCATCCTGCTTTTGATGAAGCACAGTGGCCAAGGGGTCAGGCTATCAGTTTCAACTAATATAAGACAATTCAAGTGAAAAGTGATATATCTGAAAGACAGAAAATAGCATGCAGAGCTTTATTACCAAGAAGGTGAACCAGAAAATAGCATACAAAGATATGCAGGCAATTCAGTCATAAGGAGAGAGAGAAATTCACCTAAGCCCTGCACTGGACAGGAGTCGCAGCCAGGGCTCAGACTGCATAATGAGAAGGACTATTCCCTAAGACCGCTTGGACCAACATCAAATACCTTTAATTTTTCACTGATGCCTATTAAATTGAATTAATGCAATGGAGCTGTCTCATGGCCCAAGAGGCCCCTGGCACAAGTGTCAGCTCTGAGAGATTTTTTCTGGAAATTCCTGTCTGATTTCCATTCCCGACCAGAGCCATCCAGGTTCCATGGAAGGCTTGCCGGAGCCCACTGTGGCTCCTTGACACGGCCCGTGCCGAGTGGGCAAGCTGCCTTCCTCCTGACATCTTAACAAATTCGGGAGCAATCCTTCACCTTGATTGTTAAAGACTGAAACCAAAACAACCGAAATCAATTACGGCATTCAAGGCCCAGGAGGAAATTTAAAAAAGAGCTCTCAAGGTCAGGGATTCAGTGGAAATGGATCCTTGCTGACAAGAGGCAGAGCTTCCCTGAGCTGAGGGCTACATCTGCAGGGCAGCTGCACCACGTGCATTTCCAGCGTGTTGGAGCAGCAAACAGGAGCACATGGAGCTCATTGGCAGCACATAGAAGGGTTAACCTCACATTTCATGGCAGAAGTTCAGCACACAGAAGGGTTAACCTCACATTTCATGGCAGTAGTTAACCCAAATAAGGTCTATGATATCGAGTCTGAAGGGAAAAGGAATCAATTCTGGTTCCCGTGGGTGGGATTTCACCACTTGATTAGAGAAAGGAATGAATCTTTAAAGCGTACTTACAGGAAAGGTATTTTCCATTTGTGTGAAAGATGGGGATGGCTGCATCCCAAGTTAATGAAATCAAGTCTTCTGTGCCTGTTTGAGGATTTCATCTGTTTGAATTATGCAAATATCAAATATAGCTTCATTGTATAAAACTTCAAAATGAGAATGCTATCCATATATATCCAGGGGGACTAAAATAATATCCCCACTTCCCAAACTTAACATTGTTTCATTGAAGGCCAACAAGAGGTTTTGGTTTGGTCCTACAGCATTGTGTTCCAGCTGTGACAGTCAATTTAGAGGACATTCCTGCCTGTCAGCAAATAAACATTAAGTCATTTTAAATTTCACCTCCATTTGATAAGGTTAAAGCAATTCTCTCCCGGAGATAGGGACTCAGAGGCAGGATTTTGGACAGGAGTCATCAGGCACAGAAGGCTGACAGCCACGTGGGCTTGGAGGAGGGCACCAGGGCAGAGTGGATCTGGGCAGCAAGGGAGGAGCAGCACAGGGATATTTTACCCTTGATTCCGAGACCTAAACACACAGGAAAAGGATCCTTTACCTACAGGCAGGGATCTGGATGTGCACCAGGGGGACCTGTGTGGTGCCAGGCCAGCTTTCTCCACGTTTCCTTCTGGCAAAAGGTATTTTTTTGAACAGTGAGAGGTATCTGAAAATGTTCAGCTTGCTTGGGCTTGCTGCACCTTCCTTGCAAGTTCAGAAGTCTCCCAAAGGAGAGAGTCACACAGGCCACACCAAGGAGCAACAAACATCACCTTTTATTCTAACCCTGTGGAGGCTGTGTCTCTATGGCCAGAGACATGCCTCCACTGCCAGCACAGGCAACCACACCACAGACTTGTAGAAATGACCACATTCTGTACCCCAGAAATGGAATTAATTCGGTCCAGCTCTCTGCTTGGAAGACTGTCCCTGAACGCGTCCTTCTCATGATTAGAAATTTTCTCATTTCTGTCTGTACTCATTCATGGCCCCTGTAGACCTATTAGTTCTTGTGCCAGTGCTCTCATTTAGATCAATGCAGAGAACATGGCAATATTTTGTAATATCAGAGTGTTTGCACTGTAGGACAATGTTTCCTAAATTGTCAATATGTTCTTTGTAATAGAAAAGAACATATTTAAATGTTGGCTTGGACCAGAAGACAAATAGGAAGGGGACTTTTGAATTCCAAGTCGCTATCAAAAAGCTTTTTAGAATTCTATAGAAGTATATGAGCAGGAGGTAGGAAAAAGGAAGGGAATCAAGCCAATGGAAAGCCTCAGTCTCCAGACATTAACTTTTAACAATGAACTCCCAAGGCTGCCTCCAAGTACACCAGGTGGGGAAAATTTTCTAAGAAAGGACACAAGAGAAGCACTGAAAACAAGAAGAGGGATAGAGTCACAAACCTCCCCAGGCACAGACACTGCTCTAGCTGAGGGGTGATGGCCCTTTGTGACCACCAGACAGAAGCTTCAGAGCTCTCTCATTTTGCTCTTCTATTGCTGTTTTTTGGTTGGTTGTTTTTTTTAATACTCAGCAAGGATTTAAAGCTCTGTAAATTCAGACTTAATCAAGGGTAGTACAACTTTCAGACTCAGGTCTCTAAGCTGAAGAGGAAGGTGTGTGCGTGCTGGAGGGAAATTTCTTGCTCTGCAACCACAAGCAATTGCAAAGTGCTTCCTATAACCTGACTGGCACAGGCTGGGCTCCTAGGGCAGTGTCTGAACTTGTGCTGCAGCAGTGCCAGACTAGCACCTGCACCGTCAGATCAGGCTGCTCGTGCCCAGAGCCACTCTGCACACAGCTCTGTCTGAATCTGCTCTGCAAGGCTTTCACACCAGGGTACAAACCAGATCTCCCTCTTTCCCTGGCACTCACTGCCCCACTGTACTCACCCAGAACTCAAAGCCAGCTGTATTCTGCATTCCTGTTAAAAAATACAACCTCATTTTAGCTTCTGTTAAGGATTTGTCTCCCCATTCTCCAGTCAGCTTAGTAGCTTTCTTCCTCCAGCCTCAACATCGGTAGTTAGACACTGTATTCTTTCAAAAGTTCAAGTTTAAAAGCAGATATATTCTAAACCATTAAACTTCAGCAGCTAAGTTACCCCTCTAGAATCATCATTCAAGATTTCAAGAGTATGTGTATGTCTGAAAATGCCAATACATTTTGGCAGGAGTTGATGCCATCATTACTAGCACTAGAGCTCAGGTATTTTTCCTTTCAAGACAAAACAAGCCCTTAAATGCCATCTTTTGAACACCTGTGACACAACCCATTTCACCCACTTCAGACAAGCATTTCTTTGAAGCAATCAGAAAGGTCTGTTGAGTAAACCTGTGACAGAAAGTCAGAAGGCTTTTAGCAATTTCACTGTCTGAAGGACGAGGGCAAGCACCAGCGTGCTTCCTTTTGACTTCTGTTTGACCTTCACCACACAAGGCTGGTTCTTATCTAATGGTTAAAACCCTGACATGTTCAAAGTTGTGTTCACAAGAAAGACTGTTTGAATATCTGTGTACTTTGTTGCTGACGTACTGCAATCTTGAGCTACCTTAAAAGTTTTATTCTGATTTTTGGTTCAGTCTTAGCAGTTTCAAGGGCTTCTCTTCTATAGATATCCTTAAGCATTACTAAGAGATTCAGCTGGTGAGGACCTTCATTCTCAGTGCCTTCATGGGACAAATGTCAGCTTTATTTTCAAGCTCAGGGAGCTCAAAAGTTGTCTTTATCGGGGAGAGAGAGAGAATGTGAGGCACAGGAATTAAAAAATCAGCAAGTACTAGAACATACCAAATGAGACACATTTTGGCACACACAAAACAGAGAGAAGCAACACATCCAGAAATTAATACCTTATTTTTCTTGAAAAGCTTTTTTTTTGGGGGCAGAGGGGTGTAGGGAAAAATAACCAGAATTTGAGGGAGAGCATTTTAATCCTTTTTTCTTTTTCTTGTCTACTCAAAATTTTTGTTTCACCATCTTAAGAAGCTCATGTTCCTGTACCTAGCTGAAGGCAGACAGATTATTTGTTTTGGCACATACAGAAAGTTTCAGATTAAGAGCAGACACACTGGGACACACCCAGGACTAACCTGCCCATTTATTTCTCTCTGTGGTGATCCCACACAGACATCTGCAGGAAAAGGAGCAAGCATAGAATGATTTTCCTGTTCTGTTCGCTCTGAGGTCTTGGCATCCAGCAATATCAGGCCTTTCTAGAGTGGGGATTATATTTCATTCTTGACAGCACTTCAAGGTTACGTTTAACCTCTTTAGGAGCTCATTTTTACATCTGGCCTCCACAACAGCAAGTTTCACAATTTAAATTTTGGTCCTTATGGTGAAAGGACTAGAATAATTGAAATCACCGCAATTTAATAGAAGGTATATGTATATACTAAGCTCCAGGGATGTGGTTATGAAAGTCTTCTAATGTTTCTTCAAATCAAAATCACCTTCAGCAGCACCATACCAGACACACCACGAAAACAAAAGACTGAGCATGACGTGGCCCCTCTAACACAATCATTACACTGAACAAAAAGCAAGCTGTCAATATTACAAGAGGAGCAAATCAAGGTGAATTTGCAGAAATGCTGCATGAACAGGGACAAAATGTTCACACCACCCTCTGAAAGGGGCTGAGCTCTTTTGCAAGGTTCACCTAGAGACTGGAGCAGAACATCTTCTTGAGCATCTGTGTAGATGCTGCCTAATCAAACATTGGAAAAGAAAGCCATTTACACCGAGGACAAGGACTGATAGCTAGGAAATGTTATCTTCTCTAGTGCACGCCTGTTTTTTTACACTGATGATTAAAGCTTAGTTTTCTGGTTATTGTTACACACGTGCACCTGTTTGCAGGAGGTTGTCAAGCCTTTGAGAGAACTCTCCCTGCATGTTTCTGGTACAATATACAGAACCCCAGCTCTAACCTCATATGCTGTGCTTTCAACTGAAATTCTTTATTCTAAATATTCATTAGAACAAAAATGCTTTGAAGAGGGAGTTAATGGAACAATGAGAGGCTTGCAGACAGCTCAAGAGGAAACATGGAAAAGTTAGCTCATAACAGTTCCAGACCTCTTTCTCAGTTTCACCTTTCCCTGGAAAGTCACAACTCTTACAATTAACGTGTTCTTAGCAAACTCATTTAATCCATAATATTCTGACCTTGATATTACTCATCCATGCCCAACAGAGATCAGAAGGATAACTGCTTTCTCACCTAAGCAGGATAAGCTTTATGATACCCTCAAAAAAGGCTAAAAACTGCTACAGCACATTGTGCCAAATAAAAGTTGAAATCTTAACTGTTTATCCTCAGTGGTTTAGGAAGCCATCTGCAGCAATGAAAGAGAAGAAAATAATCTTAAAGTGTTGGTCAGTTCTCAGTTTCTTACACAAATGTTGCCTCCAGTAAACCAAGAAATTGTGTAGGATAATCATAGGATCACAGAAGGGTTTGGGTTGGAAGGGACCATAAAGTTTCTCTTGCTCCAAGCCCCTGCTAGACCTTCCACTAGTCCAGGCTGCTCCAAGCCCCATCCAACCTGGCCTTGGACACTTGTCCAAGCCCCTCTGGATGTCATCTTGTCCTTCAGGTATGTCAACTGCACCTCTCCGCTCAGTGTCATCTGCAAGTGAGCTGAGGGTGCACTTGACCCCTCTATGTCATTAATTAAGATAGTAAATAACAAAATTGAAAGCTTTGCTAACAAAGCTTTACTAACAAATGCTCACATACTAAAGTTCTTCCCCATTAAAATTCACAGGCTTGCAATCATTGTTAAAAGATAATGGCCCCAACATCAGAGAGGAAAACAAAAGATTTAATTATAGGAAATGTGATATAATTTGAATATGAAACAATAGAGGATTAGATAATGCATTTAGCTCTCACAGGTGAAGATTCTAATAAATCTTCTGTGAACTTCCCACAAATGACTCCTACCTACTGAAACTGAGGAGCTGCAAGTGCAATCTGTGTGTGAGATGGCATCTTGCTCTGAAGAGACAGCAAGAAAACAGAGAGAAATTGGAAAATTAATGCTTAGACAATAGTCTCTTGACCAAAGAATAAGGGTGATAGACCAAAATGGATGGGACAGGTTCCCTAATGTAGGGCTGCTCTATTCTGTCTGAGGGCTGTCTCCCTCAATCCATTTCACACCTGTAGCAACGTCTGTGTTTCTCCACTTTGGTAGAAATAAATCTTCCTGCTTTCTTATCCACTCTGAGGAAAGAAACCATTTCCAAGGCTTCTACTTGTAAGAAAACATGTTCTAGGGAGGGTTTTCCACGATTCAGGGTGTGTTTTTCAGCAGCTGAGGTGCCACAGCTCCCAAAGGCAGCAGTCCCTACCCGTTCCTCGGCTCACGTTGCCACAGCGAGGGATGGTGCTGCACTTTCCTAATTCCTTCTCTTAGCACATACCTGGGAGTGCCAGAGGAGCCAAGGGCCACTAGGTTTATTATCTACAGCTTGTACGAGAGAAGGAGAGAGAGATTAATAATATTAAGTTTAAGGCCAACATGGGTAATGGTCCTTAATGAGGCTTTAAAGGCTTTGGGCAGCTGCAAGCAAAGGACAGAACTACATCAGAAATCTTAGCTGTGCACTTATTCTGGGCAGCACAGATGGTGGAGCATAAAGAACCAAGACCTACAGGTCCCTACAGACCAGGTGAAACACCAGGCTCCTTGAAGGCATCAGGTGAGAGACAGAAGTGTGGCCATGACTTTAACAAAGCACCAGTAGAGCACTCATCGTCCTCGTGGGCTCCTCATGCAAAGAGAGCACTCAGGTGTCCCCAGAGACCATATCTACCAAGATATCTTATATGGGGAATTATGTAGACTACCCCAGCAGTGAATCTGCTCCTCTGACTACAGTATTTGTGGGGTTAGGTTGTTTTCAAAGCTGCAGACTTTTCATGCTGAGGCAATTTTTAAGTACTCTAATGCAGAGTGTAATCACACATTGATTTTTCCATTAAAACTACAAAAGTCTTAAATACCTTGGGGGTGCTGGCCTCAATTAGTCCCTATTCTTCGATTCCATTTCTCTTGGTGCTGTTTTGCCATCCCTCGGCGTAGGAGGAAAGGAAGACTGTCTGCTTATGCTGAAAGCACAATCTTCTATTACATGAGTCCAGTTAAAAGCAGGAGTAGATAAATTGCTTTCTGTACAATAGGGAGGAAAATTATGCTGGGCTCTGCCTATGTTCCTTTTTAAATTGCTGTGTGGGAAACCTGAACATACAGATGTCTGGATTTTGGAAGTTTGCCTTCAGTCTATTTTACTGTGACTATGTTTGGGTTTTTTAAAACTGACAGAAGCTTCCCCACTCTTCAGAGGAGATTATTTGTACACAATTGCCCTGAGAAGCCATCATCCCTCAATGCAGCCTTTCTATTGTCACCTGTTGAATAGCCGAGCTTCAGTTTTGTGCTACCAGCATTGATTGGTTTTGCCGTGGACACCAGGTTAATGCTTCTGCAGACAAAAGGAAGGCAAATTTTACCGAACACCAGCAGGCAAATAATTTGCTTTTATCACTTTTCCAAGAAGCAGGACCTGAAAGAAAAAAGTTACAGATGGTGGATGGCCCATCCAGCCAAGTGGCCAGGCCCTGATCTGTTGGTGTAAATGTTTCATGTTCCCTGCTCAGCCCCTGCTACCCTCACAGTGCACTGAGTTTCCTACTTGTCCTGTGTAATTCAAAGCCCTGCTCAAGAAAATATATGGATGGAAACACCACAAAAACCACAGAGATTAAAATCATATCCAGGCTGCAGTGCACTCATCTTCAGACGCATCTCCAACAAAGTGCCTGAAGAAAGGCAGCTCGGTGGAATGATTAAAGAAATGAACCAAGAGGAGTCAATGAAACTGAGTTTAAAGAACGTGGGCTGGAGCTGTGTTCTGGAATCTCATAAATTAGGTTATTCTTTTAACTTTTGTTCTATCCCTAACCTTTACCTTTTTCAGTAAGGAAAAAAATCAGCCAAATTCCAGCCTATGAAGAAGCACCTAATTTTCCTGTAACAGAAGTCCTACCACTGTCAAGTTACACTGTGTCTGAGTCATATCTAGATGACAACCATGTATTTTTCACAACTACCTGAAGTACGCTGAAGTAATTTGCCTCCTGAAATTTGCCAAGTGCCTCACAAAATACACTTCTTTAATGATCTTTGGAAAGGCTGTTTCTACACACAATACCTTTAGTCTGAGCAAAGCATTAAAATGCCAGCAGCAGTATATGGAAAGAAAATGGTGCTCCATCATAAGTTCTAAGAGATCTTTTTAAGTTCTGAGTCAAGATTTTATCTGGATTCAGCTTATGGCTTGGTACAGCTGTTCATGGTGTTTACTGAGGCTTTGATGTTGTCAGAGAATATAACAAAAACCCTGGCCTCGTTTTAACAACAGCCACCAAAAAAGTGGCATGGCCTTGGTCAGGTCTGACTTCCTCCTGCCTGGCTTTTCCAACCCTTCTCTTTTGCCCATTTTTAAAAAAAAATATTTCCTTCCTCTTTCATTCTGTGGCACTCACCACACTTGCAGTAAAGCCTCTGTTTAAAGGTACTGTTTCCTGCAGAGCAGAGCAGACCTGAAGATGTCTTACCATACCACATCTCAGGAAACCACCACTGCACCTGCCTTCAGGTTGGCACTCAGTGTATTTGACATACTGAGGTGTTGAGCCACATTAAAAAAAAAATTTAAAACCACCACTACACTGCCTTTCTCAGATGGAGACACTGCCATAGGATGTGATAAGCAATTCCCCTGCCTGCTTATTAAAGGAGCTGTAGAATATTTGCTGTCCAGGCAAAATTCATCCTACATCAGATGATCTCAAAGCAGAAAAGTTGCAGTTCTGTAGAGCTGGGAAAGAGAGATCAGTGGGAATTTCCTGCCTCACTTATCCCAGGGCAGCTGACAGCGCCGAGCTGGTGCCAACAGGGCCCCGGTCAGGCAGGTCCAACATCAGCTCTGGCTCCTGCTGATGCTCCTTCACCAACCCTTCCACAGCAGCCAAATTACTTCAATATTTCTCTATTCTGGATGGAAGAGATCAGGATGGGTGATGTTTCATAACAGTCAGGAGACAAAGAAGTGCTGCCCAGAGTGGCAGACAGCAAAGCACCCACCATGCCCAGCCCCATGCAATGGAGCTGTGGAAACAGCGGAGTGCTGCTCCAAAGGGCAAATTGGAAGTGTATAACACAAAGAAAGAGGATGTAGCAGCACTAACGGACTCTTATTTAAACGTCTGTACTGTGGCAGGCTTGAGGCTGCTTTATGCAAAATGATCAAGGCTTTTAGCAGAAGCTTAAACCGAAGCTGCCAAGGGAAACATCACAGAAGCTTTAGAAGATATATATTTTTCAGCTGGAATAGTCAGAATTCACTTTGTTGTATAGCACAAGTCCAGGTGAGTCAGATCCAGGGTGCTGACAAACCTCACAGCTGTTTGTGTCCAAATGTGGTTTTGGGTAATGACCAGATGAGGAAGGCTGTAGCCATGGCCAGTGAGCAGGCACTCAATTATAATTACATAATATGGTTTTAAATACTGTTAAAAGCTTGTATTTCATTGAAGAGCCATCAGCCAAGTGTTTTCATGAGTGTAACAACCACCCAGTTTCTGCAGCAGTGTCACCCCATCCAGAGCCCATCCTGCAAGCGTCAATACCACCCATGGCAAATAATCTTTCACTTTCAACATTTACAATTAATTTTCATGAATGTTCTCGAGTGCCACGCACTAACATGACACTAAAAAAGCATTAGTTCCTCCCCATGTCATCCTCTACTTAGCTTTTTCTCATCGTCAGGAGATTTATGATTTTAATCTCCGTTTTATAGAACTTATCACTTTTAACAACCAGAAGAAAATGCTAAATTGTTTTTATTGCTGTTAGATGTACAAAGACATGATGCTATATACTGTCATTTACATTTCACATTAAAAGTGAAATATGTTGCGAATGTGCAAGTATTGGTTTTAATTTGACCCATCTGTTAAATGAAAAACAAAGAGGACTTCTAAATCACCATATTTAAATTCAGCAATTTGTAAACAATTTATATGTTCATTTCTTCTGGGTTAAAACTGCCCTAAAGCATCACTCTTATGAAATCTCCAAATTAAATTGCTTTGCATTGTTCTCAGAAATGCAAGCCAGAGTTTCTTCCTCCTCAGTTTATTAATTTATTCCCCAAGCCAAGTAAATTAGCAAGACTTGTATTAAGAGTCTTGCCACCGAAATAATATTGGGGAATTCACACAAATATCTCCTGCCTCCAGAAAGCTGAGAGCACAGAGGAAGTGTCAGATACACTGAGTGGCAAATTCCCTTATCATAAAGGGCAAACCAGTTACTTTCATTAATTCAGCACTTTTGCAAGTGGCACTGCATCTGCCTATTCCATGCTAAAGCACCAAGAAGGATAATCAAGAAGGGGAAGAAAAGTCATGGCAATTTACCTTCCCCTCTCAACCTAGTCAGGACTTGGATCTTAGGCTGGGCTTTAATGTAGCTGTGGCAATTTACAAGGGGGGGAAGATCCACACATATCTAAGGATCCCCCAAGCAGCACTTACAGAGCAGGTTTTTTTTGGGTTTTTTTTGGTTGTTGTTGTGGTTTGGGGTTTTTTTTTTTGTTTGTTTTGTTTGGGTTTGTTTGTTTTTGTTTTGGGTTTGGTTTTTTTTTTGGCACAGACCGTGGCAAAAGCAGGACTAGATGAGGAAGCAGAGAATCCTCAGGGAAAAAAAACAACAACAACAACAACAAAAACTAAAAGAGAAGAAAAAAAAGTAATACAAAATCTGATCTGCTTAAAGTTGTAGAAGTGGACAGACCCACAAATTTCAAGTCCCTCTCTTCCATATCAATCAGAACACCAAAAAGCAATACAGAAATATCGGGTCTACTGTGCATTCCTACTTTAGATGGTTCGTTTATTATATCCAGTATCATAATAAGCAACCCAACAAAACAGGAACCAGCAGTGAAGCAGCCAGGGCATGATTAAGGGTGCCTCTAAGAGCATCAACAAACGTGGAGACTGCATGGATCACTGCCCGGAAAGATTCCAAGCTGGTGACATGACAGCTTGATTAGTTTTTTGTCTGACAAATGCGGCGAGAGAGATCAGAATCAAACATAATTTCAGGGTTACAGGCCTTCGTAGGAAACCAGAGGAGAAAAAAAAAAAAAAAAAGAGGGCAACTGCAATTTGTGAGACCAAATCAACTCTCCGGTCCACCTTCCTTAATGCTCAGATGCAAGACAGCCACAACTGCTGAGGCTAAATAAGAATTAACACCCTGAATTAACAGGGAAATGCCTTCAGAGAGAGACAAGCTTCAGATCTTGCAAGACTGTCTTCCCTCCCATCAGCAGCCTTACTAAACACACTCATATTTGGAATTTAGAATGAAAACATCCAAGTAGAGCTACTTTATATCCAGGCAACTGTTGCCTATTGCTACCCCAAAGGTCAAGCTGCAACAGCCTGTCACCCATATTGCTGCATGTAGGCATGTCATAAAATCAAGCAGAAATAGCAGACAGTAAACGGATTTTTCCTTCTCCTTCCCTCCTACCTGTTCTAACGGCAAAAAGAATCAAAAACACGCAGAAACATCAGGCTTCTTAAAATGTATCATCACAACCGAAAGTATTATCCCTCATTTTGTACCATTTTCAAACCATGTTCCCCCTTGGGGAGAGCTCGGTGACATAAAACAGAGGCTTCTGGGCTTTATTCCCATGGGGAAAGGGGGTAGGGGAGGGAGGGAAGGCAGGGTAGGACAGGGCTCTTACCCAGGAATAAAGTGATCTGTCTCCTGGAGCTCTTGCCCTCCGAACTTTCGCTTTTCCTCAGGTACTGCTCCCGGTGCTTCAGTCCGCCCTTGACGGCCACAGTGCCTTCCTTGTGGCCCGTCAGGGCTTTCATCATGCTGTGGCACATGAAGGTGACAGAGCCCAGCACGATGATGTACACAGCAAAAGCGCTGAAGATGCTGGCCTGGAAGAGAGACCACCTGGAGGAGAGGTTGGTGCAGATGGTCATGTTGTGCTTCAGCTCCGGCAGGTAGTGCCTGGGAGTGGGCTTGACGCAGGAGCTCATCCTCTGGTAGCCCTCGATGACCTCCAGGGGATACTCCGTGCCCATGGTGAAGAGCAGGGGCAGAGCCACGAGGACAGAGGTGACCCAGACGAAGGCGATGAGCAGCTTGACCGTGCGGGGCCCCGACAGAGCCTTGAACCTGAAGGGGTGGCAGATGGCCACGTACCGCTCGAAGCTGAGCGTGGCCACGTGCAGCACGGTGGCATAGCTGCAGGCCTCAAAGAGGAAGTAGTAGAGCTTGCAGGCCACGTTGCCATTGGGGGTGGAAAAGGGGCTCCAGATGGCACTGTAGAACTCCACGGGCATTCCCAGCAGGATGACCAGCAGGTCGGAGCAGGCCAGGCTCACCATGTGGTCGGTGACCTCCTTCTGCAGGTAGCCTTTCCTCTGCAGGATCCTGGTGGCCTTGATGGTGACGCTGTTGCCCAAGAGGCCCGCGACAAAGATGCAGACGTAGATCAAGGCCAAGGTGATCTTGACCCACAGAGCCACCTCAAACTCGGGGACGTGGCTGTGGTCGATGAGATGAGAACAGTCTGAGGAGGGTGTCTGTCCCGCCATGAGCAGTCCCAGGGTGCAGGAGGTGCTCTCCTGCCCTCTCCAAATCTCAAGTTCAGAGCAGACGGATCCTTTCGCACTGTGCCGCTCTCCCCGAGCCGCACATGTCCGAGCAGTGAGGTACAACGAGTGTGTCTCAGCCGGCCACACCTGTGGGGTTTGTTGGTTTGTGAGCAACAGCCTCTGAGTCAGAAAGTCGAACAGGAAAGTGTTTCAGCTCTTACCTTCCTTTATGGCAAACACCTCCTGCTCTTTTTGGATTTTCCTCCTCCTTTCTCCACAGGGTGAAGCCTCTGTTCGCCAGCTCTTCACAGTGTGAACTGCTCTGCTTTCCACGCTTGCCTCGTCCCCTGCAAGCAAAGCAGCTTTTGGTCCCGGCCCCAGCTGAAGGAAGTCACAGTCTCTGTGTGGTTATACTACTCTGTTAACCATTAACCAAAATCTGGGCTATCCTTAGTCACTGGCAGCACAGCAGGTTTCGAGAGAAAAAAAATGAAAGCAAACCCCTCATATCAGAAATTCACTTCCTGTCCCAGGAAAAGGAGTTTCTCCTAAAGCTGTGGTTGGGCTGTCAGGCTGAATATGTGAAAGGAGGCAAGGAGAAAGGATCTCCTCTTGAGTTTTACATTCACTGCGATTCAGACTTCACTGCTGTATGTGCCCTCATGCTTCACCACTTCACATTTCCTCAAATGAGGACCTCAGCATCTGCAGTGCTGCTCATGGAGCCTGTGCAGCCACAGACTGATTTACATCAACAGGAGCCTCTGGTTTTCAGCTGCTGCTGATGAGCTGGTAGCTTCTTAAAATAACTGGTTAGACTCCGAAGAGGCTTCTCAGAAGTGTAAAAAAAGATGAGCTCTAGATTTAGACATGTGGATTGTTTCCCTCCAAATTTCCGTCTTCTCATGTTAGATAACAGAAATAAGGGAGTCAGTAATCCCAGTCATGCCCATGCTTTCAAATAATCTGGAGTAGCAGGGATGCAAATGTTCTTCCCCCTGCTGTGTCTCCCCCCAGGGGGAAAGAATTTAATGCGGTCTTTAGTTTTAGTTTCAAACCATAGCACTGAAGGCTCCCAAGGTAACCCCTGGAAACATTTAATTAGAGGGTGTGTGTATGTGGATTAGGAAACCTTTAAATTACAATGCAAAGCAGCAGTACAGCTTTTGCAGCTGTAATGGAGAGAGGCCCAGTACAGTGATCTGCTCCAATACCAAATCTAAGAACAGTGGGTTCACAAAGTGATTTTTATTAACCAGACAAGCTCATGTGACACTTGCAGCTCATGATAAAAGAGGAACATTAGGAAGTTGTTATTAAGCAGTCTCCTCACATTCAGTGGTTATCACTGCACCTCAGCAGCCCAAGAATATAATCAACAAAAGATGCCCAAAACAGGATAATCAGCACCTGTTTCTGTGCATTATTTATGCATTTCCGTTTCAGAAAAATCACCTCAAACCTTGCAGAACTTCAAGCTGTGTAGTCCCAGTCATCTTTCCTTACGTTTGATAATTCACATTTGTTCTGCTCAGACAAGCTTTCTATTATTACCCCATTTCTTTCACTTAATTTTACTTTATAAAAGTGTGAACAAAGATTACATATGCATGACTGAATTGTGGAAATGAAGCTAATTAAAATTTGCTGCTTACCATCAAAAGGGAAAAAGGAGAGAGAGAGAGAGAGCAAAAAAGAAGGCCCGGTAGGATTAGATCTCCCCCTTTTTTTCCACACCAATTATAAAATGCAGAACACAATTTTACGTTTTCAATATTATCTTTAGAACATACACAAAGTTTATTAAGTTTCTAATAAAGAGCTGGTGCCACAAAAGGGATAGCAAGGAAAGAGACAATTGTGGATAATCATAGACTGAGACCATTAAAGATGAAAAAATCTTACATAGGTTGCTGGACTAGATAAACCAGGAGTGAGATTCCAGAGTAAAATGCCTATCATGGGTGATTGTAGAAAGATATATCTTCCTGGAGAGAGACATTTCTCCACAAATAAATGTGCTTAATGCCTCTTTGTGGCATGGAGGTTGAGAGCTCATAGCCTTTCCCCCAGTGGATATCAGTTTATAAACTTATGATTTGTCTAATGGTCCTGTTTCAGGGATTTTGTTAAGTTTCCCTTGATAATCTCGTAACAGTGAATACCATGAGCTAATTTCTGTGTTTCGAAACAGCAGTTTTGAATGCCAACGTGGCCTGTGCAGCTGCACCTGGGAGAATGCTCCAGGGAGTCCCTCCTGACCCAATTTGCTGCAATTCCGCACCATGGCTTCAGCTGCAGCACCGAGGAGCAGGCAAGAGCATTAAGGACAGAAGGCACAGTGTTTCTTTCTGAAATCAGCACACAGGGATGCTGCACGCTGCCAATCCCTTGCCAGAGCCTCCTGAGGATGCGGATCCCATGGGCACGGGGTGCCGCTGGCTCTGTGTGCTGCTCCCTCGGCCACTCCACTCTCACCCCAGTGTTGGCAGTGGTGCTGCTGTTGGTAAGAGATGACAAGTGCTGGAGCCAGAGAGTCACTGAGATGGAGCACAGGCTGCTGCTGCTGTGGTGCACAAGGTGATTTTTCACCCTCAGAGATAACAAAGCTGCCGTGATCGCCTGTCCCTGGTTGTTACCCAATGGAGCATACAAGGTTTCCTGGAGGGCTCTTTGCTGTCTTGCATTTCCTTGGATAACACCCTGGTGAAAAGCCTTTTGGGGCAGAAGAAAGCAGAGGTTTGCCATCCAGGTTGAAGCTCACCTTGTGCCCCTCGGAAAGCTCACCCCCTTGCATCCCACGGTGCCTGTGGACAGGAGGGGCTGCAAGGCACTCAGTCCTTGGCCAGCTGCTCATTAAATCCAGCTCTCCCAAACTCCTGAGGAGGTTGGGCCCCCCAAACTGGCAGGCAGCACAGACTGAAGCTGGGATGAATGCTGGGAAAACCAACTCTTTTGACAGAATCTGTTGCGTTTGGGTGAGTGTGGTGCAGATTAACCTTTCCCAGCGTGCGTGGCCATCGCTGCTCCCCATTCCCAGCGCCCTGCTCGGGGTGCCCACTGCAGTATCACCCCGTGGATATTTCCCAATTACCATCCAGCACAGTGCCAGGCTGCTCTGATTGGCAGACAGGCACTGCCACGCTTGCGTTATCTCTGCAGAATTATTTCTCGATAGCTGTGTTGTGAATATGCAAATCCACCTTAATTGGCTACGCTAATCACACCGCTCTGACTGGTTTCTGTTCTCAAACTGTTCAAGCTACTTGACAGGAACAAAGAAAATATCTCGGTTTCTTGCTTCCCTTAGCTTAAAAACTCTAAAACCTAAATGAAAAAGGAGAGCTATCTCAAAAGCAAAGAAAATGAGGCTGTGAAAAGGATTAACTTTTTTTCAGATAAAAACACATTGACTGTTTTTTTCCCTCCCAGTCTTTACCATTCCCCATCTCAACGAACCTCTTGTCCCCAGAATAGCTGTGATACCTTTGTCTTGCCAGTATTTGTTTAGAGAAAGCGAATCCTGGGCTTGTTCAATTCTCTTTGAAACACAAAGTAAACAAAATGAGATTGCTGTTCTGCAGGGACAGCTACTCTGATCTGCACAGGCAGAGGGGAAAGTGCTGTGGGAATGAAAGGAAGGAGCAACACAGACAAAAGTGAAATGTCCAAATGATTCTAAATGTTTTAAGAAATCGATTTGCGTAAGACAGCTCATGTTGGCTTTTAAAATTATTTTTCATTAGAAATTTAAATAATTAAAGACTGCTCTCAGGTAACTTGAGGCTTCTTTCTGTTTTCTGGAATCTAACAAGCCTCTTTACCCTCAAGATCCCTTTGTATTCTTCTGGTGAGCTACTCTTGAATTATATTTTTCTTCTTTGGAAGATTATTGTGGTAGATAATAGTACAAATAAATACAAGTTGTTTGTGAAATTTATTTCTTATTAATTTCCCTAAGAGTTTGGGTTTGGGCAAAACAGTCTAACAGCAGTTGTGCAGTTAACTGCTTGACTCCTTTCCCTCTGGCAGCATGAGAGACTGAATTACGCAGGCTGGGCAGTGGATCTGCTGTGTAACCTGACCATCCATAATAAATTCTAATGGAATTAGGTTACCTCCACAAAGGTGGCATGTGGAAAGCTGCCATCTTTCATTCAGCAATGTGCAGGGCTACCTGCAGTAGTGCCATCCTCTTGGAGCATCGTACTGGGAGTGTTTGCTCATTTGGAGGACAGAGAAGGGTTTTCAAAAGTGCTTCCAGGATACACAGTGAAAAAGATCTCTGCTCCAAATCATTCAGTCTAAATAAATAGATAAAAGCACTTCTCTGCTTGCAGTGTATTTTACAAATTGGCAAGCAACATGAGAAGAAACTGGGGACAGTGAGACCGAATGGTTTATCCAAGATGCAGAAAATCTACGCAACACCTGAGCCTCCTCACCCATGCTCTGGGCTCCTGCTAACTTCCTCACACAACCTGCAGCACCCAGGCTGCTGACCAAAAAAT
This sequence comes from Acanthornis magna, assembly GCA_036785705.1. Classification (NCBI taxonomy): domain Eukaryota; kingdom Metazoa; phylum Chordata; class Aves; order Passeriformes; family Acanthizidae; genus Acanthornis; species Acanthornis magna. The sequence goes on from JAWUZG010000194.1 coordinate 7,524,849, forward strand.
GCATTTACAGGTCTTCATTGCTGTTTTTAACTGATGTTAATTCATGATAATTAAAACGCGAGTACAGCACCAAAACACATAATTATTGTACACAGTCATATCTGGAATTGTTGAACAATACACCACCTGCTGTTTGATCTGCCTGGGAAATTAAAGGCATTAAAGCTGTTCAAAGCCTTCGCTCAATTGCAGTTCTGTCTGAAGCAAACCAAATGCTCCAGGAGGTCTGTGCTTTGCCATGGTTAGGTGGGAGTGCCCTTTGCTTGGCAAGGAAGTGGAAGGGTTAAGTCAGGAAAGAGATGCACTTCTCTGTCCCTTGATACTGCAGGCCAAGAAGAGGCCACTAGCTGTGGCCCCAAATGGAGAGCAGCTGATTAGATAGGCTGGAAAATGAGACCAAAGCTTCCTGCAAGGAGATGGTCCTTTCTGCATCCTTTGGGAATGAGGCACCAAAAGGAAATGAGTTTATTTATATCCTAGGCTTGACAAAGGAGCTGTCACTTAAAATCAAAGCGAACACATACACTAAGCCTGGGTCTCAATAATCACCAATCGACTGTATTGAACCCATATACTGAAATATCGGTCAGACTCCCCTCTGTCTGAAGCACAACATTTGGTTCAACAAATCCCCTCTGTGAGCCTTGGGGCACAACCCCCAGCACACTGAATCAAATCCCATTTTTCTGTGTAACTTCTAAACTGCCACCTCCTCCAAACAGATGTTAATGGCTGCAAAATACAATTCAAAGCTCCTCTCTGAGAGCATACTCAGCTCCTCATGCCATATTTTAAGTGGAACTCTTCTGTGCAGTGTACTTTTCCAGCTCATCTTTTAACAGAGGTTCACACTTTTGGATGCTGCTATGCTACTGCCCAAAAAAAAAAAAAAAAACAACTTGAGATTTCTTTCTCTAATTGCTGAAAGTGACAAGACACTACAGAGAGAACGTCTGTAAAAATGCATCTCACATCCTGAATTTTCCACAACTTTTGTTAAAAATCTGCAAGGTTGATAATCTATGGAAATGGTTGTCACAAGCAGGTACCAAAACACTGCAGTTCAGAGCTCTTTTTTTTTTTCCTAACAAAGTTATGGGGAATCATCTTTAAAAATGTTGGTGGTTTAATCCTGGTCTCCTGAAAAATCTCCACATCCAGATTTCTAAGTAAAACATGTAAATTCTGCCAGAGGTGAAATCTGGCCAGAATGATGCAGGGCTTCAGTTCATATTCCCAGCAAAAGCACCAGGTGAATTTGGCTCCAGGATTTTCTATCACCACCAACTTGGTGTTGACTCATGGAGGATTGCATTTTTTCTTCTCTGCATTTTAGCTGTCATTGAAATGCAGAGGCAAATATTAACAGTGTGATGGGACTGTGTGGCAATTTAGCACTCTATTGATAAATGTGAGCCAAGCAAGGAAAATATAAAACAAACAAACGTGCAAGTGAGCTGATCGAAATTTAGAGTTGAGGTTTGTATTGCTTGCAATGCATATTTCAGATGGCCCTGCACAGTGTGTGTGTGTGTGTCTCACTTTTGCTGTGTAACTTCCTTTATTTCCTGAAATCTTCTATTAAACAGTGATGTGGGAAGAGGCTGGTCACTGTCTCACAAACCTAAATCCTGAAATTGAACAGGGAAAATAGGAAATGGGGTCCCAAACTGTTTATCTCACCTGTCTTTGTGTGGTACCATATTCTGTGCAGGTGGTTGTTTAAGCACATATAGAACATACCTATGATCAATAAATTATTATGACTTCACATACCAGGTAAGTAGAGCTCCTCTATTTTGGAAAAACACAAAAACTGCTTTGTCTGTCGCAAGCCAACAGCTTTTATATATTTTTTGAAGCATGAATAATATCATGTAAAAATATTTCAGTTATGCCTTTTTTTCTCTTTGCTCCTTGAATCTCTAATTCTCTCCCCCTCATCCCCACCCCTCTTGACAATAGTTTCTATCTTTGTTCCATGGCACACTCTTCCTGCTAAGAAAACATATGCTTTAGACAGCTGGGAATGCCAACCTGCAGCCACAAGGCCTTTTTTGACATCTGACACTGTCACCCCAGGATTGCCTGCTGGCAGGGAAGATCTTCCTCACTGGAACCAAGACCTGATCGATGCCGTCCTGAAGAAGACATGTAAAATATTCCTGCTGCCCCGGGTGTATCTCTTTGCTGTTGACAAAAAGGGCTCCCAGCACAAACACAGCGCGGAGACAGCACATAAAAATCTCTGTGTGTGCCTCAGCTGACATATCCCACACATTTTGTGAATGCTGCTTTGATTGCCCAACTGTTGGGTGACTTTTCTTTGTTATTGTAGCTTCCAGTCTTAGCTTCTCTTTGACTTAAGGGCTATCAGGAAGAATCACTGCATGCAGAAAGCAGCTAGCAATGCAGACTGCTCAAGAGTCATTGGTTTCACAGGACATCCATTCAGATGAATAAAGGACTCGGGTCTAGGTCAAAGGAAATAACTCTTCCAGAACGGACTGGCCTGGTTTGCTCCTAAATAAACATTTGTTAAGGAATAGGAATTATGTGGAGACACTATCCTGGAAAGATGGCCTCTCCAGATGCTACACAGAAAGAAGGAACTGGAATTTGTAAAAATACAAAGTTTTAACTCAGAATTGTGTACTATCTACAGGAAGAGAAGGCTCTCCAGGGAAAAAAAAAAAGGAAACCTGGAACTGTCAAACACCGACCAAAATCCTAAAGGGATGATAAGTCAGGAAGGTCTCCTAGAAATTGTTTTGTGTGGAAGTGTTTGCAAGTTTTAGAGCTGGCCTTGGGTTTTGTCTACATGTCTGCATAAGCTAAGTTTACAAATGAATTTGCAAACTCTGTGTGAGACTTGTACAGAGCTCTGCAGGTGCATGACTGACTCAGGGACTCTGCAGCTTCACTGCAGCTCTGGAGGCTGTGCAGGACTTAAAAGAGACCCCACTCCAATTTTCAGCATGGATCTCCAAAATAAATTCTTTATAGAGGATCTGTACCCAAAAATATGCTTGGAGAGACAGCCAAAGAGCAGTTTTTCCCACAGAAAAACTGGAGTGGGCAGGATGGTGCAGTTTCATGGACATCCTCCTCTCTGAGTGGGGTATATTTACAGAGTTTGGTAAAGGAAATAAGAAGTGAGCAAATCAAGAGACAGGCTTGAGGCTCGGTGAGTGCCAGACGAGAACCGTTCTCTTATTTAGACCTGAAATGGCAAAGTCTCCCTCCTTGCACCAACACTGAGGTCAAGGCTGACTGCAGGGGATGTAGGAAGCCCCAGCCTGGAGACTGCTGCTCTGGAAGTTATGGAGTGCTGCCGTAAAAATAAATGTCAGTCTTAAATCTGAGTACTTTATGTCTTTAACTCCATTCTGTGGTGAATCCAGCGAGATGGAGCTGAGGAACCACTAAATGTGGTCAAAACAGCCATTTCCTTTCATTGAGTGGAAACACAAGCTCTTTTATTTGCTCACTTTGTTACTGGCAGAGATAATTTTCCTCCCACAAGGAACCATTTTGGAATGGAGTATCATTTCTGTACCCTCTCGTGTCTGTGCTGCGTAAAGCACCATTGTTTCCTTCCCACTCTGACTGCAGCATCGCTCACCAACACTGCTGTTTCCAAGGCACTGCACCTCTTGCACGGAAGCTGTGGGAAATGACAGCTCCAGCCTCTCAAACTGAGGGGCCTTCCCCGGGAATTTGGGATGTGCCCCTGAGAACGGCTCTTCTCCTCTCTGTGTGAAATGTAGGAAGCACCTCCCCTGTGCAGGGAGATTTCCCTCTCTCCCTGAGCACGTGGCTCTAAAGCCTTCCCCCTTTTACCCAGATTGATAATTCCTGAGTATTCCAACCTCCCAAAATATTTTCAAGTATTCTAACCCTTGGGAAACAAGTTAATATGGATTTCTACAAGTATGCAAGCTCTAGCAAGTCGTTGCTCTTTTTTTCAGTCGTACGCTTTTTGAGACCATTTACATCTCTACTATGTTACAAATTGCTTAATAATTGTTTTTGACAGGTTAAACTGCTAGTGAGTATAAAAGAAAATAACCCCAAGATAGTGAGCTCAACAGTTCAGTGGTTCTCTAACACATTACACTACTGGAAAGCCTGAAGGAACAAACATGATGGGAATTCCACAGACCGGGGTTAGATACAACACAGGTTTAAAATGAAAATTATTCCCTAACCGTTTGGTACCCATAGGAACCCAAAACTCTTGTGAAGAATTTTAAATTTACAACATTAATAGAAAAACTGCATTAGAATGCCATGATTTGTGTTACTAGTCCATGGAAACACTTTAATTCCTTTTTATCTCCTGTGAGATCCTTCCCATAAGGATTTCTCTAAATTATACCTCCTGTCCTTCAGTGTTGTGGATTAATAATGCTTCACTAATGAGGATTAAATAGCTCAAGAACTCTGTGATGTGTGCAAACAGCAACACAGTAATGCAAGATTTGTATTCAGAACCAAGAACGTCGTTCCATTTTCAAAAACCTGGAATTATGCTGCAGAACTTCTTTGGGCAAAATTTAAGCGCCTTCAGTAAAAGCTGTGCTTCTTCATTCATAGGTTCATTACACTGAAGATCAGAAGAGAACAGGCTGGTCAGATCCCGTGACAATCCCCCAGCCCCCCGCAGTGAGCACATTCGCTGCTGCTTGGCTCTGATATCTGTACCCTTCCTCACCCACAGACCTCCAGAGATGGAGGCATCATCATTTCTTTTTGTAGTTCCTTAAAATGTGAGTACAGTTTCTTGTATGATTTCTGCCTGCGGACTCTAGTTCTTGTTGTGGCTCTAATTTAAGTTAAACAGCCCTTGAGAAAGGACTTGCAGTCTGTTCCGGTATTGTCACCTGTGTGTGGTCGTCGTGATTATTTCTTCCTTCTGTCAGGACATCTGGCCCTGGTCATGTTTGTTTGTTTTCTGCCTGGAATCCAGCTTTCTACACTTCTCAAGCCGGGGTTTCCCATGAAAATCAACATTGCCTTCACCCTCACCAGGGTGGTACACCTGGGAGATACCTTCCCAGTTTCATCAGCTGCTTCTCAGCTAACACTTGGTTCTTCCTCCTCCTCCTCCTCCTTTCTGCTACAGTGTCACCTTGGAAAATTGCATTGAATTCCAATTCATCTCCTGAAACATCTTTCAAGTGGAATTCTCCCTTCTGCAGAAGCATCCCTTACAGTGTGCATTTTGTGCACAGGCTCAGATTATCGAATAAACTGCAGAGCTCACGGGGATACCCTGCCCTCGTGCTGACCACTGCCCCAGGCTTTAATCCGTGTACGTGCAGCTGGATCATTGATAATAAAAATGTTCAGTATTTTCAGATGCTGCTTGAACTGTTTGAAATTCATCCAAGTTTTTCTGATTCCCGGAGGGAATGCCCGGCTCCAGCCTGTGATTAGCCCAAGCTGATCAGTCGATCTGCTACATTTTGTTTAATGTTCCCCCAACCAGCCTCCCCGGAGTGCTTTAAGAGTTCTGTAATAATTGCCAATGATATCTCATTTTTGAGATCCGCTAGCTCATTTTTAATGCATGTTTCACTGAAGCTGCAGAATGCGAAAAATTTTTCATCAGAATATAAGAAAAATGTTATCAATATCTACATAACAGCCATTATCAACACATTTATAATCTCATTCAAAATCAGCTTTGCTGCATAAGCTATATTTTTCAGAAAAACTGTGCTGATTAACATTTATTTTATTTCTGTCCTTTGAATCTCTATCATTTAAATCCCTTATTAACTTTTCCGTTATTTTGCCAGTGTAAGGATAAGAGTATAGTTTCTTACTCATGTCAAGTTTTTTAAATCTTTGGAAAATACTATTACATGAGCTATTTTACCCCACATTTCATGATTTTAAAAGAGCATCACAAGGCCAGAAATGCCCTTTTAAAAACCCTCTTTTCACTTTTGTAGAGTGCAAGGCTTCTAAGACTGCTGCTTTAAACTTCCCTAATTCTTCCTGCTGTGATATCAACCAAGAAACTTCACTGAACATTTCTAAATCGCTACAGACAATTTTGCTGTCTTCACCTGGAAACAGCCTAACACTTTAATAGGGTCTGAAGGACTAGGCTGTGATTTAACTGGAATATTGCATTGCATCACGTGGCTGCGTTTAATTTCTAAGCTCTGCTTTTCTCTGCATAGTAAATGGCTGGATACTACAATCCTACAGCAAACAACCGCAATAGTTCTTCAACAGGTTTGGGTCCAACCCCAACTGAATTCTGAATGAAAAAAAGCTGTTGAAATGATCTTTCCAGCTCCCCCACACCTCCTTACTATTCCTGACCTAACGGTAGGGAGCCAGAGTGTGGAAAAGATGAATCACTTCCATCCGCAATTTGAGCAAAGTGGTGTATTAGCTGTGCTGAAGGCTCGTCGGTGCTTTGGCAGGTGTGAATCTGTTTTCCGGGGTTTTGGTAGGAATGCAAAGAGAGAAATGCAGGCTGCAGCTGCCAGATTTCTGCTTTATGTTCCTAAACTCCTACTTTGACATGTATAAATAACCAAATACTGAGGTACAGTGGGTAACCTGCTACCCAAGCACTGCAGTAACTCTGTCTGGAAGGATTCTTCTCTGTGCTCTCCTGTTCTGGCTCAGGCTGCTCATCAGGACAGCTGTTTGCTTTTGCAGCAATAAAGGATTAAGACTTTCGTGTTCTGCTGAAATAATCCTGCAGTCTTTATGCTGCAACTCCAGAGCACTTCATCAGAAGCACAGACTTAGCAAAATATACAATAAACGTGTTATCAGTTTTACCTTATCGGAATAGCTAACATGAGCACACTGCTGGGAAAAATCTGGCTGGTTTCAGTGGCACACAGGCTGTGTTTTCAGCACCAGCTCTGATCCTGAAGTGTTCTGTAATGCCCAAAAGGATGGCATGTAAATGTCTCATTTATGATAAAGAAGTGTCAGTATAAATTCTGAAGCAAAAATGGCAAAGCTGGATTTCGTGTCTGACAGTAGATTTCCAAACAATATACTTTGTACTGTGGTCATGTTTCAGTGCTGAGCTGTACAATTTATCCTACAGATGTCATTGTACACTCTCAGATTACTGTGGACTTCAGACATTGATATAAACATTTTATTAAGTTGTTCTAATCCATTGCTGCCACGATGAAAGTCTGGAAATAGAATTGATTTGGCTTGAATGTTTGAGTAAGATATTCCACAGTGACCTCAGAAGTAAAAATACTGTGAAAAACTTTCAAAAGCCAGCCTTTGAGGGGAAATGAAAGTTGTGTGGGGATTTTAAACCCAAAGCTAGGCAGGTAAGAACTGAAATTCCTTGCCACACTGGCACAAAGAGCAAAGTGTGTGACACGAGCTGGTGGCCTCAGGCAGCTCCCTGCCAGCAGGGCTGAGCTGCAGCTCCTGCCCTGTCCTGAACATCAGAGAGGCAATCCTGAGGCAGTCCCTGCCCCTTGGACTCCTGCAGCAGGGACAGACGAGAGCTGCCCTTGTGCAAGAGTCACCCCGAAGCCACCAGGGCAGGAGGAGAGTTGGAGCAATGACCTTCTTGCTGCCCAGGCCACGCTGTCGCAGCTTCCTTGAACTGCTGGGAAAGTCCATTCCACCTTTGGCAGCACCAACAGCTTTGGGGACCCACCCTGCCCCCCAGGCTCCAGTCCTTGGGCTCTCCTGGAGCACTGGGCTGCTTTATTGACGTGGGATTAAACCCAAATCACTGCATCCTCTCTCTGGTGCTGGCTAGCACAGGGCAGTCATGAGCACGGGTTTAACGGGTTAGATCCTCAGAATGAGGTACCTTATTGAAGAGGTGACAGAGCCACAGCCTTGTCGTGGGCTGAGAAAGTGCCAGAGCCATCACTGAGCTCTCTCTTCCAGCTCCATGAGTGATCCTGGCTATTCCACAGCACTCGGCTTCTTCTCGGATTAAAGAAGAAGGAAGGAAGAGCTGGCATTGTCCTCTAGGGACGTTTGGCTTCTTGTGTTAATGTTGACAATTTTAATTACCCTTATCTTTTTTATCCCTCTCTCCCACATTGCAGAAACTGTAGCCAGCTCAGTGGAGAAGCAGGAGCAGACTGGGAGCAGCAGACAGCTGCTTTTCCTGGAGGAGATGAAGAATATTATTTACCTATTGAACACCATTATGACCTGAAGTACGAATATGCAGATTCAATTTAATAACCAGCTAGGAAAATACGCAGTGTCTGTGCTTGAGATTGGATCCACAGAGCACTGAAGAGTTCAGCAAATGGCTTTTATCAGGTTTTTGTGTGTATGTATATCAGTGGTCAGCTCTGTACACATTTGCTAAGGCTACTGTTCATTTCAGATAGCTCCTGCTATTTCAGCTCTGGAAAAAAAACATGCTTTTTTGTACCTCTGAAGTATTATTTAGAAGTCAAAGACTTACGGTTACCTGGCAACCTATAAATGAAGTCTCTGGAAAAGGAACCTGGAAGAAGGGACCTATTGAATATCACTCATCTTTCTACATTGTAAATGAAGATCTCTCACAAAAGATGTCAAGTATAAATGGGTTTTTCCAACCTGGGACTAGTTTAAAGTTAGAATTACTACCAAAATAAAAAAATATAAATACATTTGTATGAATAAACAAAGATGGCAAAACCTTTCCACAATCCTGACCTTCTCACTGTCCTGCCCAGGCCTGTAACTTTACCTGAGGTGCAAGAAAGTTTCAGCTCTCTTTGAAAGGCTGCAAGTGTTTAATTAATAAATTAATTAAATCATAAGAACAGTCAGAAGAGTATGCCTGACTACCTGGTGCAGCCAGGGCATTGCAGTTTTTGCCATTTCAGGCTCCAACCCTGCATGGAAACACTGCCCTTACCCATCCTGTCAGGACCTCAGTGCTGCTGTCTGTCCAGTTAACAACGCACTGGAAAAACTTCTTTTTCATTGCTGCTGCAATTCTGAACCATAACCTGACTCTAGATGCGAGCTAGGGAATGTTACAAGTGTTCGAGGAAGCAGGATGGACACTGGAGGGTGAAATGCTGATTTCAGAGCTTTCTGAGCTGGGTGGAGAGCCGAGCACGAGGGCTGAGCTTTTGCATTCCGTGCTGAGCACAGGAGGAAGCTCAGGCTGTTCTCTGCAGATGCAGCAGCAGCAGCACCACACTCCCCAGCAGCTGAACACATCGAGCACACAGATGTCTGCTTTGGTATTAATATCATTTCAGATGTACATTAGAGGGGCAGATGTATAATCTGGGACTACATCCAAATTGTCTGCTAAGGCGGTAAGATAATCAGTAAGAATTTCTTGCCTTTTATTGTTGCTCATTCTTCCTCCTGTTCCTTAAAAACTAAATCAAGGGAAAGGAAGAAAAGAAAAAAATAACATCATTTAAACAAACAAACAAACAACAAAGAAACCAAAACAAGCAAACAAACAAAAACCCCTCCAAAAAACAAACAAAAAACACCCTCAAAGCAACCAAAACAACAAAACAGAACAAAACTAAAAAAAAACCAGACTGAAGCATCACAGTCAGTTGATGCAGCTCTATGGCACATGGCAAAGACTTTATTATCTCTGAAAGTGCAACGGTTTTGAAGTAAACAAACATTTAAACCTGCCATGTCGTAAAATGACCTTATTTAACTGAGGATCAGACCCCCACTTAACAGGTAGTGCCTATAGAGAAGAGAAAGGTCTTAAAACGTGTTTAAATGGTTTTTTTTTCCACAGTCCCTATCAACATTAACCCCTCCCCTCCTGCAGAGGTGTCTGTTCTGTGCCCTCCGGGCTGAGAGCACCATGGGAACGCTGATGTCAGACAGGACATGGCGTTTGCACAGTTACACCCCACTGATATAAAGAGTGAAGCAGAAATTATAATAGTTCACCTCCCTGGTAAAATTCAGAGTAGATGGGATGCCAACCCTCCTGCGCTGTTCCCGAGTGCACACTCTTATGAAAAGAGATGTAAAGCTGTTGGAGAAATTTTCACGTGTTCTTTGTGAATTATACAGATCACCAGGTATAACTGCAGGTAAATAGTCTGGAAGAGGGGAAAAAATCCCTGCCTGGCTTAACCACACCTCTAACAATATTCTTCAGATTGTCTTGGAATCATACAGCATAGTTATGAAAAAAAAAAGAAGTTTCTTCCTGCTGCTTCATTTTTACTATACAAACAAGAACAATAAAAGGCTTTGCAGTGGTGCAATCAAAATTCATTCTTCCTGGCATTTGTTCTTTGAGGCCAGCTACAGAAGTTGCTGTGCTGGAAGAAGTTAACAAGAAAGAGGGCTATTGTGAGGTTTGTTATCTACATTATAGCAACAGCAAGTTCATCAACACAGATGGAAAAAAGACCTGCCAGAGTTAGTTTGTTGTGCAGTACTTTCATCCCTGGCAAGGCAGGAAAACTACAGAATCTTGTGGTAGAATAATGACAGTAATGTCAGACTCTGTATTTTCATCCCCCACCAAAAAATTCCAAGCCCTGAACCCAAAGCTGTTTTTCTCCAGAAATGTCACATCCCAGAAACATCATAAAGCCCTTTTGATGGCTGAGAGCTGTGATACCAAATTCATGAGAGCAACGAGAGTGCTGGCCTGGGCTCCATTGCTGGTGAAATGATGGGAAACAATCAGATCACTGCTGACAACTTAAAAGCTTAGCAGGAGAAATAAGAAAGTACAGCAGCATTTCACAATCCTATGATTGTAGGTCCGTAGTGATAAAAATGTTTTACTTACTTATAGAGGAGGAAATAAAATTTTCCTAATCCTGAATCATGGGCTGTGTTGTAGGCGGGTGCACTTGTCAGATCCAGCAGACATAAAACACTCAAGGAAGAAAAATAATCGAATTGGAAACAGCTGCAGATTACTGAAGTAACAAGATGAAAGTCTACCAAGTATCATTCAGCCTTTAGAATGTACAGATGGATGTAAAAAAACCCTGAACCCTGTCTTATTCTGTATTATTTAAAGTTACACTCCTAAATCCAAAGATCTTTTGTAAGATTCTTGCAGCTGAAATCAGAAATAGGACTCCAGTTAATTTTAGCAGATGCCCACAGGTATCCCATAGAGTATAATTAGTCATCTGGAAAATGGGAGGGAGAAGAGGGGAGGGAGAAAATATATTCTATTACAATTATTTTCATTTTCCTAAGACAAAAAAAAGCACGAGGACATTAAACAAACATATATCAAATGCCATCAGGTACACTTCTTCAGAAGGTTCCATAAAAACATTTAACAGAATGCAGCTGAATGCCTACAGTATAGTACTCTGCACCATGCAGTGCAATAATTATGCACAATTAAAGCCTACTGTGCAATTTTGTTGCCATAAAAGCTCACTGACTCACACCAATTGAAAGATCTAAAACAACCTACTACAGAATCACTTCCCACAATTAAATGCCAATTCACAATTTCATCTCTATGGCCAAAATGCATTTCCCAGTTCGGTCTGATCTTTTCACAGTTGTGGTGTTTAAAGCTCAGGCTCTGAAAAAGTGAAGAAGAATTAGCATTAAAATAGCTTGGAGAACACTTCCATTTTCATTTCTAGGAAACATGGCTCTCACCCCCATCTTGGAGGCTCATAATAGGTACTGAATAATTAAGACAACCATGAAATCTTGCAAAAAATTTTAGAAATATAGGAAAGCTGTGTTCCCACTGTACAAGAATTAATAGTGCACGTTCATTTATTTGTATGAAATCCACATTGTATAAGTACAGGTTTATATTTATTATTGGGTGCCTGAAAAATCATGTGGTTCCTCCGCAGAACACACTAAAAAGAGTAAGAAATTTAAGACTTCTAAGTCTTAAATTAAAACTACTTATAGGAGTCAGAAATTTCTGCAGAGTCCAAAACTTACTATGATGGGAGCTGGAAAGGGAGAAATCCCAGGAGAACATAACAGGAATTGTAGCCTCTTTTAGTAGAGAGCATCTCAGATCTAAAGGTGATGTATAAAAAGAGACAAAATATACCACTTACATTTATGGAGGTCCAGCATTTCCCCTAAAAGTGTTCTTTTATCTCCATCACTGAAGAAGGTGTTTTCCCTCTGGCTTCAGTAAGGTCATAATTTCATTCTTTGGGAAGTTTCTCAACTGGGGCTCAAGGGATCCTGAGCAACACTGCTCTGGCACAGATAAAAGCTCACTAAGGGTCAGGTAACAGTGATGAAAAAACCGTCAAATTTTTACTTTAAAAAATATCATTGGGTCTAAATTTATGCAAATAAAGAAATATTACCAAGAAATGCGTGCTGATTGTGAGTAAAAAAACAAAAGTAGTATCAACCAGAAAATCAGTGAAACGAAGATGATATGCTAAGATTAAAAACAGATCCTTTAAAAATGTGGTAATTAGTTATTTACTAGTCCCTTTGGTGTAGCTATGTTCAAATTCTGTTAGGCACCCACATAAAGAAGAACTTAAAACAACTTTCTGCTTCTCCTGACTTGCCTTCCTCAGAGGCTCCCGAGATAGTGGGACACCACCCAGATTTCATCAACCTCAAATCTGCAGAAATCCTGACCAGGCACAGAAGACAAAATAACCTGAAATACAATCTCCATCAGCTTGAGCGACCTACATACCACCAGGCAAGATTTTTAATTCCTGATAGTGTCCTCTCCCTAATAAGTATCCTTTTCCTTCTGTAAACTGCTCTTCTTACTGTTATCCCTTTTCTCCCAAGAGAATCTGGCTCAGGCTGCTCAGCCAGTGAGTTTGGGAGCCGAGGGGCAGGACAGAAGCTCTAAAAGCAGCACTTTAAGGCAGCCTGGCTCTCATGCAGACTTGCAGTCTCAGAGTATCTTGTGGCACTGAAATTCTTCAGCTGTCAGGCTGCAAGCAAGAATTACCTCTAGAAAAGGAAATGTTTTAATTTTTTTTTCCTGTTATATTCTATACTCTTGTTTTATTTAGTTTTCAAGAAAGATGGAGAAACAGCAGCTTTGGCCATTTGAATTCACTTGCTTCATTATGCAGAAAAGCAGTTTATACTACTGCTAGTACTGTCTGAATTACTATCATATGTGATGGACACATTCTTCCTTGGTAAAAAAAGACTACACGTATTATTGCTAAATTATTTTGTATTTAGTACTTTATATTTCAGGTTATTTAGATCCCCATTTCATATCTTAAAAAATTTTACTGAAGTAAAAAGTTGCCGTGTTGGTACAAAGAGGTCAAGATCTCTTCCTTGGAAAACCATGATCCAGGGAACGCAGAGCCATTAGGTTTGTTTCACTTTCAGAGTATACTTATTTCATCAAAAATTCCAAAATGCTATCACATTCAGTCACCTCAGGCCTGACTTGCAAGATGACACCATGTCCTGCAAGAAAGGATGAGAAAGGTTTTGAATTTTAAAATTCAATGTACATAATTTCAAATCAGAGAACACAGCAGCCAAGAAGACCTTGTTTGCTGTTCCAAAAAGGCAGGATTTTGGACACGGAGCTCTGCCCAGACAGCAGCAGCAGCTGTGGAGGACAGGCAGAGATCTGTCACCCTTTTTGCCTCTGCTCTTGGGAGCTCAGGCTGGATTGTTGGGGAGGCAGTGGAGGGAACAGCTCTCCTCCTCATCCCTGCAAAGGGCTGAACCCACTGAGGCGCTGTCCACCAAACCCAGGCTCAGGCTGCAGCGTTTAAGGGCAGAGCCAATCTCAACCTGCAGCTTCAGCCTGAACAGCTTCCCAGCACAGGGACAAGCCCAACCCAGCACCTGCCCCAGCCAAGCAAGCTGCCCCATCAGGAGCACAGCAAGAGGGGCTGGGGCTGAATTCTCTGCTTCACAAAGAGTCCAACAGCTCCAGGCAGCAGGAGGGGTTCCCAGGGAAGCTGCTCCGAGCCCCAGGCACTGCAGGCTGTGTGGAGCACTGCAGCTCCCAGCCTGCCAAGGCACCAAACCAGAAAGCTCTGCAGTGCTTTGCTGACCTTGTCTGCACGATCACGTTTCGGAGCACAGGGTGGGAGCTCTGTGGGGTGGAATCCCCACCAAAGGCAGGGGAAAGATGGATTCAGCAGGGCACACTGTCATGTGTAGATGAACCAAAGTCAATGTCAAAGCCGGTGTCTGGAGACCGCATAAGCAGATCAGCATGAAAGAGCACCAATACGAGCTTATGTTAGTAAGATTATGATTTCGAGGCCATATTTTGGAGCTCCCTGAGAGCCACTTCACGTCACTTGGGCAACAGCAAAGCACTGTGTCCATGAGAACCCGTGGGAGTGGGCTGTGACAGCCAGAGGAAAAGGTTATGGAAAGACAGTGTAGGACATTCCTTTGTGGGGAAGGAATAAAGGAATGGAAAAAAAGCCAATGGTTTTCCCAGCAATTTCTATGCATTTAAGTCTTTCAACATCAGCAAATATTACATGTGATCACTTTGTTATTGCACCTTACATACCTGGACCTGTTTCCTAAAGGGAGCTTGAATGACACACTTCAGTGTGCTGATCCATTACTGCAACATCCTCTGCCTTTCTCACTGGCCTTGTCTGTAAGACTAAGGAGTGATACTGAGCTGGACACCAGGTATTGGGTCAAATATCAGGTTCAGCTTCCTGCCTTAATTTTGTAATTGTCTGGATGTTTAAATAATTTGGAAATTTTAATAATTATCCATATTACTATTTACATAAATCAACTCATAAAGGGTATATTTGATAACACGATCTCTGTTTGATAACTAAACACCTGAAGAATGAATCAGTTTCCCAATTTTTGAAGCATCCTTCACTGGAAGGTGTCTTCACCTTTCTTTACGTGGGATAAATGATAATTGTACTGGGTGAATAAAGCCTGACTCTGCATGCCAGAGCAGCCTGCTAGCCTGGAAAATTCTATACAGCTGCTTGAGCAAGATGGACATTTACAGGCCATGGACCAGAGCCAGGCAGTTCAATTAGTTGTATAATCTTCCTCTCAAGCAACTGCAGGCCAAGAAATTTTTCCAGACCTGGATTTGAAATAATAAAACAGATGACCAGTAAAGGAAGCCACGAATAAAACTATCATGCTAATTAAGAGTAAATAATTATCGCAGTGTACATAACTGATTGTGAAAAGGATGTTCTGCAGACAGAAAACAGCAGCAAGTATGTACTTACTTTGCAAAAGGATCAAGACTAGTGGAATAAGAACGGTCTTCAGGAAAATCAACATTAATAAGGGGCAAGGACAGTCTGCCCTTCTGTTCTCCTGGCATGTTTTGTTAAAGCACATACAGAAATTTATAACCAGCACATAGCCATGAAATCACTAACCCCAAGAAGATCTGCATTTTAGGTACTATTAGCAATGATGCTGTTAACATTAACATTATTCCAGAACCAAACAACCTGGGGAAATAATATTAAAAAACTCTATTCCAAGTACAGTGTGGAGAAGAACTGAAGCAGCGACTAAGAGGGAAATGGAAAGACAAACTTTAAAATCCTGCATTGCCTTTAGGGTGATGGACAACAAAGAAGTCACATTTAATATAAAGAATTAATTCATGTGATCCATATTGGCTCATGCAATCAGCAAGGAGCAAGACACATCTCTGCTGCTCCTACTCTCACTTTTACTTTAACAAGCCTTGGGTATATCGCTTTCTTCTAGTCACATCAATCTCAATTTGCTACCAAAAAATCTACAGAAAAGTTACAAAATCAAATTAACAGAAAATAAGCACCCTAAGGACTGCATTTAGAGACAGTTATTTACCCATTGTAGGGATTAACTGCAGATTATCCATTAAAATCAGATTTTTTCATTGATGTAAATTAGCACAGCTCTGTTCAAACATACGGGGCTATGCCTTTGACTCCCAGTTGATGATCCAGCCTGTTCTGTTCTCAGAAGTGGGATTTTGTTCACCTGAACAGAGACTCAGTGGGATGCCTCCGAGCAAAAAGTTGTAAGCCAGTGTTCACAGCAAGCCCAGTTTCACACCGCACCTGCTGAGATGTTTCAGCTGTCCTGAATTCTCCAAAAGGCTGCTTTGTCTGCAAAGGAAGGTAAAAAACCCTCCCAACACAGCAGCAAATTAAGAAGGGGGGAAAGGGACACCCTATATTTAAATCCCATAAAGCACAGAGAAATCTCATCTCAGAGGGACAGTGAGTGTGTGGGCGAGGGGCAATTTTTTAGATGTTTCTTCAGAGATTTACAATTTCCATGTAAGCAATTATCCTTTCTGTAAAAGACACGCATTTCAGACTCCCAACTTTTGGAAAGCCAGACTGTCTCCAAGGAGTAACTTGGTACACATAAAGATGGGGGAAAAGAAAAACACAGTAGGTTTGTGGGAGTAACACGTGATTAAAAACCAGACAAAAAGCACACCAGGGTACCACTAACCAGCAGAGTCCATTTACCAGAGGAAGAATTTCTTCTACCTAACCTGAGTTTGGTAATTTGCAGAATGCAGGAAAAGCGTTTTCAGAGGTCCATGAATAGGTTTAAAGGCAACAAGGTGGCTCAGAGGAAGGAAACATTCAGACTCAAAGGATTGTGGGTGGAGAGCAATGAAGTTATTGCTAGAAGGATGTTTTCAACACGTTTTTCACTACGCGAAGATTTTTCTAAGCCAGAAAAAGAAATATGATAGCATCTCTTGGGTGTTTTGATGCTGCAAGGTATGTCTGGGCTAAGGGGACACAGAACACAAAAATTATTTCACTGTTTCATGAAGGAATAGCTTAAGCATGGAAAAGGTTTAATCTTCCAGAGTTATTGATAATTACCTTAAGGGGCAGAATTCGAGATGGAGGGAGAGGATTTGCACAGCCCTCACCTTATGTGCCACCCTATTTACCTCCCTTCCTACACCTCTCACCTTGGCTTATTTTTTTCCTGATCTCCTACAGATGTCGATTTTGGGGAGCCTGAGCCAATTCCTCAAACACTGAATCTCAGTTTTTAACATTTCTATATCTCCATTCTGATGGCTCTGCCCCATTTGGTACAGGCGCAGCTTCTGCAGCAGCAGCAGAGGTAAATTGACATCGGCTACATTGAAGAAAAAAGACTTTTAGCTTTTGGAGCAATCCTCACTCTCTTTTCAAACAGCTAAAAGACTTCCTTTAAAAGTGTAGCAAATAGCAGTTAATCTTCATTGGTGTCTCTCTGGTGGCATCGGAACTGAAGGTCCTGGCCCAGCACTGATCTCAGCGCTGGCACATTCTTGTGGGGACTGATTAAGGACTTTGGGAAGCGAACTGACTGCTCAAGCAGCACAGGTCAGGCAGGGCAGGAGGAATTAGGGAGATTTAAGGGAATATGAGAGACAAGATGGCAATATTGCTGCAGGGCCTGGGCTGAAAGCTGTGGCTATTGCTTCCCTAAGAACTAAGGCATCCTTAAGGACAGGGGAACTACAGCTTTCCGCCCAGGCCCTGAAGAAACTGGGCCAACAATTTGTTATCTTGTTTTCACCTCATAAAAAAATAAAATTATTATCACTACCATAATTTTAGGAAGGGCAAAACCCAAACCGCTGAAAGATGAAGGAATTTTCCTAGGTACAATCAGTAATAATAAGGAAGGGAAGAGGCAGATTTGTGTCCACCCACAACACTCAAAGCAACACAGAAAGGATTGGGTCCTTGGAACAGGTCAGATTCAGAAGGACACTACAGAACTGACTGTAGGACTCTAGAGTTTCTCTAAGAGTCTATTCTGTCTTGAGTTTGCCCCCAGCAACCTTTACACCTTGAAACTATTATCCTCTCCTGAAAACAAAACCAAGCAAGAAGCACAATGTTTACCAATCATATAACAAAATACTGTTATGTGGAACAAGAAGCTTTGTTAAGGAGTTCTCATGAAGATCCACTGCAAGGCCAACATACACTTCAGATTTAAATAGTCTGGTAGGTGAGGAGAAATACACAAAGCCAGGATTCTCAACTGCTCTGTTCTTCTGCCTCTTTGCTATACTGCTAGGGTGACTCTGCTGCCAATTTTTCAAACAATTTAGAACTGAACAGTCTTTTTTTAAACCTGTGAGAGGAGGAAAGAAAAAAAAGGGAAAAAGGAAGAATTTATAAAGGGAGACATAAATGTGTCAGTTTTAGAAATCATCTGCAAAGGGAGGAGGTAGGTTGGCAGGTGTAATGGCAGGCCAGAGCCAGAAAGCAAAGATACATCATTAAAAGCATTAACTATGTGTTTTGATGAATTACTCTGGCAGGGTGCCAACATGACATTACTATTATTTCATTACAGACTCGACGTGTCACCAAACCTTCATGTCATTTAGACCCCTAAAAGCAAATTAGTGGTTTTTAAAATAATGAAACATTTCTACCATTTAAGTTTTTGGGTGTTTTGAAACTTCTAATCCATGGCAATCTGAAGCTGATTCATCCACTATTCACGGAACAGTTGAGACTCTCACAAAATTGTTCTGTCTTGAAGCTTTATCAAGAGCTCAACCTCTCGCCCTACCCTCGAGTACAAAGGCAGCAGACAAGGACAGGAATAATTTCAGCTCAGGCTGACTCCTTTTGCACCGCTCAGGTATACCTCATTTACTGGAAATCCATTATGCATCTAATTGCAAGGGGCTGCTCATTCCCTTACCATGGCTCTCCATCAGCTCCTGACAGATCATCACTTTGTTCTTTCCTTCTCTAGGTTAGGCTGGTCCTGATTGCCCTTTGGCATCTCAGAGAGAACACTGGCTCAGTCCATAACCATTTCCTTGAGAAAAATATTTCAGCGAGACTCTGTTTTACCCCAGGAACACTTTTTTCCGAGCTTCTCCTCCTACACTTGAAACTCACTATGGCCAACACATTCCTGTAGGAAGAGTAATAAATCCAGCTCCATTTTTAAGCACTGGGAGAACATCACATGCAAATGAGTGACAGATGGAGCTGTATCAGCTTTTACCTAACAGTGAAAGGGGAGGTAGAAGTCAGTCTCAGCATTTTTGTCAAAATGCGTTTTTAACAAAAGACATATGTTAAATTACTAACACATATCCATAATATTTTTAAATATTTATACTGTGAACTAATGACATCCTCTCAATTAGTGAAAAGTACCTTCTGTACATTCCTTTGTGAGTAAGGAAACACATAAAAAGGCAACTTGGGGAGAGGTGGGGATGAGACCCAACCTCATTCATCATGGTCCTTGCACCAGATTTCCTTTTTGTGTCCCTTTGCTCTGAGACCACCACACACCCCGTGGTGAGAAACCTCTCATGGGTTAGCACTTTCCTGTTTGCCTGCAACACCACAGCCACAAAAGCCATCTGCTTATAACTTAGCTGTTTAAATTTTTTCCCTCTTTTCTTCCAAAGGGATTGAGGGGAAAAAAAAAAGTAGATCTACTGGCAGACGATCTTCTTTCTAAATGGGAACACTATTACAGATAGACAGAATGTTCCTTTATGTTTATGAAGCTTCCCTTGCTTTGTGGAAATGCACACTCGCAGTGTAATGATGAGTTTTCTATCATCATTAGCAGCAGGACCCCAGTAGTTAAATCAAAGAAGCCTAGTAAATGCCCCAACAGTGGAAGATTCCCACAAAGAAAAGCCTATTTAGTTAATTAAGGAATCTTTACGATATGAAGATTTTCATCTCACAGCGAATTATAACACGTTAGGTAACACTACCAAAAAGGGTCCTGAAAGCTTGCAAAGCCACAAACAAGAACTGGCTTTTCTTTCATGTGATCCTGAAGAAGTGGCTGGGAGCAAGAGTGGGGGGAAACGAGGGGGAAAGAGGAAGAAGAGTTCACATTGAGGTGGGAAACTATTGTTTCTCTGGAAACCTTAAGCTTTGTCCAAGTTTTTTAAAACCAATATAAACTGAATATACTTGGGTTGCAGATATAAATAAAACCCAGGAATGTCTCCCACATACATACTGTTGATAGAAAAAGAAGTTTGAAAATGGGGTTTAAATCATCCTTCTCAGAAGCTTTAAACCTCGCCTTGTAGCAAGCGACACCGAGCTTCTGGCAAGTGACAGTTTCATGTATGAAATGTGTCTCCCAAAACTGAAGAGCATACAGAGTAGGACAAGATAATGTGTCAACAAATTACATCCTGAAGACTGAAAGCAATCTGGAGAGCCTGCACTGACTGATCTCTTCGTATACAGAAAAGTATGGGGTGTCAGGATATCACAGAGGGGAGTTTAGATCTTAATAGCCTAACGGAATAACAATACATGGATTCGCATTGTGGATGAGGAAAAACAAATACTCACAAAACAACAATCACCAAGCAAGTTCTTACCTCAGCCTTTTCCCCAGTAGCTCCTCATGGGCCTCCAGACATCTTTATCAAAGCCTCCGCTGCAAAACCTACTCCCTGTGCTTCTATGACCACCTGCCCCATTTCTGCAGCCAGCTGTCTGCTCAGCACAACTCTTCAAGTACTGACACAGCCTAAGAAAGTGATGTGCTTGAGGGTTTTATGTTTTAATGGCAGGACCTGCAAAAATTATTCCACGTTTTACATTATGGCTTAAAAGGGAGGAATCACACAACGACTCGGATTTTGGCCATCAGTTAGGACACTAGAATAAAGACAGGATTGTTACTGCCAACTTGTCTTTGAAAGTATATAGAAACTTTTCAAGCCAAGTTGCTTCAAATTCTTCATTTGAGCTCCAGAATTCCTGTTGCTTGTCAGGGAATATGAGATGAACTCTTTGTTAATTAGTTAGCGGAAAAGCAAGTATCCCCTTGTTTTCGTGTAAAAAGTTGCTTCTAGTGTAAAAAGCTGTGCAGTAATATTTATGATTTCAGTAAAAAAGAATTCATCTGTAGTTAATCCAGAAAACTCAGAAAAACCTACGGTGGGATTTTTTTCTCTCTCTTTTTTTTTTTTTTTTAAATTAAGTATTTAGGTCAATGACTATCATCGCCGAGGTTTTAATTATTAAAGGCGCCGAAAGTTCAGCTGCAAGAAGAAAGGTCAGTGTGTAGCCCTGGTTAACTCCGGGAATCAGAGATCATAAACAGGTAAATTAATTGTCTTTTCAGCGCTTTTCCAACACTCGCTCGGCCGGAGCCGCGGGATGGGCACGGCCGGAGCTCCCCCTGCCGCTCACAGGCCTGGGCTCGCTTCCCCATTCAGGTGCTCGCAAATAAAAGTCACCAAAAGCCATGAAAAATCGGTGTTTGACAGCTTCAAGGAGCCGACTGCCGCGGGCTAACCCCAGCCCAGCCGCGCAGAGCCACTCGTGTCCGCCCGGCTCGGGGAGGGTAAAGCAGGAGATCTCGTGGGTTGAGATACAGGCAGCTCAATGGGAAAGCGAATTGTGCTCGCCAGGAAAGCGAAGCTAGGAATGAGCCCCTGCTCCCATGGCTGGGCAGGTGTTCAGCCATCCCAGCAGGGCAGGAGCCCAGCACGGGGCACGGGGACTGGGGAGGGCAAACACCGTCACTCCAAATGTCCCCCCTTCCCCTTCTCCCTCTCACTTCATGTGCTGACCATCATGTCCGACGGTCTGGAATGTCCCTGTGGTCAGTCTGGGTCACCTTCCTCCTTCTCCCTCTCCCTTTATGTGCTGACCATCATGTCCGAGGGTCTGCAGTGTCCCTGCGGTCAGTCTGGGTTATCTTCCTCCTTCTCCCTCTCCCTTTATGTGCTGACCATGATGTCTGACGGTGTGGAGTGTCCCTGTGGTCAGTCTGGGTCACCTTCCTCCTTCTCCCTCTCCCTTTATGTGCTGACCATCATGTCCGACGGTCCGGAGTGTCCCTGTGGTCAGTCTGGGTCACCTTCCTCCTTCTCCCTCTCCCTTTATGTGCTGACCATCATGTCCGACGGTCCGGAGTGTCCCTGCGGTCAGTGTGGGTCACCTTCCCCCTTCTCCCTCTCCCTTTATGTGCTGACCACCATGTCCGAGGGTCTGCAG
The DNA here is from genome assembly GCA_036785705.1 of Acanthornis magna. NCBI lineage: Eukaryota > Metazoa > Chordata > Aves > Passeriformes > Acanthizidae > Acanthornis > Acanthornis magna. Next base: position 7,546,775 of record JAWUZG010000194.1, read on the forward strand.
TGTCCCTGCGGTCAGTGTGGGTCACCCATCCCGGCGGTGCCCCCTGCCACCCTCCGTGCAGCCCCCGAGCCCTCCCCAGCGCGGCCACAAAAAGCAGAAAGGCCTTGGCTCAGCAGTAGCAGAAACATCTCTGTATCATCAGCCTGGAGCTCAGCACAGCCCCAAAACACAGCCCACGGGGAAGAGAATTAACCCTGCCCAGCCCAAACTGCACACAGCCCAAGCTGACACCAAAATATAACCTTCTGCATCCTGGCTGACTTCAGGGAAATCAGACATCCCAAAACTCACTTTTAAGCCCACACCTAGTGACCATTTTTTCTTAAGTGATGATATGAAACACATTAAGCAGTAACCCCAACTAAATACCAATTCCTGTTAAGAAAATAAGATTTATAATCTTTATTGTTTACTTACATATAATAAATATAATACAGAACAAAAACATCACACCCATTGATTGTACTATACAGGCTGTTAATCAGAATACATTACATTTTCTTTTCATTAGCCCTTTTATAGGGTTTTGGTACTGGATATTAAGAACTTCAATTTATAAACCTTTTAACATAAAAACAATCTTCCAATTTTCACCTTTATGCGTGTTTCAATATTCATGTATATACTGGTTTTGTTAAAAATATATAAGCACTGTTCAGTATTTGCAATATAGGACTTCAATTTCCATTCATTAAGTCTCTATTAATATAGAGAATTTCAAAATAATAATACTTTAAATCTGATTTTAATTAAAAATACTTATTCTATATTTTTTATTTAACTGACCTCCCATCAGAAAATGAAGTGACAGGACAAAGAAACCCCAGGCAAAAGCCAGTGTTCACTTTTAAAGAACAAAGGGTAAAAGTTCTGGTCCTTGCTTCACCTGTATTATTCTGGAATAATGGAGACACAATTTGGTATAAAGAGGGCAGGAAGAAACCAGAGTTTCTGAAGAGATATTAATCTTCATTTCAGATTTACCACTGCCATCCTGCTGTTTTCTTGGCTTAAAAATCACTGCATCAAACCCTGATATATGTTTTTCTCTGCATGAATATCCTTACTATTAAATGGAAATTAGATTAAAATGCTACATTTCTTTTTTATCAAAAATAGATCAAGGTTTAACACACTCTGAAATCAGGTTTTCAAGTGCAAATGCAATACACATCAGCAATTCACGTTCTGGTTTCGCTAAGGAAAATGGTTAAAAGATGATGCATAAAGATGTTTCATAGAGGACACATATCTGGAACTTGCTGTGCTCCCAGAACATGAATTATCAGCAAACTGTACAGACTTCAGGCAAAAAAAAAGTTTTCTTCAGGTGAAAGCTCTTCAGTTAAAGCAGCTTCCACTTTAAAAGTGTAACTGAGAATTCCCTGAAACTCAGAACAAAATGCAACACCAGAACAACCAAAACTACTGGTTTTGTGCATCTTCTAACGTACTCAAGTTTCAGGAGTTTCATAAATCAAGATTTCACAAACAATTTTGTTTTACTAATATCTACTCCAAAGAGACCTTACACAAATTTTAAATCTTTACAAAGACCCCTTCAGCTCTGCACTGCTGAAGTTGTATCTCAGACTGATTACATTTCCCTCATTCCATTCAGGTAATGTCAACTCTTGCACCTGCCTATGCTTTCCATGCAGCCCTGTATGAACAGCCTCTCGTGACTGCCAATTAACAGAGCGTTCCTTTGTAACTGCACTGGATGTACTTTAAAAAAACCCAAACCACAAACAAAAAAAACTTCTTAAGTCTCCAAACGTAATTTTTTTCCCATTTTTTTAACCAATCACAGACCTTGATTTAAGCATTCAGCTTCAATATGAAATGATTATTTAAAATACCTACTTTCTATATTAGATCAAGATCAACCAGAGATCAATCCAATAAACTACTGCCCAAGCACTTCTTATATGGAATTGGACTATGCATGAAATTACCCCAATGATTTTACAGAATATGCTTCCTATTGATATTCTTGATTTTCAATTGAGATTTTGGTTTAATTTTTTTTTAGGGTTTGTTTTCCTTCTCCAATAGGAAAGTGGCACTGCTCAGATGGAAAGCCCCTGCTGTTCCCCTAGCCAGGGGAAAAAGGAGATTCTAAAGTATTTTAGAAATTACTGATTCTGGCAATGGAACTAACTTAATTGATATGCAAGAGGTCACATTTAGGCAGAAGAGAAGCATCACCTGTACCACAGATAAGGAAGACTTGTGGACTGGCAACATCAGTAATATATTAACTGGTATCACTGATAGAGATACAGCCATATTATAAAATTAGTTTTGTGCTAAATGGCTAATTCCCCTCAGCTTGGTAAGTGTGGGGTTTTAAACTGGTTTTATTTGGTTGGGTTTCTTTAAAAAGTGTGAAAAAAAAAACAGGAACATATGTGAAGGACTATAGAAACAGCCCAGAATTATTATTTGAGGCTCAGTATCCAGTCATATTTCTTCTGTGGAACATAAAGAAAATTTGTGTACCTTCCCTGAAAAAAACCTTCAGAAATTCATTAATAAAAGGAACATTGGATGCAACTTTATAAACTGAGATGCAGTTAAAGGACTCTGAACTTGCAGAACTAAACAGCTGCTTTCAACAAAAATCTTCAGAGTAAAGCTCTTTATGCTTTTCAAAAGTAGGAAGTGAAAGCCAGATGAAATTCGGGAGGCATTCCACATCATGATAGGCATATCCAGGAAAGGTTTTGTTACCTACTAATACCAGATGTAATGGCAAGAGTGAGAACACAGATCTCCAACAGTCACATTTATATGTCAGATTTCTAACACCACAGACGACTAGGGCAGTCAAAATACAATTACACTGGCTTTGCCTAGAGAGGAAATTCACTTTGCAATGAATGCAACAGGGCATGTAAATGGAAATGTCAAAGCAGAAATCATCAAGAGGAAGCTGATGCTCAAGGCTGATGACTATGATCACGTTTCACGATGGACAAAAAAACTCTCATAGAAGTGTATGACAAAGTGTAGAGATTAGTATTTCTCATGCTGCTGATTTTAAACAAAAGTCATGTAGCAAGACAAATTCACATTCTAAATAATTAAGCTGCATACTGGTTATGTGGAAATCTTTTGTGACCAGTAACAGCAGTGTCTTTACCATTTTTACCAGCAATAAAATCCCTCCATCTTTATTACTGAGGTCTTAAAGCAAACCTCTCCAAATATATGCTGCAGACAGAAATACTGCAAAGGCATAAAGGTCAACCTGACTGCAGAGTCCCTTTCAATAAAGTTTTACTTTATTAATGCTGTCTATGACTCTCGTGGGCTTTGGATCAAATCCCAGTCTAGCCAAAGTAACTTTACTGGAAAAACAAACAAAAAATCCCCAAAGTAGGCAGACTTGGTAAAAATTTAATGATATAAATGAATATATTTATGTTAAAGATTTATACTGATCTACCCCACAATCAGATTATGTATTATTATAGCACTGCCTAACCCTGAAAGTTAATGTCACTGGCATGCCAGAAATGCAGCTTCAAAATCAGCAGAGTAACTATTCATTTTTATGGCACAGAGGACAATGAAGTAGAAAATCAAACACACATCACAGCATCAGCTTAGAATGGGTGTTTCTCCAAAAAGTAACGAAGTGTTGGGCAGAGTACATTTTATTGACATCTTTAAACGCTCTTAACATTCTCATCATTATTTACCTGATAAGCTTAATGAAATTCAACACGGAAGTTACATGATGTGAAATGTTTGAGTGAAACCTGGAAATGTTTGTAGCGATTTTAAAAGCAGGAATTAGTTATCGGCTCTCACAACGTATGGTATCATCCATATTTCCCTGAGAAATCATGCCCTGCAATGGTCATGTACAACAAAATACATTAATGAAATCCTGGTTTAGACAGGGAAAAAAATGTGTAACAACAGTTTATGAATGAACACATAAATGCTACTGGAGTTATAACTATTAAATTGCAGGCACTACACACGACAGCCATAACAGAAATGGTAACTAACTCAAAACTTCTCCCTAATAAAGAAAACTGATTCCAAGTACCATCCTACAGTTAGCCATATAACTACATTGTGATATCAGTTTGTTTCTTGATTTTTGAGCATGCCACTTCACTTCATTTACAAACACCCTGCCTTTCTGAGGCCTATTTCCATATGAAATTTTAAGCATGTACATAAAAACAACCTATCTCCAAAATTTAGCTGGTTTTCCCTGTCCCCGATAGCTTAGTTTAGCTCAGAAAAATAATTTCCCTAAGACGGGAGGATCTTTGAATAGGGAATAGGAATGACAACATTCAACACTAAGAGAAATGGAACCAAGAATTACAAAGAAATCGTTTTGCCACCTTGTTTAAAGCCATCACAGCTGTGAATAGCAGTACCTAGGCAAAACTATTGTGACAGGAATGACAATTACAGCAGCACACACACCAAGAAAAGCAATTTGCAGGCTCTCTTATTTTTGTTTACTAGTACATTCCAAGGAGATCTGCCACGAGCAGACCAAGTATCCCCTGCAGCTCCCTGGGTTGAACAACAGCCCTGCTTAACATCCCATTTCCACAAAACACCTCAGCATCTGCACAGCACAGGGACAGCCAGGCAGGGCCTCAGCCTCCAGCTCGGGAGTCTGTGTGCAGGTGCCTGCAGCCCAACTCCATGGCCAGCCAGAACAGTCCTGTCCTACAGCCCCTGCCCCTTCCAGGGATTCCCACAGGGCAGAAGCCAAGGAGCAGGATGTAGTTAGTGAACACTGGGAAAGCCAAACACCAGGCCCTCAGCGCCTTCAGGAGCACTCATGTGCCCCAGACTTTGTTACAGATGTGGTATGTCCATCCCTTGCTGGAACAGCATTACATCTGCAGCAGTCCCTTGTAGTGAACACATTCTCAACGGGACTGAAACCCAACGCCAAGTGGCCAGAAAAACTGAAATCCTTTTCTGCCTCTGTTCTGAAGTGCAGCACACTGCTTATCAAACTGGGCGAGACTCACCAAAACCCTAAAAGCAAAGGCATGTTCTGTAGCTTTTGGCAAATTATCATAATTTCCTTCATATATAAAAAACAAACAGCACCAAAACCTCAATTGCATGCACAGAAGAAATTGTTGGCTGTCTCAAAGGATTACAGGAATTAGTTCAACTGTTTGACAGAGCAACACGTAGTATTCATTTCCCATTTCGTAGGCATGGGAAATCACTGTTCCTTAACTACCTAATGACAATCAAAGAAATGCTTGACATTATTTTCCTAAAGTGTATGTGGTTCCCACAAGAAATAAGTCAGAATAAAGACATTCCCAAATTGAAACAGTAAGAGCAATGACAATTTACGCTACCACACAGAGGTAAAGCATTCACGAGAGCTCCTTCACATTCCAGTTGTGTCGCGGGGAAGAAATACCCAGCACGTCTCCATTGCGTCAGAGGTACCTGAGAATCAAAGCTAAATCTCTTGTGCATTTACCAAGCACCCATTAGAGAGCTACGCAATTTACATTTCAAATCAGACATTATATTTATAAAATATTGTTGTACTAAAAATCACAAGGTTTTGTAGAAAAAACTCCATCACATTCTATTAAATGCAGGAACAATGTTGTATGTCATAGCTTCTGTAATTGAAAGTGTAACATGTTTCTTGTAACTACAGGGGCACCACTGTTTAAAAATCCTTTCAGGAAGGACAATTTGTTTTGTTCTTACTCTTTAAAGAGCTGTAGTTTAATGCAAAAACACAGCTTAAGTTACCTAGTGCCACAAGATAAAAATATTCCATATCTTATGAAAAAACAGAAAAAAACCCAAACACATTTTTGTTAAAAACAAAAACAGTGGGAAGGCCCTGACTTTGAGTTTACTGAACATTCTTCAACATTCCTGGGGTCAGATAAAGAATAATATTCTCTTAGTCCTTCTTTTCTTAACCCCTCAGGCTAATGAATAATGCAAATTAACAGTCATATACATTGGAGACTATGATGATCTTTGACTTTAAGCCATGAACATAAGGGCAAATATAAATAGCAACTGCCCATTTGACATTACAGCTCCCATTGTATTAGCATGGCCAATTTGAAAAAACAGTAATAGAAAATTTTGTTACAAATACTGTCATTGCCCATCTGAAAGCAAACTCAGTTTTCCCAGGCTTAATTCCCTGATGCCACAAGTCCCAGCTGATTCAAATTGGGAGTTAATGCCTGGTATCAAATATTGAGCAGGATCTCATTGAAGCACTTCATTAACTGAAAAGACATTTTATTATTGTGAGTAGGCATTAACATTACCTCTTGAAAAAAAGCTGAAGCAAACATCCTCTAATTTGCCATAATTTTGAAGGACAAATCCAAAACCTAAGGAAACTCCACTTATAAAAAACTTCCTGAAAATTGTACTGAAGTAAAATTTAGTTCAACATACTGCATTTTTGACCCCTCTATTTGTGGGGTTTAAAAATTTAAGGGTGAAATTTAATCAACTTTTTTGGTCTGTTTTCTGTTTGTGATTTTGTTGTGGTTGGTTTGGAGACTTTTTTAATTCCTATTTAAGCGTCCAAAGAAGGACTTACTACCTCATCTTAAGGAAGTGCCTCAGATCACCAAAGGTTGTAGTGCAATCTATTAAAAACACGAAGGAAAAACTTGATAAAGGTTAAGTATTTGACCAGAATAGTCCCAGGTTAATTTTGTCTTTCTTCTCTACATGCAGTTCTTATATTAAATTCCAGCTGCTGTCTCGAATTCTTCATAAATGTAGAGCTAAGCATGTTGCTTTCCTGCATCCCCTCTCAAATAATATTTTATCAATTTTATCACCAGAAGACCAAAATTTCTTTTGGAAGGATCTTTACTGAGTGCCAAAACATGAACAGGTATTTCTGCTATGTCATCCTTCTGTATTTGTGTGGAAGGACAGCAGAAATACCCTACATTATTAATAACCTTATGTGGAAGAAAATACTCCTGGCTAAAAATCCATCCTACATTCATTATAAAAATATAAAATCCATCAAAAGCCAAAATTAACTTTGATCTAAATGTCTTATAGGCCAGGAGCTGGAAAATGGCATTGACTAATTTCAAATATTCCTGAATATAATTATAATAGCTTCTCTGAATTAAAAAGGATAGAAACACTGCAGTGGAAGGAAGATAATTATCAGTTTTAGAATAAATTTATTAATACAGCTGGGAGGAAGGGAAAATCAATGCAAACACCTTTCCTTTTCAGACTGTTTAGCAGATCAGTGTAGTGCCAACCCATTGACTGAGAACTTTCACAATTAATTTGATCTCTTTCACAATGTGGCAGCTACACGTGAAGATTTTCATGTCTGAAAGGTAACTGGCATTGAGAATGGGTTACAGAACCAGTCTGCTTTAAAACATGTATAAGAATGTATACCCAAATGTATTGTAATTAGAAATATTTTACCATTCACTGAAATTTTAAGCGTTCCTGATTGTTGGGCAATTTTTTTGATTTTTAAACATCAGCACCCATTGCCATTACAAGGCTACTCGAAATGGCCTAAGACATTACATATGTAGTGTTCCAGGACCGTACAAAGATCCTGCCTCAATAATTATAAGAATGCACTTAATAAATTATTTTTCTATTTTTTCTATTAATATGCAAATAGTTTATACAACATAAAAAATTTAATTTGTACCTACTACAGGTAACATATCTATTTAGCTTTTCATCTGAAAGCCTGTAAGACTTGATGACCTGCGAACTTATTTACATAAACCCCTTTAAAGTATCTTTTAAAAATAATATTGTCCAGCATTTAACAAAATTGTGACTTAAAAGAAAGAAATCACTTAACAGCGTTTGCTTTCTTGATTTTGTCAAGTAATGTCACCAGCTCAAGTGTCATAAGGCAGGTTGGTTGCTCAGATGGACTAAGACTCCCTATGGTGATAGGCATGTAGTAAATCTGTTCATTTATAAAATCAGATGAAAGCAAGAAAGAGAAAAAGTTTAGAGTTTCAAAAGAACTGAAACTTCTTATTTTTACTACAAATTCAGAATAGGCACTGAAACATGATTCCTTAGGGACTTTTCCAGAAGATTGTCTCTTCGCTGGGCATCATTCCATTTTTAAACTAAGAAGAAGGAAAAAAAAAAATTATCAAGGGTACATAACTCAGGATTACAAAAGAGGATTTACCATATGTATTTGTTTGCATCTTACTAATGAAGCAAATAACTCCATGTCTTAAGCTTAAGACATCACAATTACTGTATTGATTAGAATTTTTAAAATTTTATTATTAGGTTTAAACTACACTGGAAAATAAAAATATACTTTTCATGTAATTCTGCGCACATTATTAAAAACCAAAACCCTGAAGCACAGAGCAAGGAGAGTCCTAAACCATGTCTGTTTCAATGCTCCAAGCCAGTACTGATAAGCCATGTAATGTTCTTTCTAGAGATTTGTGTAACCTCCTCTTAAAAACCAATATTTTGCAAACTCTTCAGCTATGCTTATCATGAGAAATATTTAGCCCAATATTTAATGGAATTTAACAACTTAATTCTTGTCAACGACAAACACAAAGGCTCTTTTCCATTTTCTGGACCTGTAATGATAAAGTCTGGTGATGTTCTCTAAACTTCCTTCAACGGTTGGTGTTTTTCATGAGCTGCAGTAGCCCAAAGTGAGACCCCAAAGGCATTAAAGAGTGAAGTAATTACTTCAGATGTCTTCCAAACACATCATCCATGCCAACAAGGTGAACACCTCTTATGGCTTATTGACTCCCAGTTTTGGATGAACTTTGTAATACTTCTTAGTCAAAAACTACATTTCAAAAGCATTGACCAAGAACTGTGAGAGAATAATGCTTGGCAATGAGTAATAATAATAATAATAAAAATAATAAAAATAATGATTTTGAGGATACGCTTCAAAACTCTGTCTATCAATACAGAACAAGACTGACTGCATGATCTTTAAAAACATGTCCTTGTGTAAACAAATGTCATGAAAACCAATCCTCCCCTTTCTGTGCATTGTTTGAGGTTTATTAAAGGTTTACCTCTTGTCTATGAACATCAGCTGTCTCCATCCTGTGAAACGCTATGCATAGGGATGAGGCTTTCACACTGCTCACTTTCCTCTGGCATTCTAAAAGAAACACAGTTATTAATTTATTTAAAGTCATACAGCAACATTAAATTAGTTGTTACAAAACCAACATAAGTACCAAGTTCTCAACTGTTTGAACTTTAGCCATTAAAAACATGCAAAGACTCCTTAAGTTTATCAAGTGTACTCAAGTTTGTGCAATTTTCACTGCATGTGCTGGGTACAGAAAGTATCATAGAGGCATTAAGGGAAAAAGCTGTGACAATCACTAGGAAACTTCTTTTAAAAGGTAAACAGACTTCACACCTTTCCATTTTCTAAGCATTACATATATTAACAGCATAGGCAACTACTACTATTACAAAAGTAGTACACCTGAATACAAAATCAGGCGAAAATAAGCAGAGTATGTGTACTGTAGCTTATAGAAGAGTAGAGGATATTGGAAAGGCTAAAGAAGAGATAGGATTAGAGTTTGTGACTGCCCTACCTCTGAATTCGATGTTTTCTACAAAAAAAGGCAAAAATTCTTCTGATTCCCACCATCACTGGATCCCAGTTGTTATAGTGACATAGAAGAGTTGCAATGAAAAAAGAAAAAAATACAGGTACTGCTCCTGCAAAAAATAACCAGGAAAACTGCACCTGGAATTGAAACACAAACATCATCCACTCAATAGCCTGAAAAACAACTGACATGCGATTATTATTTGGAATAATTATTATTGTAAGTTTGAGATGCAGTTCGAGTTAAACACTGTGAGTTATTTGATACAATTTCTATAGCTATTGCTTCTTGTAATAACTGCATAAGCTGTTCCCACTGATCCATTCTTTACAATGGAACACACTGTTTGCCCTGGGCGGTGAATGAAGACTGCAATTTCCAGTTTTTAGGTTTTTAGCTGTGTCTCTGGTGCCAAGGAGAAACTCTCCCAGACATTTCATGGGCTCGAAAGAGATGATCTTTAAAGTCCCTGCCAACCCAAACCGTTCCATGGCTCTGTAACTCCAAAGCAAGGGCACAAGGACAGGAAGAGCCTCGGACCTGCCTTTCAGGATGACAGAGCCATGAGCTGTGGGCATGGCCCCCCCGTGTGGAGAAAAGATCCAAAACCTGAAGACTTTGGAGAAAACAGATTCAGTTTTGGTGCCTGGCACTGATGATCCTCCTCAAAGATCTCATCAACTGCAACTGTTAAGCCCTATTATTTCCTTACTGATTTCTAATGAAATTCAGAGTTGCCAAAAGGAATATTTAATTAGTCATTAGAAACTTGGTTGTAATTTCCTAGGATTCAGATTTATGTTAGAAAATTACAGAAAAATAAATACCGAGAAAGCTAGTAATTATGAGCATTGTATAATTACCATGCCATTTGACAGTCATGTGAAGGCTGCATGTATTCATATTTTAATCTTTACATTACATGCTGTGATTTTTGGGGTGTCCTGTGCAGTGCCAGGAGCTGGACTGGATGATCCTGATGGGTCCCTTCCAGCTCAGCACATTCTATGATCTTATGATTATTAGCCATGCCAGTGGCATTCTTGGGCAGGTTTCTTTTAAATAAAAGCAAGGCTGGGCAGAGGCACAAACAGGGCAGCTTGAAGCTGGAATCTTAAATTTCCATCAGGTCATGTGAGATGTGGACACCTGAGACTTCAGTAAGCAGAGGGCTTGGCTCAGGATATGCTGATGTCTGTATGACCGAGACATACTTGCACAAATATACTTCTGCAAAAACCCTCAAAGACTACAGCAGCTTGCCTTTAATCAGGGTCCCTCACTTGTGCTTCTAATACTAGTCATTTATCACAGATATAAATTTATTTTTTGCTTCCAGCATTAGCTCACATATAAAACTAAACTGAGCTCATGAAAGTGAATTTTGGGGGAGGAGTCAACAGATATTTTATCCCTTGTTTCCTTTATAGCTATCATGAGTTATTTACCATCCCATTACAATTTATGTCTCAATTGTGTATTGCAGATGCTCTAAGAGCAACACAAATACAATTATCTTACCAGTAAGTGTTTTATTATTGTTGGAATCACTGCAGTGTTTGCTCTATTTCCATGCTGGAATATGCAGGTAATACTAGCACAAAACATACTGTATATCACGTGCATTATGAAAGTATTTATTCAGGATCTGACTCTCTTAAACTTTTCTTCTATTTATCCTTTTATTTTTCTGATTAATTTTCCAAAATCCACACTGACATAAAGTAAAAGTGAAATACAAGTTGTGAGGTGTTTTTTTTACCCCGTTTTTACATGCACAAAATTTCAGAAGTCTAAAGATTCTCATTACAATTTACACTTTGCTAGTGAAAACATTGAACAGCAAAGCTTCATTTTGGCTGGAAACTCTCCAAGTGCAAGACTTGACTAATTTCTTGTACCAAATAAACAAGTACAAGCCTAAAAGAATTTAATTAGAAGAAATTCTGTAAAGAAGGATCAAAATTCAGTAGTACCTTACCTTTTGCATGCACATGTCAGCTATTATGGACAGAGGTATTGTAAGGCTTAGGGCAAGTGTGCCTATCAGTGATGAGGTAAGAAAGCAGCCCCTAAAAGACAACAAAATAATAACAGTTATACAATTTAATGACAATAAATAGTATTTATAATAAAGAGGTTCTACTTAAAGGTTAAAAGACAACTCAAGTAATGTATCAAATGAGGAAGACATTTGATGAACTGTTAGTTACTGTTTAATAATCAAAAATTAACTCACACCATCACACTCCATCATGAATCTGTGAAAGTGCATAGAAAGCTTAACTAGGCAATTGATGTCTTCTGGGCTGAGGTTTAATTCCCATACCAATCTTTTGAGATAATGGAAATTTCCCTATTTCACATGTAGGAACTTCATCTAGAAAAATCTGCATTTTGTTTCCGTACCACAAATCTCTATAGCATAAGAGACTGCTTCAGAATTACAACCAACCTGTCCACAGAAAAGTGTAAATGAATAAATGGTACAGAATCCAATAAAATTTATCAGCAGGTTAAAAAAAAAAAGGAGGAGTTGCATCTATCCCTGTATTATTTATTTGGTATTATGTGGTTGGGTGGAGCTAAATGATATTATTCACTTCCAAAGAAAGGCAAGAGGACCATACTAGCGGCACACTGGGCAGGTAAGAATGATATCAGCACAAACTCTGAAATTAGTCTCAATCCAAAACTCTAAGGAAAAGGAGCTGGAAGTAAAACTAGCTCTTTAATTGACTGGAACATCATTCTAAGTAATTAAACAAATATCGTTTGTATAAAAGAATGTTCATGCCCATGTTCTTAACCCTATGCTAGGACTTGATTTGAGCACAAGAGACAATATTTGGGGTTTTGGGGAGGGTGTTTGTTTGTTATCTTTCCTATGTTGAAATTGCACTTAAGCTGACATTGAGCTGCAGTCTGATCTTACAGGATGGCAGTAACATCACAAAAGTATTTGATCAACAAACAAGTTCCATAGCAAAGGAACATATGCAACAATGCATTTATACCTAGGACTGGTGTAAAAGTTTGACAGCAAACAAAAAATCTCACTATTAAACTTCATACATAACTTTTAACTTGAAAAAACAAACAAAAATCCACACCCCCAAACAAAACCAAAAGCTTTTTGTGGAATTCCTCCTTGATCTTTTGTTGCAGTTTTGTCTCAGAACTGCTACAACAGAATTCATACCCTCCTTTTGCTACTGCAACTCTGTAGCACAAAGTCTTTTTGTCTCCAAATGTTAATTCTGAATAAGCTAAGCACATAGTATTTTAATTACTACAAGACTACATCACCTACTTCTAAAGGCAGTTGTTGTCTTAACATGGCATTGTGACACAATGCTAAAACTGCCTATGTGTACAGAAAAAAAAAAGATAAAGGAAAGCGCAAAACCCCCAAACTAGAAAATCTGACATCTCAGCACTGGAGAACATAGGTAAGATAATTCATGTGAAATGTATTCAATGCATGCAGTACGTACCACAGCCAGAGGAACTCTGACAAAACTGTTCCAATAAGGCCATTAATGACAATGCACATCCAGATCAGTTTATTGGGAAACTCAAATGCTTCAAACCCAGTATAGTGAAGCAGGAAGAACCCTGGCCACAGCAGCAGCAGATTAAACAGTCCTACAAAACCTGAGCGTAAAAACAGTATTAAGTAAATCACAATAAATATTCTTCAACATAATCAAAACCTCAGCTAAAATCTCAGCAAATAATTTAATCATACATTGAATTAAAACTTTCAACAGAGTTACTTTTGGTCTTACCAAAGAACATTGGTATGTCAAGTTTATCTTCTCTATCTACTTTCCTTTTTATCATGACTATGTACACAGCATATAGCATTGCTCCTACAAGAGACCACAGGGAACCTGGAAAAATGGAAAAAAAACTCCCTTTAGATATGCCAAACGTTATGCACTGGATCAACTCTTCTAAACCTCTGTTGATTACAGAATCCATTACTAAATTAAAAACATGGAAAAATGTAGAAAGCTCTAAAATGTAAATCCTTTCCCAACATATGCCTAGGGTGGAAAATTATCATAAAAGGCAAGTTTTAGAAGTTGGAACTAAAAAGCCAGATTGTGAAATGTTACATGAATAAGAGATACAGAGCTTGCTATATGACTACTTAGTACTGTCAGAAGACGGTACTCATTGCTGCATATTCCAAGATTAAAACCTGCAAATAAATACCTATTGTATCTTTTCCAGCAGATTTTTCAGATCCAGAAAGGTTAACAAGTACCACACCACCAATGCTAGCAAAAAAAGAAGAAATGTGAAATGTTACTTAAACTCAGGAATTTCTTTCCCAAAAAACAGATAAAAGAAAGAAAAAACAAATATACAGTTCTATCTTTAGGCATTTTTTGTTAATCAAAACCCACTTCTGGAAAGTCAAAATGAGTTCTCTATTGCTAAGGCATGATCCTAAGTTAAAACCAACCAACGCCACTTTTAACTTCCCAGAACAATGCACCAGGCATTTAACGAAAGAGGCTGACAACGCTGAATGCCAAACCTCTTCCTTTTCCACCATTCACACAAAAATAAACTACAATTAAACAACAAGAAAGTTAGTTCACGTATTTCCAACAGAAACCTGATTAATCTAATTTCTCACAGGAGAATGAGATTTGCTAATGGTTCATGATATGAAGCATTTAAAAATACTTAATTCACTTGCTCAATTCATCTGTGAAACAAGGATTTTTAAAAAAGTGATGGTATCATTTATTGTCACAGATAGCACAGCCAAACTAAGGCACAGCTGTCCTCTCACTGTATCAGGGAGTTTTTGACCAAATGTTCCCTCCCATTATCTTACCTTAAAATAACAGCTAATAATTTGGACAGGGTAAACCGATCTCCACTGTTACTGGGAAAGACTGCAGCTAAGATCAGTGTAAAAAGCCCTGCAAGAGAAATTCAGAAGATTTTATAGAAGCAAGTTTTGCCACTAGCATGTTCAGAAAACTAGAGACCTTTAAACATATTACACTCCCAATGTATGTCTTTAATACACAGACATAACTGCAGAAGTACATACACAAAAAGCAGGGGAATCATGAAGATAACATAAAAAAGCTCTGCAAAGGTACACAATGAATTTTCTAAACGTTCATATTCAATATCTTTAAGCCAAAATCACAGGTCAAAATGTTACATAAATTCACGCATGATCACAAGAGATTTTAATGTTATAAACAGCCTTATAATGCATATCTGGTGGTGGAAATAAAACTTACCAGAGGTTGATGACAAGATATTGACTATGGCAACTTGGGTATCTGACAGAGCTTCTTGGTACGAGAAATTTGCCAAGAACCACTGGGGAAAACGAAAAATAATTTTGTTATAATACGGGTAGCAACAACAGAGCTTAAGCTTCTCAGTGCAATAAAATCCTACTTTAAGAAAAACAAATTATGTAACAAAAAATAAATAACTATTTATAATAGTTATTTATTATTAATAAATAACTAAATCAGAACTAAATTTTTACTTTAAAGAGACTTCTAACTTTTATTAAAGTGGCAGGCACATTAAAAGACAGCAGAAAATTTAGAACTAGCTCAAAACAACCACATTCAAGTATGTGTTTAATAATGAAATAACATACTGCCGAACTTAAAAAGAATTAAAATGACATTATAATAGCTAGTCTGTAGCAACTAAAGGTACTTTTAACTTGTTTTGCAGTTAACTTGTTTCATTTCAAGATGATAACTGCACAAGGGCTGCAAAGAAATTTCAGTAATGCATGTGATGTTAGTCAGCCTAATGAAGTTTTTTTGGAGTACTTAAAACCAACAGACATCTCCACTGTTAAAAACAAGCATCTCTTACATCCAGTGCCTAAAAAATATTTCCTAATTCCTTCATAAAGGAATAAAATGGCAAGTGTTTTCTCACTTCTTGGTTGACATCTCATTAATAAGATCTCAGATATATTTTGAGGGAAGCAAGCACTCTGTAGTCTTATGTGGAAATATTCCTAAAGTCCAAGAAGAAATACACGTACATGCCAGCAGTGCCCATGAACAGCATAAACAGGATTTGTTTTGGACATGAGGACTCTACCCTAGCAAAAACTACACCATTTTCTGGTACATGCATCAGTGGTATTACTATTATTATTGATGATGGTGATAATAATAATAATAATAATAACAACGTTTAAAGAGCTCTGCTTCCTGAGGAAAAGCTGTGGTGGGTCCACATTACAGAGAACGTATTTGGCAGCACCAGTGAAGCTGCTTCTGGAAAAGGTATCACTGATCTGCCCTCTACATTTTTACTGTTATCTCTCTCCCAGAACTGAAGCAGAAACACTAACAACCAACAGATTCCTAAGTAAATCTTGCATGTCCGTGACCAGCACAGGGAAAGTTTTACTTCTTATATTACATTTATAAAATAAGACTTAAAGAATACAAGTAATTTCAATACTTTTTCACTGTTATTATACAAGTTTTAAATGCATCTATAATTTTCTGAAAGAACGGAGCACATACCACAAAGCAAAAGAAAAAGCTAATTTTTGCTACTTGGCTTGCAGTGAGTTTTCCTACAGTTTTTAAGATTGATTCCTGCTCCTTCACTGTTGGATATGACATGCGGGACAGCTTTGCTTCCAAAGCATGGCTTGATGGGAGCTGTCGAATCTCCATGATGTTACTGAACCTCACACGAGGCTTTTTGGGTGCTTGAGTGGGGGAAAAAAGCAGAAAAAAAAGACAAAAATATTCATATTATCATTAAGGTTTCTGAGACAACACAATAGGCAAAAAAAATTATGATGTTGTAACACACCATTGATTACAATACTGCACAAATAACAGGTTTTTATCCAAATAGAAGAGATGCCATCATGATTTATTAAACCAATATTCTGCTATTCAGGAGGCCACTAATAAGGCAAAGCACAATTAATTACTGTTTTCAATCAGTAAGTTGTCCACCCACAAAACCCTCACAGAAAAGCACCACCCCGTTCCCTGCCAAAAAGATCAACAACACATTTTTAGATAGGAGTTATTCCATATTGACAAACATTATACATATAAGATTTTTTAAAATAGTCTAATAGCCAAACAGCTAAAACCTGCACACAACTATACCAAACCACAAGGACAATGTTTCACTCAGAAGATGTAAGTCCAACAGACCTCAAAGCTTAGCAGAGACCATAAAGCCACTTGCCCTTTTGCAATCCACTCTCTAACTAACCTTGCAAACTACGATCAGGTTTTATTTATTGGATTATTTAAGTATCGCTAGTTTCCTTTGTAAAGAAAACATTACACTACACACTACTGGTAAATATTAGCCTAAATCAATATAAAACAATACCTAATTTCCTAAAAAAAGTAAAGGGAAAGCTGCAGCTGGAGCAATTCTGAAGTGATTGGTGCATGTTGCCACAGGAAGGACAACCTACCAAAGTGGTTCTTAATATGTGCCATCTAGAAATTAAGAGACTTCCCTTTTTATAAGCAGGGACTCTTTTGCTGAGGATTGGATAACTGGATGTTTTGAAGCCAACTTTTCTATAGCTGTCTGAGACAGTCAGGCCTGTTTCAGGTACTATCACAAGATAGTGAAGCTTAAATAAAACCAGAATGCACATAGACTGTTAAAATTCTTACTTTGACTGCTTTGCTCCTGCTCTAAAAAGGACAATAGCTTGCTTTTCCAGAGGCTGACTCACTGCTGCTGGTCTTACAAGCCCAGAAGGAAAGAATCACAAGTACTGAACCCAGCTGGTCCCTTGAGATAAACATAGGCTGGATCTGTAGTGACCAAGAAAGGTAAACTGAACGACAGGCCTATGTTTTCTCTACCTGAAAGTAAATATATGAGACTGCAATTCATGCAAGAAGAGATTTCAGAAAGGAGAAAAAAGAAAAAAAGGGAGCAGGGGGAAAGGGGAAGCAAGTCCTGTGCTGCAACACAACAGCAGTTATACTAAACAAAAATTAATCCACCAAAGAACTAACATTTCAGCATTCCAAAAGTCTTTACTCACTTTTCTCTGCATCATTACTGTTACTGCCATTTTTTTCAGTTGGCAAATCATGAAACTTTACAGGAACATATAAAGGTTCACTCTGCAATGAATCAGTATAAGTAAAAATACAGTTAAGCAAGATATTAAATTACAAGCAGTAGAATTAATTTAGCGAATTAGAAAACTAAATAAATAAAAACTTGGTGAGAACGAGAATCAAACTTAAAGTGGGTTTACACACAGTGGATAGACTTTATGCATGAATATGTCAAAATGTCTATGCATAAAGTATATTGTATGTTACACATATTGATAAAATACAGTACTCAAAAATAACTGTGCTCTTTTGTGTGTATCCTCATGAACAGAAAACTTATGCCCAGAAAATTCAAACCTACTGATTTAAAATTACAAAATAAATCATCAGTGTACAGATATTTCATTAGAACTACAGCTTCTGTCCAAATTATAAAACAGAAACATGAAATACAGAACATATATACAGAAACTAATGTACTCTTTCTTTTATGTATTTTCTTTCCATGACCCTAAAACTTCATATACTAGACCTAAACATCAAAAAACTTTGGGAAAGGAACTACAATACATAAAGAACTTAGAAGTATATTGAGCAATTAAAACTTCTGCTAACAAGACAAGTTTTAAGCTGCTTGTTTAGATTAAATTAATAAACTGCAAGAGTGAAGTAATGAAAAAGATCTGGTAGTTGCATTTTCATTAGGCTCCTTGGTTAGGACCAGAATTTTGGTGGATATCTAAATTAAAATTGTCCAAGTTTCTAGAGTCACATGATCTTAATGAATTGAGCAGGCTACGAAGATTTTATTCTTAAATGTAGATAGATAAAACTAAAAATCTCAAAAAATTAAATTAAGAATACATCTCAAAAAATGTCTCTTCAAGTAATTCTGTATAAAATATCCTTACAGTAATACTCAATTGCTCCCCCCAGTCTATTACAGAGATAGTACTGAGTTGAATATATAAAAGTTTCCTTTGTACAAGATAAAATTTCTTTGACAAACTACTGCTACAGAAACATTCAAGTGCTTTATTCAGCTGAGAACCCATATTTCTTAAAATAAGCAATATCATTATTTGCAGCTCTTATTAGTAAGATATAAGCATATAAGTTACCAATCCCCTTTGCCAAAACCCATTACATTTAAGACTGCTGTTTTCATAAGCAGTGAGTCAGGATAGTTGTGCCATGTTATTGTAAAGCATTGACCTTCACAAATTAAGGCACTTACCAGAGAACTGTTTACAGTGGTATCTGTTGTACAAGCAGCAAAATAACCTTCAGCATCTGCAAACTAATTACAGAAATTTAAATGTAAAAAAATATCAAGGTAAAGTTATTAGTAACTGAAATTTTTGAAAAATCAGTTTTTCTTATGAGTTCTTCCATAATTCTGTCACAATTCCCTCTCTCCCTTCAGCCCTTCTCCCCAATACCAAGAGGGCTTACAAGTTCAGTAAATAATTTCAGTACTTCCTTGTACCTCTTGGGGAACCCCAGTGAATTCAACTACCCAGGCCTGAATGCAGGATGAGGATCTTAGATGCAGAAAACCTGTGAAGTTCAGTCTTAGAGACACATTCTTCACTAAATGGTTGTGCATCTGTTAACAACGAGCTGCTTCTTTCTACGTTTAATTGAGGCAAAACTCCTTTTCCTCTTCCTTTCTGCACCTTACCAAAGCTATGTTCCCTGACCTGCAGCTTGCTGTTCTACCACGCTGGTAGCAAATCTATTAAGCAAAGCCTCTACTGTGAAAGAGGACTTAAAAGTAAGGTGTGAGTGTTTACCCAAGAAATCATTTATTGAAATCAAACCTATAAATGGATATTTTTCCAGGTTAATAAAAACAAGACATTTTAAAGGCACTTGCAATAATTATAGAGTTGAATATTTAACTACACCCCTTGAGGAAGAAGGAAACTTCTAACTGGCCATTACAGTCTTGTCTGCACTGTTCTTTTGAACTAGACAAATGTCAGACATAATGACTATTTCCTACAAATTACTTTTAAAATTACTTTTTATAGGATTAGAAAGGAAAAATGAGATTGCAGCAGTGTCATGAGTGCTACGCACAACGTGTGGCAGACTGGGCACTCTTACTCATTGGATTCCAGTTCATATTTCATTACTGTCAGTAGAGAAATTAAGTCCTGTTTATTCCGCAATTATCTTATGAAGATTCTGAACAACATCAAGTCTAACATGTGTCACGCTATGCACAGACACTTGGTATTAAAAGCTGATCTAGCAAAAATTGTATCAAGATGTGAGCCAATTCTAAATGGTCTATGTGTTTTACTGAAGAACTTTTTTTAAAATAAATTTTTTAGTTGTTTTGTTTTGTCTTTTTTAAACAAAAACAATTTGGATAAAAGTCATGTAACACTTTAAATATGTTATGCCTACAACTGTTACTATCAGTGAAGACTGACATATCCAGAAAATCTGAAGTCAGTTCCTTTCACACCAGCTATTTTCTATGAAGACATGTTGATTAACAGCATGTTCTTGGATCACATTTTCTGTTCTTTTAATGTCAGATTAGTACCAGGCTAAATGCCTTACTGCTTCCTGAGCGCTGCTGTTCAGCATTTTGAAACACTGGCATAGAACAACTACTCTTCCCAGCATCTCTTGAAAAAAAATACAGTATTTCTGTCATATAATAATAACTTTAAGTTCTAGCACAAACTATGCCTAACTCTGGGATGGGCATCAGAAGGTCACTCATGCATAAAGGCTATAGAAAACCAGTGTTAACAACAAAACCCCCATAATTCTACTACCCTTACTAAATGTAGCTTTAAAGCCCTCAAAACAGTTAGCAAACAGTTCCTAGTTGTGCCAGAGACAAAAAGAGTCACTACCAAAAATCAACTACAAAGCCCAAGTCTGATTCCATTGGTTACAGATGTTGGGGGAGTTAAAGGGAACCAAGAGCCCACAGTGGTGAGGTTCATAAGCTATTGTTAAGAGGAATTACCCTCGGCAATTGTCCAGGATACAATACCAGGCTGCACGGGCCAATGGTCTGGCCCAGCAGAGCATTTCTTACAACTCCTGACACATCTCATATTGCTTTTTCTTGACTCTCATCCTTTCACATGACAACTGTTATGGCTGCCATGTCTTCCTGTGTCATGATTCAGTTTATATCTCAAATATGTAAACTTTGCTCATCTCCAGTGCCTATTTGAAGGAGTTTTTTTCTGTACAAACTTAAACAAATATCACAGCATTTACAGAGTTATAATACTTACAAAAGCCGCGTGCCTTCCACGAAACCCACGAGTACACTGTTGCCTCCATGGTTTCCAAACAATAAATCCCAAGAGGTATAGAACAAACATGGATGTTTTTGCAAATGTACTGAAAAAGGGTTTGTTGTACCTTGTGAAAACATACTGTGGAAAGAAAATAATTGCAGTATCCAAAATTACCAAATAGTTAAGAATTCACAAAACGAATGAACAGGTGTAAGTATGTAGTCCAGAACAGTCTGGTTCCCAAAACAACAGTGCTGCAAGTATTGGCACAGATGAGCAAAAGAACCAAGTGGCCCTACCTGTTTTGGGGGAACCCTCTCCCAAGCTACCTCCAAAGGCAAAAAAAAGGCACTGAGCCTTTTTGCAAGATACAAGTAATAAATAGCTTTTCTCAGCATTGTATCCTACCAGGCAACATATTTATATGCTACTGAACTCAAACAGCACTGCAAATACATTTACATACAAATATTTTCTAAATCGAAAACCTCTTTTATAAGCAATAACATAGTAAACATAAATTAGAAAAGATTCCTTTGGCTAAATAACAATTCAGTATCAAGAGCAACTTCACCAGCTCATTGCGAAAAGTGTTTTATCTATATCACATGATAAGCACAAACATTTGTATATGCTTAGTTTCAAAACTAATACAGAACTTAATGACAGTTCAGAAAACTGAATTTAATCAGAATTAATTAAAAACTCAATTTTCATTGCCAAAACTCCGTTTTAAGGCCTAAAACTTAGCATGAAGTAAATACCACAACAGTTTCAATATGGTGAATGTATGAACTAGATGCAATTACAGGGCTTAAACTCCATGACCTGAGTCCTTTCATCCTGGACCTCTGGATGTTCTGAACTGTAATTCACCACATCACTCAGCCTGCCATGTTACAGCTCATTTACTACTTTTTGGGAACCATATGGGCATTATTTTAATCAGTATGGCAATAAACAAAATGAACTCCCTGAGTACAGAGTTATGAGCTTATGCTGTTTAAATTTAAAGTCATCAGTAATACCTTCTGTCTCAAAAGAAACAGGCACTGAGTTGAGCTTATTTGTAACTTTTAGTGGATTCAGGCTGGTGAAACACTGAGTGCTTGATAACCATGTTTCTGCAGTATCTTTCTCTTTTATTTTCCCTCTAAGATACATGGAACAACACTTACAGAAGTGAGTTCTGAAGAGGCCACCCAGATCACGTCAACCAGGAGGAGAATGACAATTCCTAGAGCCATTCGCCTGCGCTGAGCGGATGAACTGCTCTGGGAGCTCATCCGGTTCATGATAAAAACCCACACCATCTGGAACCTAGGCAAGAGAGATACAGAAATAAAACACAAAAGATTACAGTGACACACAAAAAAATAAACACTCAGGGCAACTGTTTCGTGTATATGAACAGGACCCAATGTGCAAGGACACACAGGCCTGTGCTTGTTAAGAAGCAGATCTTTGACAGATCTGGCAGGAAATTTTCAGATACTAGGGAAAATCGGAAAGTAAACCTTGACTTTTTAACAATTTATCAACTGCTTCAGCATTGAAGCAAGCAAAAGTAGGTAAAACACAATGCCTTTTTGGAATTTATGCTACAAGTTCTGCAAAATTTGAAACCACTATGTTTTGGCAAATTCAGATACCTGACAGTATAAATTAGATTGATGTGTTGTGACAAACATCAGAAATGTGTTTAAACTTAGAGGCATTCAACAAACATTTCTGAAGACACAGGGAAACATTAGAGTAAATTATAAACTCTTATAACAAGAGGCGATTCAAGAAAAAAAGAAAAGAATAAATAATAGTAAACTTAAAAAAGCAGACTACAGATGCAGGTGAATTTTTAAAAAATTATATAGCTATTTGGTAATTTATTAAATATAGGCATGAACTAATTCTAGTAAAAATCTATTCAAAATTCACTAATGCTACTAGAAGGGAATTGAGATTTGTGACACAGTTTTATGACTGCCCATTGCAAGGCCTAAATTTATGGCAGGCCTAAATTTAGGAAAACTTTCAATTATGTTACTAAAAAGCTTCAAATGCAAGTGACAGAGACTGATGACTCATTCACTGCTCTACTTGTCCTAGAATCTTTTACAAACTTTCTAATGAATGTCAGTAAGACATGTATGTGGTATTTCTATGAATAACTTATTAATGCACATATTTTTTAAGAACCAATTTAAGAGCTCATTAACTAGAGATTGCACAGTTTACCATAAACTCAAACACTCACTAGCTCTGAGAAAACTGCTCAAGAACTGCAATCTAAGCCACCTTTACAGAGCAGCTTCTGACTTTCACAGTAAATATTGATCACTTACTTTGCTAATATGTTTGGTGAATTTAAATTGAACTTTGCCTTGTCCACATGTGTCAACATACAAATACTTCCTGTCTTTTCATTATTTACAAATTATTAATGAAAGAGACAATGCTACAATGTCCTCAGTGTGGAAAGTACATTTTTTCCAGAGTAGCCTGTTCCTCAGATTAATGATTTAAATGCCCAGATATGCACAAGTGCATTGGAGATCACAGCACTGTTTCCTCCTTTGACTCATATCTCTCCTTTGCAAAAGTCTCTGCCTTGTTCAAATCCTGACACTTTTTCCTCCATTTCTTACAGGGCTTCTTTCAAAAGAAAAATGAACAAGCAGAGTTCCTGAAGTATAATTATACTGCTAGATCTATACTGATATATTCCATGTGTGGGCATCAGTTCTGGATAATTACTCTGCTTTTCTGATAAAATGGTGGGATTGACAAAAGAAAGCAGAACTCTTTAAGTAGGGAGGGACAAAATTATGAAAGACTCAGCACGGAATTACAGTTTTTACTTGATATAGAATAAAGAGAAAGCATTTGTTCTCAAAGAGAGAGTAAATAAGTATATTATCTTAAACTTGAGCAAACTAACATAAAGGTTTTCATGCTTGAAAGCTTATAAAGGTTTTTTCAATTTTTATGAATTTGTCTAATAGACCCTACATAGTCTACAAATTTTCCTTCATTTTATCATGACAAATAGCCTGCAAGCCATTTCATGAACTTATATTATGTATAGCCTAAAAATTACTCGTGTGTTTGCATAATATGCATCTAAAATGGAAGCTGGGCATGAAAGTTCCAAACAAGGTGGAAGGAAGAAATCTCATTCCTGTCAGGCTGTAGCACAACACCGGACAGGGGCAAAGTATCCTAGAAATGGAAAGCGCTGCAGCCTTCCACCAGTAATGCAAGAAGGGGGAGGTAGCTGAAGACAGACAGGAACTGCAGCAGCCTGATCAGCTGGACATCCACCCATCAGATGCTCCCTCACACCTACGGCTCTGCTGCTCTCACCACAAGCTGCTTCAAAGCGCACAGCACACACTCTGCGAACAGAGATCATGCACAGATAACATTCACATTCTGCAGTTGCTTAATCTTGTACTCAGCTTGTCTGCATTAGGCTTGTACAAATCCCTTGCTTTCAAATCCCTCAACAGGAGCGAGGTAAAGGATGATGGAATATCTAGTACTTCTTAGATAAGAGGTTACACATCAAGTTATTCACAGTCTAGGTACATTTTACCATTTACCATTTCTTCTGTACCTTTGATAAGTAGATGTTAAAATTCTAAATAAAGAGCCCATAATTATGCCTTGAAGTTGAATTTTTTTTACATACTACAGTAAGAGCAGCTATTACTTTCTCATCTGACTACCAAGTCTCTATTTCATATTTCTGTGTGCCTAGTATAGCCCTTTGCTCGATCCTTCCCTAACAAGGCAGAAAGCTTAACAAGAAAAGGTGACCACAAAGTGCAGCACAATCACCTTCAAGCTAATAGTTGACTAAAAAAGTTACAAAGCAGCAATACTAAAATGCTTATAATATTCAGCAGAAATTCAAAAGCCTACTGAAACCTAAATACTAAGTTTTAGGACAGAATTAAAACCCTGTAAAACATCACACAATATGCAAAGACAGAGCGAAACTACTATTTTGAGAAGTTTTAAACAGACACATTATCCCACTTACAAACCCCTGAACTTGCAATGAAATGCAATTCCCCACTTTTCTTTATGTTTGGCTTCTGTACATTGAGGGACAAGAACAAGATTTACTTTTCTCATATTACCTTTCACAATAACTGTAAAAAAGAAACAAAAGTGGTGACTAACAAACTTCACACTTCATGTCAAAGTGAAGATAGTCTCCTGAAAAGAAAAACAAAAAATAGCAAAGTGTGAAACCTTGTGTGCATAGGCATATTAAGCATTTATCTTTGCAAAACATGGTCTAAAATTTCAAGTTCCACAAGTGTCTGCTGCAGCTCAACTCCTAAGTGCTGAGGACACAGATTTAGAACCTTAAGAATTGGTCTGCATCAAAAATGCCAATAGGACAGCCCTGAATTGAAAGAAAACAGGATCCTTTACTACTTTTGATATTACAAAGAATGTGATCCCTTCCTTATTAACTGACTATAGGAGGTTCACATGAGGAACAAGAACCCAATGACGTTGAGCTCTCATTTTTTAAGCTATGCAGAGAAAGCCACAATTTTTTAAGTGTATATTCCTAAGCAAAGAATTTAAACATCAGAAGTAGGAAGGTAATAAAAGAACACATAGGCTTGTTGGCCTTAAAATAATCTAGAAAGATAAGGCACCTCCATGTTATGTCTTCTGGAAGCCCAGTATCTTTCCTTAAACGGATACAGCATTATTACTGTATTAAAACAAAACACCACCTCGCCTAAAAACATTTTTTTAAAACTTCACTTTAAAATTCACTTTAAAAGTGTTAAATAGGAAAATAAACATTATACAAAATAGAGTCATAAGTTTTATTGCCTAAAAGTGCTGGATTTTTTAAAATTATTATTATTATTATTGTGAAATGCTGCTAAGCTCTGTTTTAGGGGTATCCTGAATCAATAGGAGTTGCACACTATGTTAAAGAGTTTCAAATTAGTGCTCCAAACAGAAGTAGAAGCAAGGGCAGAACTAAATGCTTACCCTAAATCTTGCTTTTGATCACCTGTCAAGCATGGCAGAGAGTCTATAAACTGTTAACAAGAGGCAGTAGCTAAATTCATGCCTTTCACCTATTAGATTAAGAGGTAGGCCATAAAGAGGGACCCCACAAGCCTAGGGTTCAGCCCCCACTGAACTCAACAACATTTACACACAGCAAGTTCAAACGTTTTCCACAGTTTACCAAAAGACTACAACTGCTTAAAAAAACCACAAACAAACTGGAAGATGCATTTTTTAGGACAAAAGCATGTGATTATCCATCTTCTATTCCACAAAGCCAATGCTCACTGTAGATCCTGAACACCAAGGCAATGAGGCACAGAATCAGAATATTCTGAGCTGGAAGGGACCCACAAGGATCTTCAAGTCCAATTCTCAAGTGAATGGCCCATACAGGGATTGAAGCCACTGCCTTGGCATTATTATTGTAGAGTTTTACCCTTACAAAACATTTATCAAGTGCAAAAAGTTATGATAAATTTAGGCCACCAGAAGACATAGAGACTGAAATAGAAAATATGGTTTAAAAGTAAATACCTTATTCCACTCTATTAATAGAGTAGAAACTTCAGCATGTTTGCCTTTTGCTTCCATTATTAGGAAATAAATATGCTTTCCACATGGTGCAACTTTTAACATACCAACTCAGATCTGACATTTAAAAGAATATTCATTTAAAAGGCATTTCTTAATATCATAATTTTTGGCAAATAGCATGGAGATCTTTTAAAGTATTTTTAAAACTTTATTTACCTTTCCAACAGTCTTAGAGTTGGTGCTGTCATCTTGTAGAACCATTTTTCAGCCAGTTACATGAAGATCTTCTGAAAAATAAACATTAAAATTTTCCTTGTCATGACACTGTACTTCGATTTTAAAATGTTGCAGTACCCTATATCATGTAAGAAGAGTCACCACTTTAATTTATGCCATCAAAAAGATATAAAAAGTGGACTGACTGTGTATTCTACAGTGCATGTTCACACAGCTGACTGCACTAAAGCCAACAGGCTCAGCAGCCTGTCCAACCCTGCCGCTCTGAACATGCAACAAGCAGCTTCTGAGGGCAGGATATATAACTGCACCATTGATACTTGATGTGCAATCTATTTGGACAGCATCAAATGTTTCTTTGTGCAGATGATCTCCACGTTAAAAGTTCCACCCAAAAAGAGAAAATCACATGAAATTCACGAACTTTTACTGCCCTGACAATCAGGGAAGAGAATATTTATAAGTCAAAGAACTGCCAAAACATTGCAAAACAGCAGTACTGCTGTTCTGGCTGTTCTAGGAGGAAAACACACAGGCTGTCTCTCCCCCCACCACCAAAAAAAAAAGGAAAAAATTACTTAACAAGAATGACAAAAGACACAGAACAGCAGCTCAGTCACAAACCATGGTGCAAGCAAATCAACTGGAAATTCTTCCTTGTATTTACTCAAGATTATTTCATATACAATTTGAAAGACAACATATCAAGATAAGGCTTGCAAGCAAAATAAATGGGTTTAGTTTTTCCAGTTATACCAGCTGCTCCAACAATTCAAGTTCTGGGATACAACCTCCTCCCCCTTTTAACATGGTCTGTCATCATGTGATTCTTGTTTCATATTGGATTACTCTTGAGATAAGAGAAACTGAGACACTACTTTCACTTTACCCAGAAAGAAAAGCTGAAAGGAAGTTGATTTACATTTATATGCCAAAATCTGTAAGCACACATTTAAGCAACATTAATCTAACACAATTCAACTTCCAAAGGGTACCACGAGATGAGACCAAAGGCAAGAATATTCAGGAGAGATGGAGAGGTGAGCCTTATGCAATATGACTATTATATTCATGACAGCCCTGTCCTTTTTTACTCAAAGAAAGTTTCCTGTATGGTCTGTAGAATACAGTGAAACAAAAGACCCAGAAAAGCAACCAAGTTTTCCATGCCAGTACTGAGTACTGCAAGTAGAGATTACTGTTTCTATCTAAACAAGAAGTTGCACAAGACCGAAGTTTGCACAGAAAACATATTAATTTTATTACCAAAACAGGAGAATTTAGCTTAACATAGAGACACTGTTTTAGGAATCTGGTGGTATGTAACAGTTACACACCATCAAACTGTCATGGCACAGCTGGATCTGGGTATCTAATAAAAGGAACATGAATGTTTGAATATTTTCACGAAAAAGTTTCCTATCCAGCACTTACTCAAAATTCATGAGACGATGCTTCAAACAAATTCTCCTATACAGAACAAGTAATGCAGGGTATTTATCTGTCTTATACTTCAGAGTCCTTACCAGCTACCAGCCTATCCAAGCACACAGTTCCCAGTTTGCTCCTGCAGCACCCCCAGCAAGCCTGTGACCCTGCTGGACTTGAAGTCTGACTGCAGTGAGATAGAAACACCCAAGTTTCAGGTCTGCAGAGTGAAAGTTGACAAGCAGAACAGACACTGACCTCCTTGTTATTCTTGTCCAGGAACACTAGGAGAAAAAACTCCATGTCAAGCTGCCAAGGCCTCTCTAAGCCTCACCACGTACAGAGCAATCTCTCAGCCACCAGTAGCTCCACATTTAACATCAGCTAAGGATTACAAATGACATCCATTTCACATGCTGCAGATCTAATCTCGTCTAGTGCAAGGACTAAACATATCGTGCTTTGTCACAGTGTATACAGAGACAGATCCCTGATAAGAACCAGCACGGCAGCTTTCAGTGAGACATTCTAGCAGCTGAAAGCTGAGCCTTCCAGGCAAGGTAGAAATCGGCACAATCACCACACTCAGAGTGAATGGCGGTCTCCCTTGCTGACAGCTATCTTTGGGGAAAAGAAGCAGGAAAAAAGAGAAGGAAATGAGTAAGTATTCTTAATGCACTCAGAGAAAAGTGGATGCCTAAGAAAAAAGATACATGGCTCAATCCCTGGGGATCTCGGGGGAGCAAGGGAGCTGCAGCCCAAGCAAGGGAAGCAAAGACCCCCCCACACACACACCCCCGGCGAGGCAGGACAGTGGTGACAGCTCAGAATCACTGAATCAATTAGGGTGGAAAATCAGGGTGATCTCTTCTGAGATCACCTATGACCAAACACCACCACGTCAACCAGCCCATGGCACTGTCCAGTCTTTCCTTAAACACTTCCAGGGACGGTGCCTCCACCACCTTCCCGTGCAGTTCGTTCCGATGTTTAATCACTTTTTGTGAAGAAATTCCTCTTAATGTCCTCCCCTGGCGCAGCTTGAGGCCATGCCCTCTTGTCCTGGGAGCAGAGCCCGACCCCCACCTGGCTACAGCCTCCTGTCAGGGAATTGCAGAGAACGAGAAGATCCCACCGGAGCCTCCTCCTCTCCATGCTGAGCCTCCCCCCAACTTTCTCAACCACAGCTCAGAGGGCTTGTGCTCCAGACCTTTCACCAGCTCCGCTGCCCTTCCCCGGACACGCTCCAGTGCCTCTGTGCCTTTCCTGTAGCGAGTGCACAGAACAGGACACGGCACTCGAGGCGTGGCCTCACCAGTGCCGAGCACAGGGGCACAATCACTTCCCGGATCGCCCTGGCCGCACTATTGGTGCTACAGGCTCGCTCTGGGGAGAGCGGAACCCCCAGCCCGGCCAGGGGGGCTCCCCCGAGGCGGGGAGCGGAGAGCGCGTTCCCCACAGCGCTGTCACGGGCGGACGGGGCCGAGGGGCGGCGGGACAGGAGGCACTCGCACACCCCTGGCCCCGGCGGGCACGGTCCCACCACCCGCGCGAAGGGACAAAGTTCCTCCCAGGCCCGGCCCCGCTCAGCCCTGCGGGGCCTCTCGCCCGCGGCTCCCCCGGCGGCGGCAGGGCCCGCCCGCTCCCGGCCCCGCTCCCGTTCCCGGTACCTGAGGCCGCACCGGCCCCGCCGCCCCCCGCGCTCCGTCCGGCGGCGGCACCGCCCGCCCGCGCCGGCCACCCGCAATCCATCCCCGAGCCCGCGAGCGACCGCCCCGCCCCGCCCCGCCCGCGGGCCGGCCCCATCGACCCGCTCGGCCAGCAGCTCCGCACCCCTGTCCTGCCGCCCTCCCCCCGCCCACCTGCGGGAGGGGCGGCGGCGGGGACATCCCTGTCCCCATCACCGTGCCCATCACCATCCCCGTCACTGTCACCATCACCATCCCTGTCACTGTCACCATCACCATCCCTGTCCCCGTTCCCGTCCCTATCTGCGTCCTCATCCCCATCCCCGTCCCCATCCCTATTCCCATCACCGTTCTCATCCCTGTCCGCGCCCCCATCACATCCCTATCTTCATCCCCATCTCCGGCCCCATTCCAATACCCGGCCCCATCCCCATCACCGTCCACATCCAGCTCCCCGTCCCCCTTCCCATCACCGTCCCTATCCCCGTCCCCATTCCCATCACCGCCACCTTCCTCGTCGGCATCCTCACCCCTGTCATCCCCGCTCCTGCCCCATCCCCGTCCTCGCCCCGTGCCCACCCTCATCCCCATGCCCAGCCGCTGTCTGCTCAGGCGCTGCGCCAAGGGCTGGCATGTCCGTGTCCCGCTGGGAAGCCCCGCTCTGCCACGGGACTCGCCGCGCTGGGCAGGGCTCCGGGGCCGCTCCCTGGTCCTTCCCGGAGGTAACAACCACACGGGCCACGGGTGGCAGTCCCGGGCTTCTGACCGCGGCTCCCGGGCAGCTCCGCCTCGGCTACCGGGAGCGGAGCTGGCAGCGGGAGCAGCGCCGGCTGTTCAAAGAGATCGAGCATCTCTAACGAGGGAAGGGGTAGAACAGCTCTGATGGAGCAGACTTTCCTCCGGAGAGACGGGCATTTACAGAGGCTTTTTCAAAAATGTAAGATAAGCAAGTAAAAATAAAATAAAATAAACCCCCTAAAATTTGGAGGAACAGAGAAGGCAGAGGAAGAGAGCACGGAGTGAAGAACTAGAGATGGAGAAGTGGGATGGAGCTTGAAACTAGTCTGTTTAAAAAAAAGGGAAGAAGAAAAACCAAACTGTGCAAGACCCATGAGAAATGTCCTAAAATGCAGGGAGGTGGTGGGATCTTAGTTTCATAGTTACCATAACCTTTACATTCTGTGATACAAAATCTCACAGGATCTGAAAAAGTGGCAACTAACTAAATTCTCAAAATAGATGCCTGCTTCACTGCACACTTTTAAGAGCATAAAAAAGTGATATTGTGTAGACATGCAAGCTAAATTAAAGCACAGTCCCCTTAATTTTGAGACGTATAAGTTAGTCACTAACAAGCTGGAAAAGGAAATACTACACAAAGTCTATCAAAAATATTGAATAAAATGAAATATTATAGGATTCGATGAAATTGCAAAATAAGATTCTGATTTTGTTTGGTTTGGTTTTGTAGTCTATGTTAGTACTCCCTGTAGTCAGTGTTGATTAATATTTAGGAATTGAGCTCATAATGCCAACCTAAAGATAACCAATTGTGTATGTCGTGTTGCAGATTATTCAGTATTCACCTGCTAACAGAAATAAAGTTTTTTGCAAAATTTAAATATTACATATTTTGGAAATTTTACAGCAAACATTACATTTTACATTATACATTGCTAGGAAACAATAGTAAGCAATGTATAAATAATTCAGTGACACATATGCTGTAGCTGTGAAGTTATTTTAAGTGCTACTCATGCTTACAACTTGTTGAAATCAAACATGAAATCACCCTTCCAACAAGTCAGTGATTGAAAAAATCCATTATCTCATACCTTACCGTCGTATATCTGGGTGACTTTTGCTCTTTGGCTTGAGTTACTTCCTGTATATAAACAAAAGTTACTTTATAAGAAGAAAATAAAAAACCTTTAAGAACTTTTAGTCTATAGTTGGTATGGGGTTTTTTTGTGAGCCTGAATTTCTTAATATAGAAATTATTTTTATTTGCATATAATAGCACTAAGAGACATCTAACAAGTTTGATGGCCCATAAAACTGGTTGCCAGAAGTAATAAGATACAATCCCTATCCTGATTATGCATTTATAGCATAAATGACACAAGGACATGCAGTTAATTACATTCTTGGTTCAAACTGTCCCTTTTTGATGTACTCTGAGTATACATCATAAATACTATATTGATTTGTTGTTCTTCTGGCCTCACTATCACTATTGGCCTTTAGGCCATAATTGCCAAAATGTACAATATAGTGCTTTTATGTGAAATTTTGACTTTACAATTTTGTAAAGGAGATTTTAGGTAAAATGAATTTCTTAGACAAAGCTTTGGTAAAATAATAGTCCTCTTGAAATAGTGCATTCTGGGGAATTTGGAGGAGTTGAAAATTAAATAAAATGTAACTGCAAAAACAAGTGTGCATTTCACAGCATCTAATTTTCTTGGGTCTGGCAGATCTTTGATAAGTATTTATACAGAGACTCAGTAAACTTACATGGCTTATCCAAGGTCAGGCAGTTCATCAGCAGCAAAACCTGAAAAGACAACCACAGAGTTATGACTACAGTACTCTGACAGAGAAACTGCATGTAATACTTTCCCATAGCTAATAGTGCCTTTACTAAATAATACATTGAAAAATATTATGCATAATTTATATTAAAATGGGGTGAATGTTTTATATTTAAAAAAAAACAAAACAAAACATGGTATGTGTTCTTGTGAACAGGGAGAATGAATAAGGCAATGGGGAAAGCTGAGATTCCCAGGCTCCTCTGTCTTACCTGATCATGCATTGATAGAAAAGCTCTGGAAAAGGGGAATTCACCTTTGAGAACAAGCATAATAAAACTCGACTTGGTTTGCTGCCCCTGGAAAATGTTTTCCCACAGTGATCAGCAGTAGCAATGACAAAATATCTGTGATAAGCAGATTTTCTCTCTTTTTATGCTGTAGTCTCTCTTGACAGTGGAAAGCACATGAAATCCCACCTGAAGTAAGACCAGCATTCTGGGTGTGACTCCATGTGTCCTCTCACGTATGTGAGTTTTCTTCTTTAGGAGGCTACCCAATATGGCAACAGTTAAATCCACCTTGTTAGTGTTCTCATTTGAAGCATTTTGGCTGGGGCAGGCAAACAGGAGAGAACTGCTGTCCTTAAGGTGGAGTGCCAAGATGTCTTCATCACAGGGTGAGGCACTTATGCTGTGGTTCCTGGGGCATTTTGAGAGAAACAGGTCAACATTGTCAGAAGCCCAGAGGTTTGTGGTTATTACTCTTAGAAATATCACAGGACTTCTGTATTTTTAGCTCTTGATTAAGTAATTTGCTTCCTATTGTAAAAGTTCACATGATGATCTTGTGTCTTCTCTGAAAGAAACTATTATGAGAATGATTTCCTTTTTGTTTTTACTGTGCCTTTTTCAGGAATTAGATTTCAGTAAACACATGAAATAAAACAATATGTGTCTTGCAAATATACACATACGGCATATTCATTTTTCTTGCTGTGAATACTTTAGTTACATAAATAGCATTTCTATAGGCAAAGTTAAATCTACTTCCCAGGAGCACTGTAATATTTTCATAAGATAAAACATCCCCAAAACATGCAAACCTTCTATATTACACTTACCAAGAAAATTTGAATTTTGTTGCTGCTCATGTATGTTCTACTTACAAGAACATAAAAGCTGATTTGGAAGAAATAGATCAGACCCCAAGAATGAAATTTAGTACTCTGTAGGTCTCATAATAGATTTCTACAAAGGAATTGAATCTACTTATTTTAGAGAAATGCTTCCTTCAAAAGGATTTGGAACAAATCTTTGATGAACAAGGCAAAGCAGCAGAACAAACTGTATTAAAAATTCAAACTGACAAAGTCAGTTTTGATCAACTTCTGTTCTCCTTCGAGAAAGGATACAGTCTGAATGCTCAGGACTAGACTAGGTGTAGGATGCATGACAGCAGGGTGTTCCCCTGTTCTCTTGGGTAAGATCAAAAGTCCATCTCGCTCAGAATCCTCATGTCTCCACAAGACTCATAATGGATGCCTGGGAAAAATGCTGTTGAAACCAGGGAGTTGTTTCCATGGCGCATCCTTCTCGTTTTTAGAAATTAATGGGTAAGAGCACCCTTAGCTGGAAGTCTGTAATTCAGCCAATGCATTTATTGGCTCTTGATGGACCTACGAATTTGGCTGATCCTTTCTCTGAACCCAGTAACACAAGAGATGTTAAGGAATTATTGAGACAGAGTCTTGTGACGTAACACAAAATGTTTTGTTTGGGTTGAGGCCACTGGTTAATAATCTGATCACACAATTTATAATCCTCATTCCACTTCACTTTCTTTGCATTATTTCAGTTTTAACTGTCTTATATTTGTCCCTAAATGTCCTTGAATTGTTCTCACATCCTATGTCCAGCTTTGTAAGAAGCCACTTGAGGCCAAGGGAATGATTCTATTGCTTAATTATCTTCACTGCCTTCACCTCCTCTTGGTCCAGTTCTTGAGAGGCTGAAATGAAAACATTCATATGAATTTATGAAATATAGTTAGGCTGTTATAGCTACAATTTCATTTTGCTTTCATCCCTTTTTTGTGCATTTACAAACATTTTGTATTTTTGACCCTTGCTGAGCTGTTACATGGCTGTTATCTTAAATGTTTTACCTGACAAGGCTCTAAGAAGTCTTAGTGCTTAAAAAGTATTATTCTGAATAAAATCTATGCTGATCACTATGAAAACTACTGGTACTTACAGGAAAAATGTTACACTGAAGACGTAATAGAAGAAAAAAACCACAAATATTTTTGTGATGTAATTTTTTATCAATCATTACTTTTAATAGCTGGAGAAAATTAATTTGAACCAAAAGCTTTTTCTTCTTCCCACTGAACATTACCTGCAAATATTAGCTAGTAATAAAATTACAGACTAGTAAAACAACTCGTTTGCGGAACTTGTCATCACTTACTTCAGTCTCTTTACTCTGCTGATTTATAATAGCAGGGAAAACAGGAAGCTTAATTGGCAATGGGATTCCCCAGACTGAAAATTACTAAATTGCTATCACTCAATTATTTTCAGTAGATGAGTTGTGATCATAATTTACTTTTAAAAAGACAATTTTAAAAACCATTTGAAAGCCTATCCAAGCAAACCAAAAAGTAAATGGAAAGTAAACCTTTCAGAAGTGTTCTGAATTACAGAATTACCATGCCATTGAGAGAAATGGCATGCAGGAAGGGACTGCACGTGTAACCTTCATGCATGTTGACACCCAGAGAGCCATTTGAACACCAGAGCTGGCAGAAATGCAGGTGTGAGCACGAATACCTGTGATCCAAAGCCACCAAACAGGCCTCAACAGAGAGCCAAAGTGAATTTTATTTACATTGAATATCCCCATTAAAGCAACTTTTCTAAAGGTCAAGTCAAGGAGTTCTTCCCAGTACAAATCTAACCAGATGGATTTGCTGATAATCTGACCCCGACATGTTCAGAACACAGAACAGATTTTTACATTTGTGCTTTTGCACATTCCTGGGTGAATAATCACAATGATTCACGGAGGCGCATTGCAACATAAGGTGGTATTCAAAGGGAATGGAAGCATTGCCCAATATGGTAAAAGTGAACTGATCCCTCGCTGGGAATGCATAGTGCTGCAGATAAGGCAGGGATTCTCCTAGGAAGGGCCTAAAGCAAAGGAATGAATGTCCCATATTGATTCTTACCCCATTAGCAAGGTAGACATCCTGTGTATATATGGATTCTAGAGAGGGAACATACAAATGGATTAAACTGGAAGCTGTTCTGCAGGGAAATACAGGAGGGAAAGTTTTGTTTTTCACATCTTCTAATTTTAACCTGTATCTCAGGTTTTTTCAATGCAGATGCTCTTAAGCTGCACCAAAAATGAAATGTTACCAGGCGAGAAATTGCATGAACAGAACTATTGGTTTGGGGCTTGGCTGGTGCATTATTTTTAGATCAAAATATTTCAAACTGTATTGTTCATAAAGGTCAGGTTTGTTGGCTTGTTAGGATGGCACACCAAATTGAAAAGGCATGTAGTGCTCCAAATAGGGATTTTAATGCCTCTATTCTTACAGAAAGGACTAACATAATTAATGTAATCTGTTTGTCTATAAGATTTTGTCCAATTTACATATTCATTATCTTAATTTACTGAAGTGTTTGCTTTTAGTCCTGTTTTTTAAAGCAGTGGAGTGAGAGAAACACTTGGATACAATGTGTTAGTTTTGATATATTTTTGATACCGGGTATGTGAAGATCACATCATTAAAAATTGGCTGTGGCCCTCTTCAAAGACATTCATGTGATCCTTACAGTGGCAGACACTGTAGCGCTGCAAATCAGCTTTTGCAGTTTTTTTCATTACGGTATTATTTCAGGAAAATTACCTACAGTCTTTCAGCAAAACAAGTAAGAAACCTCAGCTTTATAGAAATGAGTTAATAGTTTCTTTCTCTATATAATACCAAACAGATAGAATAAACTCAGTATGGAGGCACCCAGCATTTGGAAATAGTGCTTTGAAATTGTTTCCATTTTGTATGCAAGCAGCATTGTCACTAGAAATAGATTGAGTTATATATTTATCAAAGAACACTGTATTTTTAAAGTGTTCCAATGGAGACTAACTTAAGTAGTATTGTATATTGTTTCTAAATAAATCATACATCTTAATAAGAAACTTGGACTGCAGATAGCTGTGATAATTGAAAAAGATGCTGCACGAGCTGTTCATTGCCTTCCCCCAGCTCTGGTGGAGGGAACGTTCCCTATTCTGTGAGAGAGAACATTCTCTATCCTGCTAGAGAGAAGGCAGCCAAATAATTTAACCCATCAGAGGAGGTATTTTTAGTTATGTCTCATTTTGTCTAGAGACAATTGGAGAGTGCTTCTCCCTGCTTCTGCAATAGAACTGTAGATGCTATAATATCCAGCTAACTGATCTTATATATTCAAGCAGCACCCTGCAGCATCCAGAGAAGGACACCTGTCCATGTGAGTTCCAAATTCTCCTCCTAGTCCACCCTCCTCCCTGCATTATCTTGAAGTAAATACAATAAGAGTAATCTGGTACAGTGACCATAGATGTGATATAATAGCCTTATAACATCCATTGTCTTCTGAAAGCTAATCTGAGGAGTCAACAGTTTGGGTCAGCTGAAGAGAATGTATTTTTATCAAAAGCCACATACCAAGGAGAAACCCAAGCAAGTACAACATGAGTGTTTCTAAACAATCCTCTTATCAAAAGCCATTTAGAATAAGAGGTCAAACATTAGCAGCCAAACATTCTCAAAAGTTGATAAGCATCTGTGAAAGCCAGAAAAGTGTCTCAGAACAGAAACCCATTTTTTTACCAGTCACACATTCAATTACTTGCAGTTTCAAATGGTTGGGTAGCAAAAAAAAAACCAAAACCAACCCATGGTGCCACTGCACTCTCTATGACTCTTCATGCTACTTTTGTGAAATGACCCACTTGGTTCACCTTGATCCTCTTTTCTATTCCAGCAATTCTTGCTCTGATACTTGTCACTGTTTCAAGGCTTAGTTTTACCCCAGTGAGTTTCTGTGCTCTGCTGGAAACCTCACATACCTGCTAAACAGCTGCTAAACTGCAAACTGGAAACATGCTGGTTTTATTTAGCACATGGATGACGTCTTTGAATAAAAAATAAGACCACTGAATTAAAACCGGTGATTTTACATAAGTTTTCAAGTTATCATGGGTTTTGCTCATATTAACGTTCATGACACAGTGAGCATGGAAGTGGATGCAGGTCAGGTACTTAGAGCTGTGATTGATTTAGGTTCTCAGCTCAGTTGTAGACTTATTCAGTTATAGACCTATAAGTCATGTGAAAAAGGCAGCAATACACATTTGTTCCAGCCAAGGAAGTAAATAGGGACAACCGAGAACACATAATAATGTATCTATTTCACAAGAACACACAGATTTTCTGAGCAGGACCAAACTATGTACTGCCATTTCCTGGCTCCCAGGTGTGACCATGTGGAGCCTGTGCAGTATGGATACAACTCAAGAGCAGAGGTTTGTAGCCTGCTTTGCTGTTGTAGGAATCCTGCTGCTATCCTTCTGCTAACTCACTTACAGAGGTTTTATAAAAGATTAAGATTTATTCATTATGAGAAAGCACAGAATAGCAGCGTGAAGATAACCAATTTTGAATGGAAAAGCAAGCTGTAAATAGGAATGCAGTTTCCCTCAACTTTTGCAGATTTTGCCTCGGCCCAGACCATCAA
The DNA here is from genome assembly GCA_036785705.1 of Acanthornis magna. Lineage (NCBI taxonomy): Eukaryota > Metazoa > Chordata > Aves > Passeriformes > Acanthizidae > Acanthornis > Acanthornis magna. Next base: position 7,585,045 of record JAWUZG010000194.1, read on the forward strand.
ATTCTTATTCGAGGCATCATATTTTCAGTCAAATTCCTTTTCTAGGTTTGTCTTTTGATACATGATTTGCTGTTACTCCTATCAAATGAAATGGGCAATAGTGGTGTTATCATTATAATAGTTCAAGGATATAAACAAGCCCCAGTTTGTAAGTTTCTCTTTCTCCTTACACACCTTGTTTCAGTCTATCAAGAATTATAGCTGGGTTTTTTCCCCATCCATCATTCAGAAAAAAAATATGGTTGGATTAATTATATTTTGAAAGTTAATGATTTTAGTTGATCTAAGTTGAACTCTTGGAGAGCAGCCACATCAAATGAGCTCCTGGTAATTTGCCATGACTTCACCATGTGCAGCTCCATGAAATTACATGCCTCCCATATGGCTGTTGCTATAGCTATGCCAAAATCAACCAATTACACTGTAATCTTGCTTATGGCCCTTCTTGGAGGAAATCTACACACATCTTATATCTGGGTAGATAAAATGTTTTGGGTTTTTTTAGCTCTGTGTAGTATTCTATCAGCTACTGGGAAACTTATTTGTATTAAAATATTCAGAACATGATGGTTAAGTGATTAAGCAATGTACTTTATAATAAATACTTACAATAAAGGATTATTTTCTAATGGATAACCTAGACATGATTTTTCTTGACTATTTCTGTAGCTTTTATTGTCATGTTTAGCTGGGCTTAAAGGCTGTTCAGTGTGATATACTGGATATTAATGTGTCTTTTAAATTCTGTTTATGCTGATCTGAATGGCAACATACTGATCCAGGCATCAGATTCTCAGCCCTCCTGGGCATTTCCAAAATTCTTCCACCCCTGCAACTTCCTTTTGTTTCTCGGTTTCTTTTCTCTTGTACTTTACTCTGCTTCCCAGGCCAGGATCTATATATGGATTCACAGTGCTGTTCTTTCTGCATGTTCAAGGGCAGGCCATTAACTACATGAAAACGATCCAGAATGAGCAGGATGCTGAAAAGCTTCCCACATAGCTTAGCAAGAGATTTTTAATGCTTTTGTCTAGGTACACACTTCTTCGGGCTGAGGTACTCATGTGAAATTTTAATACTTAATATTGCTGGAGCTGGTAAGTCATATCTGCATCTTGGAAAACTCTGAAGCCCTGCGACTTATGTGTGTAAAACATACAGAAAGCTGTCTGCAAATTCCCTCCATCTGAATCAAACTGCTAGACTGCATCTCCGTTTACCTGTTGATTAATAGAAATACTTTCCTTCTGACTTTAATCCTCATTCCTTATTCATTTGTATTCATCTGCATTCGCTTGCTCTGTGCTTACATTGTAAACTGCCTGGAGGCAGATGGCAACAGAAGGAGGATGCTCTGCAATGGTAATTACTTCTGTTATCATGGATATTTAGGAAAAGATCACCTGCAATCCAACTGTGTTTACAAAAGCTGGACTTGGTGCATCATACAAGGATGCTGTTGCTGGATTATGTGCGCTGTTTAGGATTTCACAGAATCATAAAGGCTGGAAAAGACCTCTAAGACCATGGAGTTAGCCCAGCTCACTGCTAAACCATGTCCCCAAGTGTCACATCCACATGCCTTTTGAACACTTCCAGAGATGGTACCAGATAAAGGCAATTCAGGCTTTTATTCACTCCCACTCCATTGGTAAGATTGAGAACATACTAAGACATTGCCTCTAAACATTAAAAATCTGATTTCTGGTACACCCTGAAACAATGAAAAGCTTTTCATAACTCAGGAACTGACTTCTGGCCAAATAAGGATGAAAAGATTCAGCAAATTACACCATGAAAACAGACTGTAGGCTTTTTCTACTGTTCCTGTACTGAGGAAATAAGTAAGGGTTGGAAAACCTTTCCATGAAAGAAATATACCAATCAGCACAGCAATCCTGCTGGATGTAGCTGCATTTCAGCTTTATAAGCTCAATTTTGTAATTTAAGCACAAGACTTCTATGCTAAAAATATCCACCAAGATAATCTAGATGCCAATGCATAAAACTACAAAAGGTCTATACAGAAACCAGGATTGAAATTTAGATCAAACTATTCAAATTTGGATGAATTAATATATCAAACTTGTGTTTATGGTCCAACAAAGTGGGATAATATTGCTTAAAGAGAAATCTTGCCCCTTTATTTTATTGGGCTGGTGCCTGAGTCCACAGCCACCTGCAAACTGCATCTGGCAAGACTAATAAAATGAAACACGAGCTCTCATGGCCAGGGAGTTCGGTCTTTCAACTCCGTTTGCAAAACTGTGATTGACTTGGCACCTCGATACTGAGAGAAATCCGACGCTTTTTGGTCCTCAAATGTAAATTCCACTGTAATTCAGTAAACCAAAATGCACCAGCAGTGCTCTTTTTCAATGTCATCATGCAGACTCAGGAAGAACACACACTGATAGCAAGAGATTGCAATGGAGTTGCTTAACAGAGTTGTTTCACTTTCCATATGACCTGCAGTACTTTTTTGTTCTGCTCAGTGCCTCACCATTTCCCAGAAAACACTTGTAGTCACAGGGAGGAAAAGATAAATCCAGCTACGGGATATTTTCTGTAGAGTGCATTACAGTAAGTGCTTTTGGGTGTGATTTAAAGTTTTCTGTTAGCAGAAAGTCTCCAGCACACTATTACAGCCATTCTACTCTGTCCTTTGGCTTTGCTATTAAGGCTTAGCAAGACTAATGGGGAGCATTATTGGGAAATATCAGGTAATAAAGACTGGTCAGCTATGGAACACTGAGGATTGCTCTGTTTAAATCTCACTGCAGCTGGGCAAATTAACCCAGTGGTGCTGATCCCCTCTGTGCTGGCTCTGTGAACTGTATGGTCAGGACAGGACCTGCCAGCTCCATCCTTTCCACATGCCACAGGTTTTGGACCTTCTCTTATGCTCCTCCAGGAGAATACTTGAAGTCCTGCAGCTGGAGCCCTAAGCCCCTCTCTCATTCCATGATTCCACCTGCCAGGTGCAGCAGCTGAACCTGCTGCATGTATAACCCTGACTACCAGGTAATAAAACAGAGAGGAGAGTGAAAAGTCCACATGCTAATTTATATCCTAACTGTATTTGTTTTAGATAAATATTTACCTATACACAAACAGCAGCACATACATAAGAAAGGGCTATTTGCACTTTCTCTGAAAAGCTTTCAGAGATATGCATCTTTAATATTCTAGCCCAGCACAGCTCACAAGCTACACAATATCCTGCAGAAATCCCTTTCATTATCTGTAGAATGTCTCATAATGTTCTATTCATAATTTGCTTTGACATTAAAATAAAAATGTTAATATTCTCGATATCTCCTTTCCTTGCTTATGTTCCTCAGGAAGATCTGGCAGCCCACAGAAGCCAGATGGTGGCTTGAACTTCCCAAATGAACTGCCTGGCTGCTGCTACAAAAAGGGATGGTTTTGCTCCCTCCTATCTCATCCTGAAGGGCATGTACCTAGTCCTTCCTTTGCATTGGCACTGACTCCATTCTATCCCTCCAGTGAACTCAGGCAAAGAGACTATTAACTAGAGATAACTTGAACAAGGTGAGGAGAGCATGCTTGAAGAAGGAAGCAAGACCACTGCAAGGAGAGTTCCCTAAGGGGACCACCTGCAGCTACACAGCTCCGAGGTAAAGCCAGGATGTCAGACCAGGACTAGGATCTGTGCTGGAGGCCCAGAGGGACAAGGCAAGTCTAATATCAAGCCAGCAAGTGAGGCTAGGACAGTACAGATCTACAGCATAGGTAAAAAAAAACCACAAAAACCTCCATACACACAAACTGAGGGGTCAGAGCTGAGCTTAACTGGGTCTCCAATTCTTGGGGACAGAGACTGTGGGGTGGAGGCCCCCCGTGAGGCTGATCAGAGCCATTAAGGTCCATTAGTTCCTGCTGAGTCCTGACAATGACAATTACTCCTTTTGATGGACTATCAGATTTGTTCACAGCTTGACATCCGATTATGCCATGCAGCTCCCACCTTTCAATTGCCAAGGCAGGAGAAGCAAGCAAAGGATTCAAAATACATGAAAGACCCAATATGAGAACTGTTAAAACACTAAGATACTTTGGAAACAAACAAAAAGTAGTGTGTGGCTGCAGTACGCCACAGGACAAGGACTGGGCCAGACGTGGTAGACACAGCATTCTGTCCTTCAGAGCCTGCAGGGTTGTGGAAAGTGGAAAGAGAGAGAAAGATTACAGTAGAGACTATATTTTGTCCATGTGAACACCCAACCCCAACAGTGCATTGTCCCTTGTCCTCTTCGGGACAAAGATGATGAGGGGTCCGGAGCATCTCTCTTATAAGGAGGGACTGTGGGAGCTGGGCCTGTTTAGTCTGGAGAAGACAGAGAGGAATTTCATTAATGCACATTAATATCTCAAGGGCAGGAGCCAAGAGGATAGCACCAGACTTGTTTCAGTGGTGCCCAGTGACAGGATGAGGAGCAATGGCCATAAACTAAAACACAAATTTCACCTCAGCACGAGGAAGAACCTTTTTACATCAAGGGTGGTCAAGCATGGGAAAAGCTGCCCAGGGAGGGCGAGGAGTGTCCCTCTCTGCAGACATTCCAAGCCCACCTGGTGACCCTGCCTGCGCAGGGGTCAGGGGATGGACCAGATGATCTCCACAGGTCCCTTCCAACTCTAGCCATTCTGGAATGGAATGAACTGCCCGTGGAGGTGGTGGAGTCACGGTCGCTGGACGTGGCACGCAGCGCCGTGGTCTGTTTGCCATGGCGCGGTTCGGCCACTGGTCGTGCTCGGGGGTCCTTTCCAAGCCGACTAACCCTGCAATATCCCGTGATATTCTGTGATATCCCGTGATATTCTGTGATATCCCGTGGTATTCTGTGATTCAGCAGTCCCGCCGCCCTCAGGACGCCGCCGCCACTCCGCCCGGCGGGGCGAGGCCGCGCCACCGCACGTCACGGGGCGGGGCGGGTCAGCCATCTTGGGCTCGCCGGGCAGCGAGCGAGCGGGCGGGGGCGGAGGCAGCGCCCGCCCTGCGGAAGTCCCTCGGTGCCGCCGAGCGCAGCCCGCCGAGCCCCGCCGGAGCCCAGGGCTGCCCGCCGTCCCCAGCACCGCCGCTACCGACCAGCATGGCAGGGCGGCTCCCGGCCTGCGTGGTGGACTGCGGCACGGGGTGAGATGCGGCCGCTGACAGCTCGGGGCCGCCCGGGGCGGGGCCGGGCGGGTTCCGCCGCCGATGCTGCTGCAGATGGCGGCGGGGGTCGCGCTGCCGGGCCGGGGAGCCGCGCCCGAGCCGCCGCGGGGCGGGTGCCGGGAGGGATGGGCCGGGCCGGGCCGGGCCGGGCTGGGCCGGGGGAGCATCCAGCCGCCTTCCCTTCCCGGCCCTTCGCTGTCCGCCCGGCGGGAGCGGTGTCCCGGCGCGGCCCTGTTCGCTGCTCTGGGGCCGATCGGGGCCGCCCCCTTCGGTCCCGGGCCGGGTGCGGGACCTTGTGCGGCTGCCGGGGCCGGGGGAGGCGAGCGGGGACACGGCTCCCGCCCTGCCCAGAGCCCCTGGGATGCCCCGGCTCGGGGGAGTCGCCGCTCTGCCCGGCGCCGTCTGGGGGGATCGTGTGCATTGATTTATTTTTTTAATGTGCGGATAATGTCATTTATTCTGTGTTACTTCTCTCTGTGGAAGAAAAAAACCCCTCCCCCTCCATCGAGCAGGCGCAGAGGAACTTCCTTAGTTTTGTCAAAGCCTCTTCCTGCTTTCGGGCTTTTATACCTTATAAGGCAGTTTTCAGTGTCAAACCTGAACCAAATCCGCTTTGGAAACGCTTCTTTTCGTTCAGCAGCTGCCAGGCGGTGGAGAGAACGCGGTGCCAGTGATCCCTAGCACAAGGAGCGGTGCGGGAGGAGGCCCTGGCGAGCCGGGCTCGCTCCCCGCGGCTCCCGGGCGCCGGGGCCGGGCAGCAGCCCGGAGGTGTCCGTGGGAAGCCGGGCCGGGCGGGCTCCGCCGTGTCGCTCGCAGCAGCGCGCTCGGGAAGTGCAGACCGCGCTGTGATCGCACGGCGCTCTCAGAGAGGAAATGTCTCCGCCAGGCAGCAGTTTTCCATTGGAAGGGAAAGCACGGGTGTATTTTCGAGGCTCTTCAGCTACCGCTGGTGGCATGCTGCTTCTTTAACTCGTTTTTTAGCTTTGCTTCGCTTCTCATCCCTCGTGCTAAAAATAAAGAAAATTTTCACTGAATGCTCAGTAGATGCAGATATTTATCATGCTTTCTTGAAAAGGGTGTGCTCTTCTGCAGTCCAGGCACTTGTTTCTGAAAGCACGTGTTCATCTTCCCCTCAAGAGAATCTGTTTGGTGTAGGACATTAATAAATTGGTCCTTAAGGAGAGCAGCTATATGTATGTGTGTGTCTAATGTCTGCATGTCTAACAGTTGTATGAAGAAGTCATTCCTGTCGTTAAAGCAGAAGTAAAGCATTGAATTCGGTGAGATGAAGGAAAGTTTGCACAGCAAGAATGAGAGTGGGTAGCTGCGTGTAATAGAAGTATGTGTGAGTTTAACATGTGTATATGTGCTATTTATCTTTCAAAGCAAAAGATCTGTAACTCCTCTGCCACATGCTGCCACCAGAGGCTTTTTTCCATCCCCCATGTCTGTGTATCACAGGTAGTCCCATTAAAGGCAATAATTATGTCTTTATAGGTTTGCAAAGTACAGGTTGTGACCACTGGATTAGAAATTCGTTTAAGGCTTTCAGCGATGCCCTGCAGGAGCAGCATGCTAGCACAGAGCTGTGTAAAAAACAACTTTGTCTTGTTGATGTGAGATGTGTGCCAAGGGACATGAGTGTTAAAACAAATGTTCCTGGGGAAGATGTGTGTGAAAGTAACACCATTAATCCACTTCAGAGGGTGTACTCTGTAATGTTCTTGGATATGATGTTAGCTAAGTCTTGCTCCTGTTTAATTTATTCCCTACAAATTTTATAAAAATACTGTAAGATGTTGTTTTATTGTGCACCATTTTTTTTAATGCAGCCCAGCCTATTCTGCTCTCCAGGCTTTTCGTTTCATGTGCATTTCCAAGCCCAAGGTTGTTCTTCCAAGAAAGTGGGGGTGCAAAGATTTGTAGCATTGTGAAGATTACAGAGTGTTGGGGTGGCTTGAATTCATTAATTCCAGTAGGCAAAAGTATAAAGTGGTAAATTCACAAAGGAAAAATATGGTAGTTGGGATGAATAAGAAACAGGTGGGTAATAGTTCAGTGGGCTATGATAGCATAATCATGCTCTTAGCTTTTATTTTTTAATTGGTGCAGCCCTCCCAGTCCATCTCATTTTGTGTGTGAGAGCACAAATTATGTTAGCCCTGTGCTCAGTTCAGATCAGTTGAGGTCTCAATGTTCTGCCCTGTCTGCCAAAATGACAGAAAGCAGACAAATTAAATATAGCCCCCAGAAAGAAAAAAAAGATGTTTTGAAAATATAACCAAAGCAGAAAGGGTGAAAGGAACTGTCTTGTTTAGAACAGGCTTTAAATAAGCACTGGTCTTGCAATAAGTAGTCTTTTCTTAGAGGGAGGGAATTGATAGTTAATTTACAATCTCAGGAGAATTTTCCTCAATTAGCAAAAGGGCAGGTGTAGAAGATGTAGAAGAGGTATTAGAGTGTGTTCCTATGTGTCTTGTGCTTGTAGCCACAGTCCAGTTTGTTTATCTGAGTGTTAAGTTTCGGGGAGTTTTTAATGTGTATGTGCATTTTTTCCAGCTAAGATAGAGGGGTAGAAAGGCACCAGAGTTCTGCTTTTCAGCATCAGCCTGCGCAGATTATAGAAATAAGAACTTCTTTATAAGCTTAAAGAGACCAAAACACAGAAGAGGTTGGGGAGACCATGTGATCACTGTCATCTGAGATTTTAACAGCTCAGTCAAACTTTTTAGGAGTCATCTAAGTACATGTCATACAACTGGAGCTGGCAAATAGGCTGAAATTCTTCCAGTGTTGTATTCGTTACCTTGAAATTTGCATTCTTTCCTTAAACAAACTTGATACCTAGAAAATAAGGTAATTGATACCTAGTAAGAGCAGGTGAACACTTAATTGTGGTTTTAAAAAGCTACTTGTCTGAAGCAATGTCCTCTTAATTGTACAGTAAAGTTACAGGCATGATGTGAAAAATCTGAAGAGCCCAGTTAGTTTAACATAACGGTTAAACCCAGTATTAGTTATTTCTATAACTGACAGTCTTGCCTAGTTTAGTTTTAAGTATGTTGTAGTGTTGTTGGGTCCTTATTGTCAAGGACCTTATTGTCAAGAAGTGTCTGTCTATGTTAGTACTGAATTTGACTTCACTTGGCTGCGGAGAGCCCCTCTCTTTCCCTTCTTTCCACTAAAGCTGGGCACCAGGTCCATGAGCAATGAGCTTTGAAGTAGCACGTGTGCGCAGTTCTCTATATCCTTCAAATACTGGCAAAATTTTTATTTTCTGGATGTCAGTAGGTATGCTGTGAATGAGAATTACTTCATACTTTGGTGTATCTAAGGATGTCACGCATTTTAAACCAAAATTCAAAATAGAAAAGTAAGATGGAGTTCTTCCCATAAAGTATATGAGCAACATACCAAAGAAAGGAAAAGGCTCTTAGTCATTTTTTAATCACAGTAGGCTGCAGTCTTTTGCTCTGTGCCTTTTGGGTATTTGAATTGTTCTTGCCGCCTCTTCTACAGGCGAGCACAGCACTGCCTGCAAGTCATGATTAAAAGCTCTTCCTACGCCACTTTAGAATTTAGCTTGATTAGGTTGACAAGTGGATTTTAACTGTGTCTTTCTGTGTGAATGCACTTTTTTCCTTCAGTGTAACTTGTATAACATTGAATTAGCTCATTCGGGGTGGCAGATAATTGCAAGCGTTCAAATTAATGGGTCTTCAGCTGAGCAGAAGTAAGTGGCTATGTAACTACTGCGCTTCAAAACGAGAACTTAATTATAGCAGTGAAAGGGATTTAAAGAAAATTATTTGTATTTTCTATACCTGAACTTTGTTTTTTGTAGGTTTGTGTGCCATTTTTCAGTGGCTGCTGGGTGGATCCATTCGATACTTGAGTGTCACTGGTGACCAGCTTCTCTAATGTACCCAAGCATCTTTTCTTGGGAGAGTCACATCTGTTATCTACCCTTTTCTTGAGTAAATTGGTTATGTGATTGTGTGGAAAAAACCCAACCTATTGTCATGGATCTTGTTTTTTTCTGCCTCCTCTCCTATGCCAATCTGGGCCCCTCTTTCATTTCCCATGCACAGGTTGCAAAAATGGATGTGTTTATTTAACTTCTTTCTTGAATGCTAGGGGTGAATTAAAGGTTTGGGATTGACTGGAGAAAGATTTCCTGTTCTTGATGGGAACTCAGGATTTCTTCGACACCTCCTGGCAGTCTGGGTTCCCGCTGAGCTGAGAGCCAGAAGGATTGAGGCTGCTCAGGATTTCCAGGGTTTCTTGATGTGAAGTTGCAAGCTGTTCTTTGGAATGAGTCACATGCATCTCTGAGAGTTTCTTGGCTGTTCAGTCTCTATAACCAGTGCTGTGAATGAAGGAAGAGTAAATTTGGGCACACAGAATCGCAGAGAAGCAGGAGCTGGCTGGAGCAAGTTTCTCTACAAATGTAGAGAAGTCTTGGAGACTTCTCTACAAATTCTTCTGCTCTAGTTAATCTTCATGCAACACCTTTATAGCTTCGTACTCTTAAGGAGAGCAAAGTATTTATGGGTTGAGTGTCTTCTGATGTGATAACTTATGACAGGATTATGTCGTTCTGTTTCTTTTCTGGGTTTTGACCTGAGAGTGTAAATGAGTACAAGATCCATGAAAAGCAATAATCTTCAATAGAAAGCATAATCTGTGAGGTGAGAAATCCAGTGTTATAAAAGCAAGGGAGGAAGAAGTAACAGTCTGTTTTGTGAGCTCTGCAACTTTTTAGTATCTTATGCTTCACCTTGAAATTATTTTTCTTTCCTAATGTTCCAGACGTGGGTTATTTCTGCAGGTTTTTCAAAGCATAACTTATGTTTAGTTATAAAGGTTTCAGCACTATGATACTTTTGCAGTTTATATTTCAACTGGATATCTTGTCATGACTTTCTGTGGGATCCAGTCTTCATGAAACTGTTCTCTTTTGGGATGAATTTTCTGTGATGTGTCATCCCAGAAGTAATTTTTCAATATGGAAAGCATGGACAAAATATTTCCTTAATGGCATATGGAAAAATTACTCTTCCAGGATTTTAAGAGTATTTTTGCTGCCAGCGGCTGAAGTGTGGTTGGGGAGGGAGGGGAAAATGTGTCATCCTTAACGTGGAAAAAGGAATTGTACTAGATTAAGAATTGATTTAATACATTTAAAAAACATTTGCAAGAAGACTTTGAAGGCTGATGATGACCTGTGGTGTCTCTGAAATGATTCTTATACATCACAGTCCATGTTTCAGCACTAAGTGCTCAGAGTATACAATATAATTAGGAATAATAGGAGTTCAGTTAGGAGTACATATATTTCTGTATACACACGCTTTTTTTTTTTCTGTAGTTCTATCAGGAATCAGTTTTTATCTTATTTGAGTGTGTTTCAGAGGCCATTCAAGACGAGTGGCACCTTCCAGGCTTTTTCTGCTTCTCTTTTCCTGTGTCTCTTGTGCTTGATATGGAGGAAAGGAGCTGTGACATTTCAGGGTAGAGGACAAACCCTCTGGCATCCATGGGCTGGATCTGTAAAGTTAATGATAAATGAAGCTCCTTTTATGAACTGCAGACCTGTGCTTGGGGCAAGGTTTGAGGGAGGGCAGGGTTTGAGGTGTGCCTGGGATGGGGCAGGTTCCATTCTTGTTCCTTTGTGCATTTAGTACCTGGCTTGGACTTTCTGCCCAGGAAGTGTGCTGGTTGCATGACTCCTATGGACATTTACTTGTCTAAATTAGTTGAAAATGCAATTTCAATAAAAGTTTTTAGGAGTTCATTAATATTGTACTAGTTCTGAGTAGTAATCCATGCTCCGTATTCCTTTATAGGCACATACAGGAAACTTTGCAGTTGGTCTATTAGTTCATGCAATTGAAAAGTTTCAACATAATGTTTCAACATTTAGTTGCATCATTGCAGACTTTCTTTGGGATGTGCTAAAAGGTTTTGACAATTTTAAATAAACATTTTTTAAAAAAGCTTAAATGAGTGTTTGTCCAAAATTAGAAGACTTTAAGGAGACAAGGTTAATTTCAAAGGTAAAATAACTAAAAACATATTTCAGTTTGTCCCCAAGGAAATTTCGAGTTGTTTTCTGCTCTATATAAGAAAAGGAATCTCTATTATTTTAATTTTTAATTTTTGGTTTTGGTCATTAGATTAAATTATATTTAGGTGTACCAGTCTAACAGAAATCATCCTTGGGTAGATGCTTAAAAATACCAATTGGATTGCAAACCTGTTAGTACCCCATAGCAGGATTACTTTAACCATGAAAATGAAGCATCAATCCTTTCCAAGTGCTAGTAGTGATATGTTGCTTGGGTTTTGTTTATTCAGTTATATCCAAAATTGAAAAAGTAATAATTTTATCCGCTGACTTAATGTTGGGTATAATACGATTCAGGTTCTTTTTATTCTGATCACGGGTTTGCATTTTTAAGACTAGACGGAAAAACTCTAGATAAATGTACGGTTTTTATTTTTCCTGGGATTTCCTTTTTCTCTTTATTATTCTCTTGTGGTCACTGCAAATGTTTGCAGCTGTGCACAGGATGTGTTTTGGCATGCTCAGTCTGTGGAGAGCAAGATGCAGACAGGAGGTTATCTGTTGATACTTTATTTTGAGAAATAAATGCTATCAACAAATTAATCCAAATTGTAATTCTTAATACCATATCTCTTATCTAGCTTTTCAGTATTAGTATTTTTTTTTGTCGTGATTTGCCTTAGATGCTGAACAGTGTTTATCATCTGCAAGAGCTTTCACAATAGGACTGCCTGCATATTTACAGTCAGACTTCAGAATCTCTGTGATCCTGTTAAATGAGACCTGCTTTTTATATTAAACAAGATTTACTGGTACGTTTTTGTCCACAGCTGAGCGGGGCATTTTTTTTTTTTTTTTTCTACAAGCCAACTGTTTCTAATCAGAACTGTCTTTTATTAGAAGTGTGGTGTAACACGATAAATATGTAACCTGGTGCTTTAGTGCGAGCCTGCTCTTGATGGCAACCATTTGGTTAGCTACCGAAAGGCTGAAGCGGTAAGGAGTGCACGGGGCGGATTGGAAGTGCTGGGACGATCCCGTGGTGCTTGCTGGGTGCTCCTGCCCTCCATCCCTGCTCTGCCAGGGTTTCACCCTGCCCTCTGCTCAGGCTGGTGTGACTGGGGCCATGGCATCGCAGCTCTTGGGTCAGAGCTGGAGCTCTCAAGTGCTGGAACTGTGCAAGCAGCAAGTGCAAAACATTGATTTCTTTATGTAGAGCAACTTTACAGCTTTAACCCCTGTATTATATTTGCTTGAAATATCTTTCAAGTCAAGTCAGGCTCTTTCTGCATCATAAGATTTAGATTTTACTATTTAATTTCTTAAGTGCAAGGTTTTGTCTACTTGCAGGTTATATATTTGTTCATTCGATTGATTCTTCCATTGAAAAATATGTATAATTAATTTATTCTCTTGGGGTTTTTTTTGTCCTGATAAATGTCTCTGCAGTCATAGAATATCCTGAGTTGGAAAGGACTCACAAGGATAATTGAGTCCAGCTCCTGATGTTCAGCTTATTTTGTAATGATGTAGAAAGTTGCCAAATAAATCTCCCCCTCATATTTAATAACCTATACTATTAAGTAATTATTCATGTAAGTCTGCCAAACTTTTGGGCATTTTTCCTCATTATTTGGAAATACTGCAGGGAGTAGGCAGGCTGTGAAAAATGCTGAGAAAAGTTGGAAAAATGAAATATAAATTTATTAGAAAGCCTATCAGTATAGGTGAGTGCTGTGTGGGTGTGGTGTAACACAGAGGCACTGTTAAGACATTTGTTAAAATGAATTAGTCTAGAAGTCTCAAAGGAAGCAGTAAGTAGAAAGGGAGCATTTTGCCTTTGCCAACATAAACTACTCTACTCTCATTATACAAAGATAATATCCAAAGTCGTTTGCTCTTCTTACTTTGAGGAAAACGCAGTCAAAGGAAAGCTGACTTTTTCTGTGTTAAAGCATTAAATATTAGAAAGGGGTTTACAAATACAAATGAAATTGATAAAATCTACAAATTTAGACTGTAGTATCATCAGAATGCCAGAACTTGGATTTTGTTAGTTGAAAACAGTTAAGTATGTGCTGATTTCAAGTCCACTTTTTGTGGCTCAATCATAAGACACTGTTTTGGACATAAATGCATCTCATCTTCCTGTTTACTTTCATGAGAAAAGAATTTCTCTACAGTCAAGCTACCAATGTTGTTGTTTTTTATTTAGTTAGTTAGTTTTTAAAGTTTTGTTACTAGCAAACATAGAGCAAAATTGAAAGTTGTTCTTCTGCTCCGTCCAAATGTTAGTAAAGTTAGAAACAGCACAGTGCAGTTGCTTTCTCTGTTCTCCAGGCTGGTGTAAGAAACTTCACCTGGAGACTCTTACTACAGTACCTGTGAATTTATTCTGAATGCTGTGTAGCACAGGCTGCTTTTCCCCCACCATGTTGCTCTTGGTCATTCTGGTCTGGCTCTCTGCAGCCACGTCCTTGTGGTTTTCAGTACCCATTTTAGCTGGATTTTACTAGCAAGCGTTGCAGTTGTGTCTGTGCTCTGAGTTGTAAAGGTAGCTGCTGACAAAAAGCAGCACTGGATGAATTTCTACACAAAAATACAGATGTCTTTAAAGATAAATCAGCCTTTTTTAAAGGTGGTTTTTATCTGTTTAGGAAATAAATGTTTGTTAGAAGCACTTCTTTTTCAAGCTGCTTTTGAGCTCATTTATTAAATTGAACACCACTTCAATCTGCTTATGATTTTACTGTGACAGTTTCACTATGTGGCACAGAACTAGTTGTTGTCAAGGTGAAGGTTCTTGCTTGAATGGGCTGATATTTTTTGGGGGAAATACTGTAAAATAATAGTTTTAAACACACAGTAATACAGCTAAGGTCAAGCTTGTAGACTGTGAGATTTTTAACACCTCTGCTGTCCTGGGGTCCTATATTTCATTGAAGTACTGTACTCCCTTCTACCATCCCTTCATGTGTCTTATCTACAGTTTAAGAGGTTCTTTATCTGAGAGTGCTTCTAATCTTGTGGGTTTTTTTCCATTTATAGAGCTAATTCTTTGGCTTCCACTATTGATTACTTAAAACACTTGTTGATCAAAAATGTTTTAATGTTTGACAGAAGCAGCTGCTATTAAAAAACAAACTAGTAATATGTAAAAGGTGAAATAGATTAGCTAAAGATGTAAAATATGAAAGGCATAATTAATTTCAAAAGCTTGCTTTCTTGTGTTTTATCAAGGACATTTGAAAAGAGACAGTAAACTAATTTATTAATACAAATCCCATTTTCCTAATATAATCAGTACTTCAGAGACTTCTACTTTACCAATTTGCACCTGATGCTACAGCTGGGACCTTTTTTAAAGGGGCAAGATGGCTTTCCTCTTTCACTGTAATTTTCTCATCGTTTGTCTTTACAGGGATTTGAAAAGTAAATACTTCATAGGCTTTTCGGTCTCATCTGGTATGCAAGAAGGATGATAGAAGAAAAGCAACATATAAAAATATAAGGGCTTGTTCAGGCTTTTCAGTCACATGAGGCTCTGTGTGTGAAGACTAGGAATTCATCCATATTTGGGAAATGTTCCACTTCTTTTTAAGGCAGCTGTTATCACAAGACATCAGACAGTAAAAACATCGTATCTATCTTATCATTTCTGTCTGTAGAATTTTCCCAGTTAAAACGGGAAAGGATATTAAGCCCTTTTTGGTAAAGTCTTTGATAGACAGACCATCTTTCAGGAGCTGTCATTGAAGAGCAGAATCCCTTTCCATTCTGTTTAAAAGCTTGCAGATTTTGCCATGTGGTTTTATTTCATGCCCTTTTGAATATATTACCATGTGCATTTTCTCCTTGGAGTCTCCACACCGAGCTTTTCTGTAGTACCTTCTATACCCTGCTTACTTAATTTCAATTTTTTGAGTTAAGGTAATTTAGCCAGCAGTGAATGTGTGTTGCAACCATCTTGCCTTCTGTCTTTGGCCCTCATTTCCTGGCATCTTTTTTCCACATGGTTTCAGTAAAGAAATGCAAAGCGCTCCTGTCTCAGGAGAGTGCATAAACACATGGGAAGAGGCTCTCAATGGAAATGGGAGATTGGCTCCAGACCCATTTGCATGGAAGAGGATATGGAGCAGGGATCTCCTGCTGCCTGAGCAAATGTGACACCTTTGCAAAAAGGCAGTATCAGCTTACATCTAAGAATAAATGCATTTAACTCTGTGTAAAGCCTAATCTCACTACTGGATGTTAGACTTGCTTGGAGCATGACCACGTGGGTGGGTTCTGCATAGGAGTTGAGGTGTGTGTATAGGTAGAGAAACCTCGCTGGCCATGATGTATAGGCTGTGGTACACATCAGAGTAGAATTTTAGAACTTACACATGTATATTGTACAGGCTGTGGTGCCTGGGAAGCCCATTGCATCTGCAGGGTGAGATACAGGCAAAGGATGTGTTGTATTTGGAGTGAGAACTTGCACAGAAAGGTTATGGCTCAGATGGTAGACAGTAATTCAGAGCCATCATGAACAGAGCAATTTGATGAACAATGAAAAAAAAAATAGCCCTCTGAACAAAATATCCTTGTTTTTCTAATCAGATGCACCTTGAAAGTAAACAAGAAAGAGACAATTTTGATTTCATTCAGTTTTGGATTTTTTACTGACACTTGCTTTACTTTTCCCACAGAGGAGTGTTCTTTTTTTCGTTTGTTTTTCGGGTTGCTTTGCATCTTCCCAGTGGGACTAGCATTGCAGGCACACCTTTCTTCTGTTTGTGTGCGCGTTTTAAATGTGTGACATTTCAGTTAGCCCAGGTCATTAGGAGTAGCTGAGGAATAGGCTGCAACCCAGATTTGCTCTAGGAGTTGAAGATCAGCTGATGCTTGTCCTCAAGTGCTCTTGCCTGCTTGTGCTTGGTTAACTCCTGTCTTTGTGTGAAGCTGTCAGAGAAATGACACTCACACCTCGTGTTGGACCCCCCCAGCTCTGTGGTGCTTCCAGGAGCAGCTGGACAACTGTGTCGCCCACAAAGCAGTTGTCCTCTATTCCTCACTTCTGTTAAAATTGCAGTTGTGTTTGAGCTAGGGTGTATAACTTGGGAGAATGGCATTTCTTGTGGGCAGGAAAGCAGTGGAGCAAAGGCACGTGGTCACAGTTTGTGGTTTGCAGATGGAGGTTCTGGTAATGACATCCTCATTACAAGTTCTTACCCTCAGCACTGTTTCCTTTTGGCTTTAAAATTGTCTGCGTGACTAATGCATAAGTAACCTTCCAGTGACATTGCTTTCGTGTCATAGCCTCAGAAACATCTATTCTAGGTGAGAGAGCACATGTAAGAAATCCCATTAGTGCCGTTGAGAACACTGTGGAAAGCCCTTTGGCTGTCCTTCCAGAGAGCTCTGGGGCAGAGCACAGAGCTGCTATGCAGTTTCAGGGTGTGAGTTTTTGAGGGTGATGATCGCATGCTGGAGATATTTCTCCACTGGTAGGTGAGAGATTG
Organism: Acanthornis magna; assembly: GCA_036785705.1. Classification (NCBI taxonomy): domain Eukaryota; kingdom Metazoa; phylum Chordata; class Aves; order Passeriformes; family Acanthizidae; genus Acanthornis; species Acanthornis magna. The sequence continues at coordinate 7,601,801 of JAWUZG010000194.1, forward strand.
GTTAGTAGAGTTAACTCAGATAGAACCTTCATTAGTTGCTCTCCCAAACCTGTTTGTGCTATGAATGTCCATCACAAAAATATCATTTTGTTTGTCACATCATTACATTGTGTAGACTAGGGAGTGGTGTTGGCCTTTGGAGAAGGTGTTACAGGGAAGTCACTGGGGAATATCAGCCATATATATATATATATATATATATATATACACACACACATATATACATATAGACTGAGAGCTGGTGAGGGAGGGGGTGTGTATTTGTGTGGTTCTCCATATACAGACATACACATGTGTATAGACACTTTGTGTACTGCTCTTGGATATTCTGTGGCTGATTTTCTGAACTAAAGCTAAAGGTCTTGAATATCCAACAAATTTTTTTTGCCTGTTTGTTTTTTAGTTGTTTGGTTTTGTTGGTTTTTGTTGGTTTTTTTTAATGAGCTAAGAGGCCTACAGAAAGACTTCAGGGAGCTGACTGTGGAGGAATAAAGGAAAACACCCGAACAATCAAGGTTTTCACCTTTGGGATTTTGTAAATCAGTTCTGTGTTACAGATTTAAATAGAAATCAGCTTACACTCCTGTGTGCAGTGCCTTGTGCTCTTACTGCTGAATGCCCCAAATTCCGTGTGGGAAAGCTGAGTCCGTGTCTCATTAATGGCATGTGCCTGCCTGTCTCCGTGCAAGTCCCTTCTGCCACTCTTCAGTGCTGTGTAGCAAACAAGGGGTGATTTATGGAAAACTGTGATCCAGTGTGGGTACTGCCTTAGGATATCTCTGCTATCTTCTCTGTAGGAGCAGTGATTAATGCCTTGAAGAAGATGGGGTGTGCCTTGTTCCCCAGTGAATCATATATTAGTCAGACACACGTTGCCATGTATGAACTCTTTGTATAAACTGTATGCTTGAGGAGTCTGGATTGCCTATAGTATCCTTCCTTTCAGGTGATTTAAATATTTTCTTCAGGTGACAGTGATAGAAAAGATCTGATCAGTCTGAATAAGCTTCATATCTGCAAAAGTTAATTTGTCAAGAATCCCACTGTTACTAGATTGTGCATTTGGAGATTTCAGGATTTTTATCAACTGTCATTCAGTTTTACCTTAGCCTTTTGCCTCACCTGTCACATTTTTAGACTGAATTTTAATTGAAGAATATCTCTGTATGTGTTCAGTTATGAAAATCAGGCTTAGTGTTTATTATGAGTTCTGCCATGGTCCCTGGCTGTGTGGTGGGGCTGAGGCTCCTGAGGGAGCAGTGGGTCCTTCCCTGGCCTTTGGGCCAGCAGTTCTGGAATTCCAGATGTGCAAGGAAGTTGTGGCACATAAGAGTTGTGTTGTATGGGACAGTGAATTGGAAACCTGCTGATATAATGCTCTAATATTCAGAGACTAAAAGTCATGCAGGTTTTTCCCCTTTCTTTTCTTGGAGGCCTAAAAATGCACTACTTTTTTTTTTTTTTTCCCCTGAGTCAGTACACTTCTTGCTGAGTAGGCCATAGTATTTTTATACATGCTGATTTTATGTCTGAATGCAGTCTTTTTATATAAAATGCATCTTTCATGAGACTATTTTTCTTTCAGTCTGCTGGCTGTGTGTGCTGGGCTGACTCCCACCCACAAGCAGCTAGGCTGCCAGTTACCTGCAACACTATAGCTTTTGCTTTGTTTGAAATACTGAGTTTAATATTCAAACAGTTTTAACTTTTTTAACAGTTAAAAAACACTTCTAAACTAGTTGTAGGTTTATGTAGCATTCAGGCTCCAAAGTTCTTGTGTAGATTTAGCTTCAAAATCTACATGTCACGGTTCTGGTTTGGAGGGGAAGGTTGAGAGAGTGAGTCAGTATTTGCTGGTTTACTTAGTAATTGTGGCACTAAAAGCCTCTTAAAACAGTATAGATACAGTGAACAGCTTTACTTTGCATGATAGGTTACAGAAGCGCCAGCTTGTGGAATTCTTGATATTTCTTTTGGAAAGTAGATCTTTAAGAAGAAAATTAAACAAACTTGAGCAAGCAAAATCCAAGTTTTATGTCCTGAGCTGAAGCACATATTGTCCGTAATGCTGATGTCTTCATGAGCTGTGAAGTTCTTTCTGGTATTTAGTTTCTTTTTTTATTATTTATCCTCTTTTGGCTGGGAAGTTCTCCTTGTCAATAAACATTCCTGTTGATCAGTATGAAGTCAAGCTGCTGTGCATGGTTACTCACAACTGTTACAGTGCGTTACCCTCAAGATCAGGTTTACAGCTTTGAAAATACATCTCTTGCAAAGCAGTTTAGGTGTTAGGTGAGGTCCTGTGCTAACCACTTTGTTATTCAGAGAGAATAACATAATATCCTTCCCTCTGAGGATGTGTGTCTCTTGGCCCAGTGCTGATGGCTGCGATTAATGTCAGTGACAGAAATGGTGTAGGTGTGATTGGGCACGTGCACAAGCTGCTCACTGCTGCGTGAGAGGCATCACAGCCAGACCTGCAGCAGCACTGCTCTTGCAGCCTGGGCAACCCCACCCCTTGCTGTGTTACTGCCCTGAATTTATGGTTTGGTAAAGTTACTGCTGCCTTATACCTCCTAAGATCTCCCAGGTTTACGTCAGAGTGCTGAAAGCTGTAGAGGTGCTACTACAGCGTTCATGCTTTTGCTGCTGGTGCTAATGTAGAGCAGCTGCCTGACTGTACAGAGGAAATGAGAACTTTGTCACGTCTGTGTTTGTTAAAAACATGTGGGTAGGCTCTAACTCTTGAGTTAGAGCAGTGCAGTTTGGTCTGCATGGTTTAGAATTCCCTTTGCTGCTTTGGTGACATTTCTAGCAGCTGGATAGAATTCTGGTACCCTGAATTTCGTAGTTATATTTCACTAATACTTCAATTTCTTCAGTTTTCTTATAGCACAATAATGAAGATAATGTATATATCCATAGCACATTCTGGAGACTAGGTGAAATAATGCAGTTATTTTCCTCTTGCTTTCTTTACTCTCATTAGACACATTTTGACACAGTTTTCCATTTGTGAAATGGGGTGTCTTTTGCTACAACTCATCAGTATCAGCTGTCAGGACTTCCACCTACTTGGATGAAATGACTTGGGAAATGCTTGTGACATGAGGGTGGCCAGCCCTGCCTCATGCCCAGCTGGCAGTCCATGGGCAGGGCAGCTTTTCCCTGCTGTAGTTAGGAATTGCAAAAACACTTCTACCGCTAGTATTAGCTATATGAAAATATTTCTGTAGAAACGCTATAGCTGCTGAGCAGGGAAGAGCTGCTCTGACAAAATTATACTCCTAAACATTGGTGGATTGAATTACATGTTTTGTATTCCTTAGTAAAATTTTGTTAGAGTAGAAGTTAGCAGTGATGCTTGATCTGTGCAGGGAGCATTGTTTTACACTTTAGAAGAGAGAAGATCCTAGTTTGCCTTAGGTTTTTTTGTTTGTTCATTTTTAAAGGGAAGTCAGTGTGTTCTATTATGGGAAGAGGGGTCTGTTCATTAAAATAGGGAGATACCTTTATTATTTGTGGTATTAAATATTACAACCAAATCTTTTTTTTTCCCTCAACAGATATACAAAGCTCGGGTATGCGGGTAACACTGAACCCCAGTTCATTATCCCCTCATGTAAGTATTTGTTATTGTGTATCAATGCTGAAGTTACTCTTGAAGTTTCTGTAGCATGCCTTGTAAAAATAAAAATATTAACGGAGAGTGACTTGACCTCTGAGTGATGTCACAGAGTAATCATGTGGCTCCTCTGTTTTGCTGTGGATACTCAGTTTAGAAAGATACAGTCATTAAAAAAGGATACTAATTAGTTGAAACTAATTTGTTGGATATTGAAATAGTGTTAAAATCCCATAGCATGGCTACATTAACTTTTTAGGAGGTTCTTTCCCATCTAGTGATTTATCTGGTAAAACTTTGAGTTGATTATAACGGGAAAAAAATTAAAATTGTATGATTTAATATCTCTGGGGTTTAAAATGTTCTGCTTGCCTGGTAGTTGTCAGTATTTCAGCTATGCTAATTTACTGTGTTTTGCAAATACAACAAGAAACCGTGTCAGTCTTTTCCCCCCACGTAGAATAGCTTATTTATTTGCTGCCTGTCTTCTGAACTATTTCTCCCACTTGAAGAGATACAGCTCTGCTCCAGAGAGTGGAACTCACTCAGCTTCCTTTAGAAATGCTTCACCTTTTGACCTCCTACACCACTTGGCAGTTCGTCATTGTTCATCTGTGCCAAAGTAATCACGGATTACATCCTGGTGAAAAGGAATAATTAGCACACCCAGTTTTCCTTGCAAATACAGCAGGAAGAGAGCTGGAACTAATACTACTTCAACACAATCACTGTAAAATAGAACTTGGTAGTTCAGGCTCTGTGTTAATTTTTCTAGGAAATATACTTCAAAAAGTACTTTTCATGGAAAGATAAGGCTCCCTTGATTACTTGTATGAGAGCAGGAGAATGCATTAAGAGAATCCTGTCAGTGTCTTCTATTTTGGCTTCTAATAGGTATTTCTTGGATTATTTGCTTTTCCAAATTAATGTCATTAAGTTTATTTCAGTGTCATATAAAACTCTCTACAGTTCTGCTTTTCACACAAAAGCTAGTTTAACATTAGATATAAAAAGTTTCTGAACATTGGAACAACCCTTACATTGCTCTTTAAACTTCACAGCAGTTGTTAAATTGTAAATGAGCAAGTGGCTATTTAATTTCAGATAGAGTTTACATACTTTTTCTCCATCTTTAGATTTGGTTTATTTAATTTGAAGATCACTTTCTCATTCCAAAATAGAAGAACTATCATGACACTTTAAACACTGGGAATGAAATGGCCTGTCAGATCATTAAGCAGAGAAATTTATACAACAGGGATGCTGTTAAAGTAGAAGAGAAGAAGGAGAAATGAGATTTTTTGACAGCCTTTTGATATAGTGTGGTGTATGGAAAAAAGGGTGCTCAGTCTAGATGCCGATACAGCTGAAATGGCCCTTGACTGCAATTCTCTCAATAAAAAAGGCATTTTTCTCATTTGTACTGCAATCAAAGCTGGATAATTACAGTAACAGCATGAGTTTGTTAATCCTCTGCCTCGAATGAAATAAAATAGCACTGGGTTAATCCACATTAGAGAAACAAAAATAGAGTACAGCAGTACCTAGTTTCCAAGTAAAATGTTACAAAAACCACTTTGGTGTCTATAACTTCCTTAATATTATTCCCAGTGGAAAAATGGTTTGGTTTCTCCATTGACTTCCAGCAGAGGCTGTTGCGTTTTATCAGTTTGATTCTCTAAAAATTAATGTTTGCTGTTAAACAGGTCTGAGCAGCATTCCTTGTGCCTTGTTCACTTGTAGCTTATCTTATTCACTCCTGCTCTTAACAAATTTTTATCTCCTTATGTTGTGTTCCTGATTTAATTCTGAATATACTTCTGTAGAGATGGTAAATGCTTGCATGAAAAGTGAAGTAAATGAGAATATATTGTGCCAATTTTTTGATGAGGCTTGGGTTCGCTGCTTTCTTCCCTGGCTGCTGTTTAGATCACAGATCATTAATTTTGCTTGATTTTTATTCACCTAATCGGGTTTTTCCTGCTGTATGTTAAAATGGGAGTCACCTTCTTTCCATTACCCAGCAATCCTGTTGATGTTTCTTTATTTCAGTTTATCTGTGATAGCTGATGGCCTTTTCTTTATTTCTAAGAGAAAAAACCTGGCTTGAGCAGTGTTTCAGCACAAAAATTGATTCAATGTAAGGATGTTGTTTTTGTTTTCTAAAAGCTCTTACTTCTTGTGCCAAGCAAACCAAAGGCAACTGCACCGAGTGCTGCTGGAGTGCTGCCCATCCTCGGGCACCACAGCTGAGGCTGCAGCAAGATTTATTTTCTTGTTTGTATTTTCAGGATATGATTCTTGATTCAGATTGTTTGCTCCTAATTTCTGCCTTTTGCACCCAGGGCTGAACAAGCTGGCCTCGAGGGCAGCAAAATATTTGAGAGCTCTCATCTTGTTTTAGGCTTCTAATAAGGGTGAAAGCAGTTGGGTTTTAAAGTTGGTATAATCCTGCGGAAGCGGTGGATTTTACTTAAAAGTTGTTGAAGATACACATCTGGAGAGAACAACTCCCTCAGATGTGTGAGCTCTGTAACAATGACCTGAAAATATTTGTCAAGATTGCTGTCTTCACTTGCAGCAAGCACCTGCCTTGCGACACTTCCTTCCCGTGACTTTAGCTTCTGCTTCCCATCTACCCCCCTTGTGTTCGGCTTCCTCCAGCCCTCTGCTTCCTCTCTGCTCTCCTGTAAGCAGCTACACAAGTTGCACTATGATTCAGTTTTCTTCCTGGAGAGCTCAAAATAATGACTTCTGTGTCATCCTGTTCAGTCTTTCACAACATTCAACTTCTTAATTTCTCTGGCTGCACAGCTCTGCTAGTGCTGCTCTGTGTGGGAAGAGAAGGGAGGAGGATGGGGAAGATCAATGAACTCGGGGTGCCTTACCCAGAGCTCTTCCAGATCTGTGTCTGCTGGGCTTGAGACTGCAGCAGCTGTTTTCATCAATTTTTTTAATCTTAGTTGTGAGCAAACATAAGTTCTCGTTGAACACGAGAACTAGAAAAATACTTCTGCCGTTGAAAGAGGTTTTGGAGCACAACCTTTGAACAGCTGAGGCTGATGTTAATTCTACTTGCATATATGAATTTCCTCATCTGTGTGGAGGATTGTGTTTAAAGGCAATTAGTAAGACTTGAAAAAATACAGCAGATATTGCTGGTGCTGCAACCCTGGTAGCTGGGGAGTGATTCTTTTAAAAAGAATAACACTAATAATAGTACTTGAAATTGTTACTATTATTATTGGAGCGTGCAGAAAATTAGCACGTTTGTTGAATAAAATGAGATCTATAGGGATATCCTATTTTAGTGGTTCTGTTTATGTTTTATCTTCCTGATTGCATGTTGAGTGTCTAACAATTAAATTTATATTCAAGTCTGTTATTGTGTTACTTTTTAAGTCCTTACCATGCTTACCCAGGATTGGAATTCAAATTATTTCTGTCTTATGTAGCTTTGCTGAGTTATGCTTGAAACAAAGGATGATTGTGATTACAGCATATCTCTGTTTTTCAGTGTAGATTTTCTTTTTTTAGTGCAGGATATATGACCTACAACAATGTTTATGTTCTCTGTTGTAGGTATTGCTATCAAAGAGTCAGCAAAAGTGGTCGATCAAGCACAAAGGAGGGTTTTGAAAGGTGTGGATGATTTAGACTTCTTTATTGGGGACGAAGCAATAGAAAAACCAACTTATGCAACCAAGGTATTAACAGAAATGTTTAAAATAATTTTTCAATACGGTTTAGCGAGCATCACGTATGCAGTAAATATAATGTTAAGAATGCTTTTTGGGTAAATGAAATCTTATTTATTTATTAACTCTGTTTAAATGGAAAATAAGCTTTGGTATTGGTTTTGTTGACTTTCAGGAGCTTGTGGGAATTTGCAAAACACTGTGAGTATATATTTCTTCAGAAGTGAAGGAAGGCTGGGAGGGTGCTAAGCAGAAATGCTGCATTCTCCTGTTCCTTGGCAACTTCTGTCAGCAGCAGCAGAGTTGGGGCACTGGGCTGGGGGAACTTTTGGTTTATCCCAGTGCCACCATTCTGCTGTACTGAAAAAAATGCAATGTGTTGTCTCTGCCACTCCAGGCTGGAATCAGAATTTTGAATAGGTGTCCCATGGGAACAGGGGAAGCTTAAAGCAAGGTTTCTTGCCTGTGTAGATCATATACTTTTACTGCAGCTGAAAACAGATTTTTGTTTGTTTTTGAGTTTGTTTCTTTTTTTCCTTTTGTTTCCAATTATAATTTGATATTTTTCTCCAACAGTGGCCTATCCGCCATGGTATAGTTGAAGACTGGGACTTGATGGAGAGGTTTATGGAGCAAGTAATCTTTAAGTATCTAAGGGCAGAACCTGAGGACCATTATTTTCTTTTGGTAGGTAAACTTATGCCCTGCTTAGGAAATTGCATATGATGAATAGCAATGTGCTGATTTATGTCAGTTCTTAAATACAAATATGCATATTTTGAAAGCTAAAGTAAATAAATTACCTGAAGCTTTCTTGACCTGCCTGAAGCCGTCCAGGTTCTTTAATTTTCTAAAAATGTCAGTGTGTCTGAGCAGCAAACATATTTCTGTTCTCCTCTCATTTCTCTCCAAATTGGCTGATTCATCACTTTTTACTTTTACTTCTCTACTGAATTCAAAAATCTCAAAAATCAATTTATATGTTTGAGACAAAAAAACTACTTGTGTTTTGACTTTACATAATTGCACTTATTTTGTTTTTACAGTACTGCCATCTGGATGAAGTATCTAGAGAGTAAATTTTTGTCTTTTATTTTCTGTGAAACTGGAAGGGTTGATTGTCATGTTTGGGCCAATTAGATCTAAATTAAGGTCAATGTTATTCTGAAGCATCTGCTATTCCTTAGTGTTTTATTTAAGGCCATTGAAAATAGGCATTTTGGTTTAGTGTGATATTTATAGACCCAAGTTTGGAATTAGAGGTGTTGGCCATACCTGTTTAATGCCTCTATCATCTTGAAGCAATAATTAGGTCCAGTTGCTCAAGGCTGTGTCCAGCCAAGCTGTGAATATCTCCAAGGATCAAGATACTATAACAATCATGGGCTTCTTTTCCAGTATTTGACCACCCTCACGTTACCTTTTTCCCCCTAATACCTACTTAGGATTTCCCATGTTGGCTGTTGTGTCCCTGGCCCCTTGTTCCAACGCCTTTGTGAAGAGTCTTGACTCTCTCCTCTTTTTACCCTCCTGTTCCACAGTTGCTGCAATGGAAGAGTGATTTTTTCTCAAACATTCTGTAGCACAATTCAAAATAGTCCTTCAGAGTAGAGCCTTGAGTATGTTTGATGTTTCAATGAAAACTATAGCACACTATTATGGTATATTTTATGTTGTTCAACTTCTCGTACTTGAGTACATTCCTACAACTGAGCATATCAACTTTGAGTGTTAGAGTGGTTGCCTTCTGAAGGGAAACAGCTCTTTTCACTGAGAAATTTAAAAAATGTAGTTCTTTAAATGTGCTAAACCACATCCTTTGGCATATTTTGATAGTCCTTGATTCTTCCAAGTGAAATCAAAAGCTGTAATGAGCTAACCAACCCACAAAGGGGGTCTTGGATGTAAATTTTTAAGCGGTAACTACTGTAATGCTTTTATTGCATTTCTGTTTTTCTTTCTTTTAATGCAGTTTGCATAAATCCTTAAAAGCACTCTTTGTTCGTTACTATTTTTAGATGCTATTGTTGTTGAACGACTCATCTTACAAAAACTTAGGATTTGGTGGGGTTTATTTTTGTGTTTTGTTTTAAGTCAGATGTTTGGTTTGAATTTAAGTAAAACTCGTGGGGTTTTTTTTTTGTGTCACAGACTGAGCCTCCATTAAATACTCCAGAAAATAGAGAATATACTGCTGAAATCATGTTTGAGTCTTTCAACGTTCCAGGGCTATATATTGCTGTTCAGGTAAGGGCAGAGCTGTTGAAAGTCACAGCTGCAATATTTCTCCTTGGGCTAAAACTAATTTCACCATGAAAACTCTGTAAGTGGTGTTTGGAATACTTTTATATCCTTCTGGCTGGCAGTTCCAGCCCTGCATGTTTGACATGCCTTGATTCTGTGGGTGGTTACTGGGTACTGTTCCTCTGTCACCTCTATAGAAAGTTTCTGAGCAGCAGAGTATAATATCTGTTACATCATAATTAAATAAAAAACGACACCACGTCAGAATAATTGTATTAATCCAAGAATTGAATCCCTCTCAATATGAAGCAAAAAAAAATAAAATTATGATTGAGCATGGCTAAAAAACCCATCAGGCAGGAGTCAAAACCTACATTTGTGCAGCCTCTTTTTTCTAAGCTGTTGTTTACATATATATATATTAAATAATATATTTAATTTTAATTTAATATATTTAATTTAATATTATTAAATCAGTTTCCATGCTGTAAATTGCCATGAGGGTGTCAGTCTGGGTGTCCTTGGGAGGGGTAGTGGAAAGTGGGGCCTGCAGGCAGATGTTTTACTAATATTTGATTTTGGTGTGTGTTTTGTTCCAAGGCTGTCCTTGCCTTAGCTGCATCTTGGACGTCAAGACAAGTAGGAGAGCGAACACTGACTGGCACAGTTATAGACAGTGGAGATGGTGTCACTCATGTTATTCCTGTGGTAAGTGTGCCTCAAAGCTACAGAAACAGCTTCAGTGGAGAACAATTTGTCCTGGAAGTTCTCTGAAGTGTACACCTACGCAGACTGAAGTATAGATAGGAGTCTTCAAAAACGTCAGATAATTTCCAGGGCTGTGGGTGTGAGTTTTGATTTTGATTTTTTGATTTTTGTAGTGCAAAAGCTCTTGAAGAACTCTGTAACTCTGAGTTTGGCAGAGCATATTGTCTTTCAGTGACTTACCTTAAAAGGTGAATTGCCAAGGCTGTGCTAAGTGATGGGTGAAATTGCTTTAGCACATTTCCAATTTAGTTCGCTGGTAAGAGTGAATATGCTCTTTACAGTAGTCAATAGAAAAAGTTTGACTTTTTATTTTCGTTTAACTCAGTCCATTTATATATAAAATAGAAATAATACAAAGTATTTGAGGGCAGATGTGGTATTGGTTATAGTATTTCTCTCTCTGTTTCCAAGTGTTTAGCAGTGCTTTAGTAGTGCCATATAAGCAAAGACAAAGTTCCTGCTTGACTGGAAGAAAACAACCCTTAGGGTTGGTCAATGTTGAATATCTGTTCCAATACATCAAGTTGCTAAAGGAAAAACTTGGATGATTGTGTGAAGTTTTATAGAATAATGAACACTCAGAGCTGCAGTTTCTTTACTGTCAAATTATTGGTATTACTGCAGGTATAGATTTCCTTTAATAAGCTATATATTCAAAACTTTATAATTGGAATATTTAATAGTGTTCTTCATTTCAAGAGGCTGATAATAGGTTTCTCTGCCCATCTTTCCTGGGGGAGTTAAATTCGTGCCTGTGTACCAGATACATGGGTATTTTCAAAATGAAAATTTTAAGACAAAAATCTATACAAAGCTCTATAATGCCACAGTAACATCAGATTTTAGAAAATAGTAGCATTGGTGGTGGTCAAACATATACTGCCATGTAGCAATTTCTTATTAATTGTGGTGGAATATGGTAGCTAAATCTTTGTTCAGACTGTTCATCCAAGGTAGTGTATTTTTAATAGACTTCGGAAACAATTGATACCTCAGAGCTTTTATAGGTAAACTTTTAAAATTGTACTTAGTAGTTCAAATTACTATTTAAAAGAGTTGAACTTTTCCTGATTTGTGGGTTTGGGTTTTTTAAACTGAAATTAGAGTAGGTATTCGATAGTATTTAAAGCATTAACCTCCTTTGCAGAATGCCGTTTACTTGATTTCTGAAATTTTTAAACTTGTTGAACAAATTGTCAACAATGTTCTGCCACTTTTATTATAAAGTAGGTTAAAAGGAATTAACAAATGCTTATCTCTGTAGTGAAGCTAACAGTAGTGGTAGATTTTTTGGTGACATTATTTTCTGTGTTAGTAAGACATTTTTGTATGAATGTAAGGTGTGTGTATATAGGAAAATCTAAGCATTTAATATGAGTGTGATATGTGAATTAATCTGTTTGGATTTAGCAGGTCCGGTAGGGTTGAAGGCCAACCTTGCACACCTGGTTTCTTTGTTTAGACCAGGTATTTTTAATGCATTGATACTGGTCCCCAGGAGGAGTGTGACTTGTAAGGGTAGTTTGATGGATGAGGATGGGCCAGTCTGATATTCTAAGCAGTCTCAATTAATGTGCTGAAATGATGCATTTTCTCCCTGCTTTCAGAAAATTAATTTTGGTTCATGTGGATTGTAACGTCTTACATCAGTGGCTGTGACTGCAGGGCCACATCAGTTATTCTAAAATAATATTTCACGAAACAAGGTTCCTTGACCTTTTTGGTAAGAGTAACCTCATTTTGAAGAGAAAATAAAGGCCAAGGAATAGTGAGTATAGTGATTTGTCTGCCTTATGTACTAGTGACCTTTCTGTTCCTTCTAACCTTGTAAGAGTTATGAACCAATGCAAAGTAAAGTAAGGCTATACTGTGAAAAATTGGATTTGTGGTAATTAAATGAGCCAGTCTTAAAGGGCTTCAGCCTCAGAATCACAGGTAGTGAATAGGAGTTTAGACTCCATGCCTTTCTCTCTCCATCCTGAGCTTTGTTGAAAGTAGTTCTTATCAGTGTCTTTGTTGCCATTAATTTTGTTTACAGGCTGAAGGCTACGTGATTGGCAGCTGTATCAAACACATTCCAATTGCCGGGAGAGATATCACATACTTCATTCAGCAGTTGCTGAGGGAGAGAGAAGTAGGAATTCCTCCTGAACAATCCTTGGAAACAGCTAAAGCAGTGAAGGTAATGTGGATGTTGCAAATATTAAGGTGATTTTTTTATCACAACTTGATATCTGGTTTTAAAGTCCAAGAATGTCTGAAAGTAATTGTACTTCTGAGTAATGATGCTCTGATTCCAAGTAATACAAAAATGTCTAAATAATATAATAACATGAAATAGCTTAAACTCAAGATTTTCAGTTAGGTTATACTCAGTCTGGCCTGGAATTTCACTCTTCACCTGTTGTCTCCCCTTTCTCTTCCCCTCCATTATCATTATTGTTGTTGTTATTATCCTGTTACTACTGTTATTGTAATGTTCTGTAAGAAATACTATTGGCTGGATGTGTCATATAAAGAGCTGTAATTGCTCTTATATTCTTTCTGAATATTAATGTGTTCTTTTTTGTACTACATATTACATAGAGAACAAAGCTATTCTGAAAGACAGTCAGCTTAAAGTACACTTAAATTTTGTTTCTCTAGCAGTTCTTCAGTGTACTTCAGAATTAATTTCTCACAATCATCGAAGTTTAGAGGAAAAGCAGAAGAAAAGTAATTTAGCTCAGCAAGAGCTTTCAGTGCTGCACAGAAATGATCTGTAGTAGCAGAGCCATTATCTACCTGTGTACAGTAAATGTCAGTTCAGCTGTTGTGAGGCCTATTCTTTATCTGCCAATTTAATGCTTATTCTTAAAAGTTTAGATTACTACACTTTTTGAAATTTCCTACCAGTTTTCTATACTTTGGGTAGTTCTAACTGTATCTATTCAATTTGCAGGAGCGCTTTAGTTATGTTTGCCCTGACTTAGTAAAAGAATTTAACAAGTATGACACAGATGGTACAAAGTGGATTAAACAATATACTGGAATTAATGCTATCTCAAAGAAAGAATTTACCATTGATGTTGGTTATGAGAGATTCCTGGGGCCAGAGATTTTCTTCCATCCTGAGGTAAGTTGAATTGTCTATACTTTCTCTTTTAGATGCATTTTAGATGATAGCAGAGAAATCCTATTTGCAAAATTGTGAAGAAGTGGTTGTCCTGACTTACATTCCTACTTATTTATAAATAGATACCAGCTATTGTTGTAAGGTCAGCATGGTTTGATTCTTGATTGCTACTAATCTTTATACCAATTCAAGTTGATAAACAAAGCACTTAGAAAATGCAGCAAAAATATGTAGCATAACTGTTTCTGTTATTAGTTTTCATGACATCTCTCGTGTAATAGAATGGATCTTCCCTTTTTTCTTCTTTACCTCTTTTCCTTTGCAATATGTGTTCCTCCACATTGACTTGTCTTGATTTTATCCTTGATTGCAGTTTGCTAATCCTGATTTTACACAACCAATCTCAGAAGTAGTAGATGAAGTTATTCAGAATTGTCCCATTGATGTTAGACGTCCTCTATATAAGGTCAGTAGCTATAATTTTTTTTTTAAATACTGGTTTTAGAAGAGTTGTGCTTTATATTAAAATACATATTTGGAACTCTAAAAAACCCACACCAAACAAGCAAAATTAATAATTTTTCTGGAAATTAATCCAATATGCAGAAGGCTTTGTTGTTCACTTACACCTTTTCAGCATGAAATGTTTCATCAGGGAAACATAAAACTGACCAAAAGTGGTGAGATCTAATAAGATATAAATGGAATTTAAAGCACAGCCAGTTTTAATGTGACAAACCCTTTGTGAATTCATATTGTGTCATACTTACGTGTTAGATAATTTAAATCTTACAGTAATACCATACCTGCTAATTGTAGCTTTAAAAATTGTATTTAGATAATTGACATTTAGGAACCGGATGAAGTCAGAGACTTGCATTTTCAGACGTGGTTAACAAATTTTGTTGTTCAAAACAGAATATTGTCCTCTCTGGAGGCTCAACCATGTTCAGGGACTTCGGTCGCCGTTTACAGCGAGACTTGAAAAGGACTGTTGATGCCAGACTGAAACTTAGTGAAGAACTTAGTGGTGGCAGACTGAAGGTTGGTTCGTGCAGCTCATGCCCTTAACAGGCATCTGTTTCCAGGAAAATGTGCAAACAACATTTTGCAATGATCACGGTCTCTTTTGAAACGTCTTTATCTTGTTTGAAGTTCCCATAGAGGCTTTTCAGAGATTCATCCATTTCACTGATCACATATCAGCAGTTGGCCACTCCAGCTGTCTTTGTGCTTAGTGTTTATTGATCAGTTACAAATCACTGTGTTCAGTCTTTTGGGCTTAAAGATAAGAGAGATGAGTCAGGCTCGTTCTTGAGCCGCCAGGAGAGTCAGGAGCATGTGTCCTGTGAGGAATGAGGGAGCTTTGTTTAGAGAAGGGAAGGCCTTGGGACTCCTGATAGCACCTCAGTACCTGTGGGGAGGTAACTGATATTGAGGTTCAGCTTGATAAATCCTAAATACCTTCCTCTGAGTTCATAGCTGACCCTGCTTTGAGCAGGAGGTCAAACTAGAGACATTTTGTGGTCCCTTTCCACCTAAATTTTCTTATGATCCTATAAGTGACTTTGTGTTTTTACTAAACTGCATGGTCCTTAATTTGTGCTCTTTCCACTTTAGACCTCTGACCTAACTGTTGCATCTTTCTGTTGACTCTGCATACATAAAGGATTCCAGCTGAGAAAAAAAAATTGTGTTTTTTCCTTTTAAAACAAAATTGAAGTGATTTTCCTCATTTATTTTTAGTAGCAATCTAGCCAGGTGAGCTCAAACAGTCCTTTAAAGCCCCAGCAGAGCTTCATAATGTAGACAACTCTGAAATTTCAGTCATACACAGTTCCCTGGCCCAAGAAACATAATTTAGTCTCTGTTTTCCTTGCTAGGCTTGTGCCCCTCAGTAAGGAAACAGAATCTGAGTAAGGAAATTGGATGTGATTCTTCTTTCTTCAAAGTGCCAGGCATGGCAAGGAATCACTGGCTTGAATTTCACAAATGTGTTACCAACCATATTGAGATACTGTTTCAAATTTCAGCAGGTTGGGCTGGCACAAATAAGTTCTGAATCTGTTACATGCACAGGCAGTTTTGATTAGCACAAGTAGGGAATGAAGGTTTGTGTGGATATGGAAGGAAAGGGAATGGCTGATTGGATGAGTGCTGTAGTTTAGAAAAGCATGACTGTGACTGTATTGATCCTGGAGAAAATTTCAACCTGCAACTGATGCTTCCTTAGAATAATCATGTGAAACTTAAAAATTAACTTCTAAAGTGTGTGTTTCTTTAAAAGGTCCAGGTAGTATGAATCTATGCTAATAACTGCATAAATAAATAGTCCATCAAGAAATTAAAAGTGTGAAAAAATTGGTGTGAATTCAAGTAGATATTTGTTTGATAAAAAAGATAGCTTGATCTATAAGCAGGAGCTATTTCTTGCTCTTCATTGTACAAGGGAAAGTCTGATGCTATAATTGTAAATTTACATACACAGCATTTAAGAAAATACTACTTTGTGAAAAGCAAACTTGGTATATACACTCCTTTAAAACTAGATCTAGTTTTTACCAGCAAAAGTGACTTCTAATGTGTTCCTTTCTTCTCTCCTCCTCTCTGCAGCCGAAGCCCATTGACGTCCAAGTCATTACACACCACATGCAGAGATATGCAGTCTGGTTTGGAGGATCCATGCTGGCTTCCACAGTAAGTTTAGCTGTGAATCTGAGCGTGGTGGAGCCATTCTGGCTGTGCTTTTGGAGCTCTCATCTCACCTCCGGTGTATATTCAATGTAGTTGGGGAATTTCTGATAGACCTCAGGTGGTAAATATACCCTCCCTGCCTGCTTTGAAGTTTTTGCATTAGACTTCAAAGATTTGAAGGAGCAAATGAAGGCTGAATTAAAGCTTTGTGTGAGTTGTTAAATAGCGCATTTTAGTTTTATGGCAGAATATATTCTTTGCATTGCTGCTTAGCCTGGTGTGATGTATATAAATTTCAGGATTTCTGTGGTATCTGTATTTGATTTTTTTCCAGTGGCTACTTAAGTCAATATTGTTAAAATAAGGTAATTTTACCATAAACTAATGATTTTTTTCCTTCCCTTTACAGCCTGAATTCTACCAAGTATGCCATACCAAAAAAGATTATGAAGAGATTGGCCCTAGCATCTGTCGTCACAACCCCGTGTTTGGAGTCATGTCTTAAAGCTGACCCTGCAGGGGTCAGGGATGGGGAAGTGGGGAGGAGGAAGAGTCTTTCTGATTACTTGTTTGTCTGATGGCTGGTATTAAGATAACAAACATGACTTGACAATAAGAAAAAGACCAAACACAGTTAAGCAGGATCATTTTAATAAGTGTCTCAACATGCGGATGTAGTGGAAAGCCAAAATGATCACGTTTTTTCTTTAGATTGATTATTTGAACCTGTGCGTAACAAAACAAAAAAAAAGTGGATTTTAGTTCTTTCTGTGCCCTGATATTTTGTATATTAATGAATTATCCAAGATTTGATGGGATTTGATGGTGTGTAGATAGTCAGCTCTCTAATGCTTCCATTGTACCCCTTCATGGGTGCAATACAGGAGCTTGTTTATATTTCATACTTTTTTATACTTTGAGGAAAAATATGAATTAAAGAAACTGTAATATTTGAGGACAAAAAATTTACCAGTGACCAACTTGAACATAAATTAAGAAAAAAAGAAAAAAAAGTCATGACTCATGCAACTAGCTCTTGCAAATCATGACCAGTCTAAATCCTGGGTTCCATACAATGCGAGTGCTTTTGGAACTAAGAAGCTACTATCTTGGATTAACCAATGCCTGCTAGTGCTTTCTGATTACTTGGTGCATTTTCATACTATCTCTTGCTTAAAAAAAAAAAAAAAAAAAAGAAAGTAAAGACAAGACTGTTGGACCAGTATTGCAGTTCTGTAGTGTCATTTCTAATTAAACCAAATAATCAGGTTATCAAAATTTGGTGTATTTAAAGCCTAACACCATTCCAATAAAGGCACAAAATTTCTTTTTATGTTGGTGTCAGACTTGTTAATCTCATGACATGGGAAGTTCTGAGCATGGGTCCCTACATATCCGCTGTGGCTTTTGAGGAGTGAGGTTGGTCTGTGAGGTAGAGGTGTAATGTGCTTTGTGTAACTCAAGTGTGAGCATTTTAGAACTGCAGTTTGTGTGTTCAGCTAGATAGCACTTACCTAGAGAAACCTAACAGCTCCTCCACTGTTGGGTTTGTTCATCTACTTTGTTCTGTAACTTTTCTCCCCCCACTTTCTTGCAGGTGGTGCTATACAGGAGTCAGCACTGCGTTTTCAATCTCTGTGGTTTTTCTGCGAGAAAATACCATGTAGATAAAAATAAAGTGGAAACAATCTCTTTCTCATTCTTTCTAGGAAGAACGCTTTATGTAGTGACTGGAAACGCTTACCATTTCTGTTGATATTTGATGAGAGAAAACTCTTCTTTAGGCACTTCTGAGCCCACAGATGGAGTTGAGGCTGTTCGCATAGAAAACCACAAGAGGGAGATCTCCTCGTTTCTTCTGAGTTGCAAAGATGCCTCAGATTCTTGTCAGAGAAGCTTATCAATTGCCAGAGCTTCTAGTTGGTTCAAAACCTGGTGAATGTGCCTCCAAAACAAATGTGGGAAAGTGTTTTTATAGCAAGCATTGTCAAAATTTACATGCTGGAATCAAATAGAGCAGGATGCTGACAAGAAATGGTTAAACAATTGCATTACAAAATGATATTAGTAGCATCTCCCTGTGAGTGATACAGTTTTTTAGTTTTTTATAGGCATTTGAGTTGTAACTGTAGGCTGATTTGTGTGATAAGGAAGGTCAATAGGCAAATATGCATGAAAAAAGTTAGAGTTGTGCTTTTCCAGCAGTCCTGGTTCTGCAATGGTATCATTCTCTAATGACAGGATTTTTTGATACACTGCAGTATTGTGAAGGTAAGGCAAGGATCTTTTTCCTCTCTAGAAAAGAAGAGTCTTTAAAATTCACTTGAAAAACTCAAATTCCTGACACACAGATACATAAGAGTGAGCAAGTGCAAAGAAAAGGAGTGAATTCCTCTTCCTGTCACGCAGCTGTAGGGAGATCTCGAGTGTTACTCTGGTTCTGTGTTTATCTTCTTGAGGCTCCAGGGAAGCTGCATTAAGCTTCTATTTGTCATTTGTGTAGAAGGGAAGGGAAAGCAACCATACCCTTACACAACCACTGATTCTTTGTGATCTAAAGTTGTTAATTTTCTCATGGAATGAAGTAAGTGGGAGTTCTTGCAGTGTGTTTTCTCGGATTTTTTATACTGTAGATGTAATTTTGGAGACATTACACAGCCACAGCTGATTTTGGGTGTGTTAAGGAACTAAAAAATAGTATGAGCAGCTCCTGTTAATAACTTGGAGTGCATGGAGAGTGATAGTACTTAAGCACACCAGCCATAATACTAAATTCAGTTCCGTGTGATAGGAATAACTCTGGAAATGGCTCACATCAGTGTACTGCTCCCGTAACACCAGATCCAAATCTGATGTGCTGCTGGTGAGTGATGAAGGGGCTCAGCAGCCCCTGGGGAGCTCATCCCATGGATTGTGTAAAGTACACACTGTACACTGTGAAACAGACAATTCCAGAAAACCCCTCTGCAATCCTGAACTTGGATCTCCCCTTGTTCTGTGTTGGATTGGGCTTAAAGCATCCAAAATGTTAATTGCAAAGGCAGGTGTTTAAAAAAAAAATTTCCTTCCCCAAAGGCTTGTTACTGGGGAGGTTACGTGATGAAGACAATTTTATACTCACGTAGGAGGATTTAATGGGACTGATGCCTTGGAGTAGCTCCGTGTCCTGTGTATGAGATTGGTTGACAGAATCCCTTAGGAGGCAATTCCTGAAGGGCAGGGGAGTCCAGGAAGGCTGGACATGCTTCAGGAAGGAAATCTTAAAAACCCAGGAGCAGGCTCTCCCCATCTGCTGAAAGATGAGGTGGCCTTTTCCAACTTAATGGTTTTATAATTCGATAAAGGAGAGTTACACTTCTGTTGTCCTGGTGCCTGCGGGATGAGCTGGAGCAGTGCTGGCTTTGCACATAAAATTGCAAAGAGCACTAAACACTTGCAGTCTGGCCTGCCCAAGCTTGGCTCACTTCACTCTTCTCCAGGAGTTTGATCTTATTCCAGTAGACGAGGTTGGGACTCCAGGTTTAATTGGCTTAAAAGCTGGTGTTTTCATGCAGCTGAACTTGGAATAAATCAAAGGTCACTGCCAAGCTGGTTTAGGCTCATCTCTTCATTTTGTGAAAATGTTTCTAACAAATGTTAGGTATTGTTGGGATGGATGAGTTACTACTTGAAAAGCTGCCTGGAGGCGACTGCTGGGCTGGCTGTGCTCCTAGTGCCAGCTGTGGGCTAGGGCTGTGCAACCTGCCTGCCTGATAACTGGTGTTTGCTGTGTAGGACAAAAACTCCTGTGGCAGTAAAATTAAGAGAAATGCACTGTTAGTGTCACTTTTGGGGGGGGGGGGGTTGTTTGTTTTTTGTTTGTTTGGTTTTGCTTGTTTTGGTTTTTTTGGTGGGGTTTTTTGTGGTTTTTTTGGGTTTCTTGTTTGCTAGTTTTTGTTTTTGTTTTTTGTTTTTTTTGGTTTTGTGTTTTTTTTTTTTTAAATTTCCCCTATAGAAGTAAAGTGCTGGAATAATCAGCTCCAAGTGCCAGTCCCCTGTTCTAGTACAAGCCTTTGAATTTCCTGTTTTAAACAGCACACAGCTCCTGGTTCCCATGTGGATGCTGCAGATGTCTCTTTCAACATTTTTATCAAAAACTGGGTTGCGAAAGGGAAGGCACAGCCTGACCTGTGTTGGCTGCAGGCATCCCTCACCTCCATGAAAAGCCACGCCCTGTGTGTTTGGGCAGTAGCATATGGTGCCTGTAGTTATCCTTCCCCAAAGCTGCAGTGTTTTTAGTGTAAATGGGATGGAGGGAGGCCCAGAGAGTACAACAGCAATTAGTTTATAGGAGCTGAAGGTGTGATGCTTGATATAGAGCATTTAACTCTGGTATGGCTGAGAAAAGGGCTTGGGTATTTTTATTTTCGTAGGTTAAAAGGTCAAGAAAGATGCTTTGTTTGAAAGACAGACCAGCACAGAAGAAGCCATTTCCACTTCACGAAAGCCCAGAAGCTGACCTGCTACATGAGCACCAGGACAAATCTCTTTTACCATCTTGGAGTTGTTCCAATTTTTTTTAATAAATGACCATTAAGTGGAGCAGGGGTTTATATACATGAGAGCTAAATCCTCTTACTCCTCAGTGATACAGAAATTTTTCTCCCTGGCCCTGTTTGGGTGTCCCCATCCCTCCCTTGTCGCGATGCCCAAGGTGAGGGCCCTGTCAGCAGTGACTGCTCTGACATGAACCCCCAGAGCCTCCATTCAGCGAGCTGGTGCTTCATTTTGTTTATTGTTTGTTTATTGTTTTCTCCAACCTCCCAGCTCTGATTTAGCCAGGCCACGTTAGCGGTGAAAAAT
This sequence comes from Acanthornis magna, assembly GCA_036785705.1. Taxonomy (NCBI): domain Eukaryota; kingdom Metazoa; phylum Chordata; class Aves; order Passeriformes; family Acanthizidae; genus Acanthornis; species Acanthornis magna. The sequence goes on from JAWUZG010000194.1 coordinate 7,622,787, forward strand.
ACCAAAAGTTGTGCCCCAAACAATAATAAGAAATATGAAGTAAGTGGTAAAACTCCCAAGGAAGGCAGAAAACAGGGGCAATGCAGGGATGTGTTGTAATGCGGATTTACAGCTGCAGCAGGTGGGGATGGGAGGAGAACCATACCTTATTGCAGAACGTCCAGGTTTGAGGTGTCTGAGGTTATCCTGGCAGGGGCGTTTGGGCTCGATGCACTCAGCATTTCACACTTCGCCACAGGATGGCACTTTCCCACAAGAAATCCAGCCGGGAAAAAAGCGTCTCACTGGAAGCAGCTGCTGAAAAACCTTCCTGGAAAGGCTGTGCCTTGTAGTCACATCAAGGTGAGAAATATCAGAGCTGTGCGTTTCTATCTGGAGCCAATGAATCAGTGTCTCCCTGCAGATGCTCCAGCCACGAGAAGTGGTGTGAGACTGCCTGTGGATGCTGGGCAGGACTGAGTGCCTCGGCAGAGGGAATTCCAGAGTGCCCTGAAAGGGAATCAGTGAGAGGGAGGTGTCGCATGCAGTGTGTGACACGCCTTTAGGAGGTAACTGCGAGGAGCTTTTTGTATTCTCACTGCAATTCAGTTTTGAATTCTCTCAACCTTTCCTTGCACCTGGTTGTAGGGAGTGCATGGCCGTGGCTGTGGGAGATGGCACAAGCACGCTCCCATCCCATAAGCACAGGTACCTCCAGGCAGGGCTCTGCTCTGTCATGGCCCTGGGAGAGATTGATTCTAGCAAAGTGCCTTTAGCGCGTTGTGCTTGTGCCCCACAAAGTGTAGATAGTGATAACCCTGCCCTGCTGTGGTGATAACTGCGCAGATACCTCAGCGCTGCTCTCAGGATGGCTCACAGGCACTTGTGAGCCAAATGTCCTGTTACCTGGGGGTTGGTTTGGGGAAGAGGAATGTTTTTGCATTGTTTTGGGGAGCTGAGCCATAGCCAGGATGTCCTGCTGTAATCACAGTGTTCAGCAACAGCCATGTGCGCCTTTTGTATTTTACAGACCTCTGAGTATTTATAGAAAAACTCCTTTTATTATCGCTAATGCACTTTGATTTCATTGAAGTCATGACCTGGCAACCTTCTGTTCCTCTCTAACCTCCATTAACTCATCTGACCTACAAAATGCCTAACATGGTTTATTTGCTAAATGTGCAAGCTGCCAGTGAGGTCCAAAAGGGCAGATACACCTTTCCTCAGCTGTGAAACACCCTGAGATGATTTTGTTACGTTTGGGCAATCCCATCTAACCCATGGTCCTTCCTCTCTTACCCCTGCATGCCCTGCAGCACCCTGGCAGCTGCTAAAATGTGTCTGAGTCTGCAAGGTAAAGATAGAGACAGTGCCTGATGCAGCAGGAGCTGAGCCAGAGGGGCTGAGCACAGCTTTTGGAGCAGGGGAATGGGAGGTGCATCCCACAGCACGGCCTGTGTGTTTTCCCAGGTGATGGTGGGCTCAGCCACTTGATACTTCAGCTCCTCACTGCAGGGATGTGGCAAAAGTCTCTGAGCCTCTGCTGGGAAACTCTGTAGTGATGGCAGCTCTTTGCTGGTACAAATGCTGCCTGTTAAATACCTGCAGTCACTTGCTCCCCCTCCTCTTGTACTCAGGGAAAGGGTTTCTCATTTATTGTCTGTGCCCTACAGACCTAAATAGATCAAAACTAATGATCAAAGGGGTGATAGGAGACAATGTTCCATGACCTGTGGGGTCGATGTCTCATTTTGTAGCACTCTGCAACTGCTGCCCTTTTTGTGTTTTTTTTTTTTTTTTCTTATTACATAATGTCCATAATTCCCCTAATGAATGGGTTGGATTTGCTGTGGCAGCTGAGCACCAGGCTGAGAAACCAGAGATGGTGCTGGGGACTAGGGGACTCTGTGCCATTTGTGGTGACATCCAGACCATGGTCACGCTTCAGGTGTGATGCCCAAATGCAGCCTTCCTCCCCATGCCTGCTCCCACCTCCTCCCAGCTGCAGAACCCTCTGGACAGCAGGAGTTCAGTGCTCTCCCCAGGGGATGCTGTCAGGGCCCAGGGGCTGTGACCCACTCCAACCCCAATGAGAATTGCAGCAGCTGCTTTGCCAGCCTCCAAAAGACAGGGAAACCAAACGACACAGTGTTTTCCGATGCTCCGAAAGTTTAACCGTGCTGTAAATGGCTGTGTTAGAGGGACAGATAAAATGTACCTCGAGCTCGTGTAGGCAGAGGTTGGTGTGCACGGAGGTGGGGTTTGAACTGACCGACCTGCAGCTGAGGTCTCCACGGTTTTCCTTTTGGCAGCACCTCTGTGCAGCCTGGAACCACGGCTTTCACTCGGAAGGTTAATTATCCTTTAAATGAGAAATCTGTTTGGCTGCAGCAGTCAGAGCAAGGTTAAGACGTTGGGTAGAGGGATTGCACAGGGCTGGATCCTGCAGCGCATTGCAGGTGGGCATCCTGAGCTGGGCTGGGAAGAAGGAACAGCTTTACTTGCCCACTCCGTAGCCCACCCAAGGATCTCCCCTGACAGCTTTTGTGACCTTCTGCTGGGTACCTGGGCTGTCGGTCCTTAGAAATGGAATTTTTGTTAAACACGTAGCTGTGCAGCAATTTATTAATTTTCACAGAGTTCTTGCTCTTTGAAAATAAAGTAAGTTGGAGTAGCTTAAATAAAATATCTGAGGGGATATTCACTGGCATAAAAAAAATTGCTGTTAAAAGTTTCATTCAAAACATACTGGAAATGTGAAATTTTGTTGGCAGAAAACATTTGCGCCTGTCTGATCCTATCTGCAGGGCTTTTCTCTCCCTGGTGGGCAGCGCTGGCAGCTGCCTTAGCCCTGATCCTGGCGGAGGAGGTGCTGCTGCCGCAGGACCGTGGGATACAGGGCTGCAGAGAGTCCCTCGAGTCTCCTCAGATGTGTGACTCCTGCCCACCTGCTGCTGCAGCCAACGCCAGAAAGTGATGAACGTCACTTTGCTGCTTTGTTTGCTATCTTACATCAAGGAAAAAATATTTCACTCTTCATGAGTATTAATGACAACGCAGGATTTATTTTGTTTCTCTGCCTTTAAGATCTGATTTACATCAAGTACTGTTTGGTTGGTTTATTTGTTTTTTTCCATTGTTCAGCATGGGGACAACTTCATGTACTTTGTTTCAGGTGTTTTTAAGCAGCAGAGGAGAAGAGAGTGGGACTGAAATTTCCCGGAGACAGTCCTGAGGCAGGACAAATACCCAGACATGAAGAGGAAGGTAACGGTGGTACAGGGGCTCCTCTCACCCACTGGGGTGGTAGATCAGGAAAGGCACTTTTCCAGTACATGATAAACAATCAACAGCTGCTGAGGGAGCAGAAGGAAGGAGCTGCATGGCTGGGACATTCCTTGCTTCAAACCACAGGCCTGGAGCTTTTGGACAGCTCTGTGGCACCACCAGCCCAGCCTAGTGAGCTCCATCACCTTCACTGCTTCCCCAGGCTTTGGCAGCAGGATCCAGAGCCATCTTCCTGGGGCTTTCCTGCTGCAGTGAAGTTATAACTGGAAGTGTCAGCGTTTCGGCAGGGGAACAGCGCTCAGCTTCACACGGGGAATAAAAAAAGGAGCAGGAGAATATGAAATAAGAGGCAACTGCAAAGGTATAGAGGACTTGATTCAGTTTTTATAGTATTTTTATTTGCCTTAACAGCTTTGGCTTGCCACTGACACAATGCACTGGCTTAAGTGAGCACAAAAAAGGTGCACGTTAACTCGGTAAACACAGCTGACTTTTCAATATTGTCTTTATATTGATGGGCACAGGCAGTACTGAAAAGGCATTTTGCTCATTCACAGCTGGATCACAGACTGTGGAGCTATCATGTGTATTAGACTTTAGGTAGAAGTGGCTCAGATAACTCCAAATCTGCCCTTTTAAATTAAAAACATTAAGATGTGATGGGAAAGATCATTTAACAGCCAGGTCTTTACATGATGAGTGCCAGTCTCAAGTGACTTGGAGCATAATGTTTTTTATATAGTGTCCCTCTGCCATGATTTTTAGGTATTACACGGAAATAATGTGATAATTAAAATTTGCTGTGGTTTCTAAGTAAGTTACACAAGGGAGGGGTGGGTCATTTATGGCACTGAGGTGCCTTAGCTCTTTATACACGAGTAGGGATATTATCCCTGCAGTGCGGGGCCCTTAGCCCTGGTGTTACTGCCTGTGTGCTCCAGATGGAGTTTTGGATAAGCAGCTCCACAGTAAAAGGGTGAAGGCAATCAGGAAAAAAGGAGGGGAAGGACTGACAGGCTCTTGTTCCTAGTGGTTGTAATATAATAACGGTAAATAGAAATTTAAATTAGATTGCTCTCCAAGATTACTATCCAATAATTGGTCAAGGAATCACATAACTTACTGAAGTTTAATTTTTACACTTTTTGCCTATAAAATATCTGTTGCATTCTCTCTCTCCTCTCTTCCTGCAGGAGCATTGATCATTTTCTTGTTAAGTCTGATGTTGGATACAAGTGCTAATCCTGCTGCTAGAGCCCTGGGTGTGTGTGCAGCTCTGTTTTGGGGGAGACCACAAAGCCTTCAGGGTACGATTTACTGCAGAAGCCAAACTTGCTCATCCCTTCCCTGGCTCACCTGAGTTGAAAACACAGCCTCCTCCCAGAGCAACCCTGCGCACAGCTGGGTGTAATTCAGCCCACAGCTTGTGCTGCCTTAATTCACAAAGATCAATTTGCAGAGGGAAGCCTCCAGCTAACTGATGCCAGGTGGTGGCTTCGGCTTCCTGAGGGGGTGGGTGACAAATACAAGTGGCCTGAAACAAATCAAGGGATAATGCTGTGCCGCAGAACGGCGCCGGATGCCTTCTGTCTGTGGGTATCTAATACAGCTAATAAGCAGCTAACATTACTGCCTGATTTGGGAGGAATTATTACCTGCTGAATGGCTTAATAGATTTCCAGTCCCTGTGTGTATAATTTTCACTAGTCCCCAAAGGAAAGCTATATAATGTTTGCCGTTGTTGTTTGTAGAATAGGGATGCACCACAGGTGTACCTTGAACTTCATAAAATACTCCGTGTCACATCCCATTATGCTTCTTGTGGGGCTGTAATTACTGGGAGGTCTTCTGGGGCAGTGGCTGCTACTTGGGATGTGATTTTCCAAAGCAGGACCTCAAACTGTCTGCCCTCCCTTTGTCACTGTGGTGTTTGCCTTCATTATCTGTAATAAACAGACATTGCTAAATCAGCCCAAATAACTCTTGGACAGCTTAGAAATATGTTTAGTAGTTGTATTCAGAGGGTGTTTTTTATGAGGGCTGTGCTTTTAAATAAAGCAAGATCTTGAAAAATTATTTTGAGAAGTGGACCTTTTTCAATAGCTTTAAAAATAGTGTGTTCAAATTAGCAATGCGGTCACAGGTTGAAGCATTTAGGTAACCTACCTTATAGGAAAGGAATTCACTATTTCAGAATCTAGCTCAAGAGGAAGAAATAAATTCCAGCAATGCTTAGAAATAATAAATTAGACTCTGAGAAGATGCCCTATACCTGTGTCCCTGTATTAGGGGAGGGGAATGGTATGACGTGGGTGTGAAATGAAGGGAAGAGCCCAGGCATTGAGCACAGAGGGGTCCTGCTCACATTCATTAGTCAAGATGATTGCAGAAGCCAAATATTTGATCAAAAGGATATATAAAAATACCCCTTAAATAAAATAAGCCTGCATGGGTCTTTGGCTGCCATAACCCTGGAATTGCAGCGTGCCAAGCAAGGGAAGACTCTCTGAAGTGCCCACCTAAGGGACTCGTGAAAACTAATGGCACAGCAGAAACACTCTGTAAAGGTCAGCCAGGACTGTGTGTGGAGCCTGGCAGCTGAAAGGAGTTGCTCAGCACAGGACTGCCTGGTGCAACTGTTCTTCAGCAAAGGGGTTTTAATTACAGGAACACTTTGTGCATCCCACAGATCTTCTGTCGGAGGAGCTGGAGGAGCTCCCCACCCAATGAAACAAAACAAACCTGCTGACTGCCTGCTCCAGTTTGGTGCATTGCTGCGATTTAGCAAAGAGAGTTTAGGGGAGGATAAAGGATTTGGTTCATGGTTCTGCAGCCCATGGATGATGGCACAAGAGTCCTGCATCTCACATCCAGCTGCTCCAGCCAGGCAGTGATCCCTGTGAGCCCAGGCTGCTCCAGGGTACCTCCAGGTACAGACAAAAATATACCTGCACAAAATGGATACTGCTTGTGATCTGGGGAAGTTGCTTGTGAAATGTCTCCTTAAAAATATACCATGAATTTATTATATCCTCAGTAATACCTCCTTGAACAAGCAAACAAAAACTTTGATGCTCTACGGACAGAAGTGAGGAAATTCAGAGCAGTAAAGGGTCTTTTAAAGCTCCGTTTTTGTTATAACTGCAAGTAGCATTGCTAGAGCTGGCTTAAAATAATGCCCATGTCCAAGGGTTTTTACAAGTAGAGAATGTAATGAAAATCCAAACAGCCATTTGATGCTGAGAACAGTCACTATTTCATGGGAAGAAAAATGTGCTCTCTTGCTATGCACAAAAACTAGAAATGCCTAAAAAGATGTCATTTCTGTAAGGGTTTTTCATTCTGAAGCTTCACCCAAAACTGCAGAAAAGGGCAAGCAGGAATGTTTCTGTTTTGTCTTGAGGTAAGTGGGAAACCGCTGGAGCAGCATTGCCTCTCTGGGGTGGGAGATTGTCCCTGGGGCAGCCGGGGGGAGGTGGCTGCGGCAGGACTAGCAGTGTCTGGGGGAAGCTTTCTCGTGCTGGTCCAAAGTGGATGCATCCTGCCTCTTGGAAGCTCTGTCCCTTCACAGCTTGATCTGGCTGTCAGGGAGCTTTTCCTGCTCCTCCAGCTGGCTGTTTTACATTCCCTCCACACACAGCTATATTGAAACCTACTTGCATTTCTTTGGATGTTCCCATTTTGCAAAATCCTCAAGTGTGTAGTCGTCATGTCTCCTTTTTCCTGATCCTCAATGGACCTTGCCATCCTCCTCACCAATCCTGCGAGCGCATCCATCGAGGGCTGGTACTGCCTGCCTCTATTCCCTGTGGAGCAGCGGAGCCTGGGGCTATTCCAGGCAGCAGCCCTGAGCCAAGGTCACATTTTGATGACATTTACCAATTTCTGCTCACCTTGCACTCACCTCATTTATTGTCTGTTCTTGGGCTACTTCTGTGTTGCTGCTTTCAAAGCTTAATTTCCTTTCTGAATAAAAATTCCACATTTTGGATTGTATTTCCTGTATATAAAAGGTGGCCTTTTTCTTCTCTCATTTAGCTAATACTTGTCTAACTTCATTATCCTCTCTGGGCTTCTCAGCCTCTGACTTAGTCTGTTCTACAAATGTCAGGGATCTGCCACTAGCTCCCCATGACACATGGTGAGGGAAATGATTAAAAAATGCTGGTCCTACGTGGTCCCTTTGGTGCCCCAGTGGAACTTTAGCATGGAGCTGGTGTGCAGTGTGCTGCCTGGGGCTCTGTCCCCACGGCTGGGTGGTGTTCCTGCTGAGGCAGAAGGTGATGCCAGGTCTTATTTGCATCTTGTTGTGGTTTAACTCCAGGTGACAACTCAGCCACTCGCTCGCTGCCACATGATGGGTGAGGGAGGGAATCGGAAGAGTGGAAGTGAGAAAAGTGGTGGGCTGAGATAAAGACAGCACAACAGGTAAAACAAAAGCTGTTCTCTCAAGAAGATCGAACCAAGGGGTTCATTCCCCACTTCCTGTGGGCAGGTGGGTGTTTAGCCATCTCCAGGGCTCCATCACACACAGGGGTGACTTGAGAAGGCAAACGCCATTGCTCCAAATGTCCTCCCCTTCCTCCTCCTTCCCCCAGCCCGGTGTGCTGAGCATGATGCCATGTGGGCTGGGACATCCCTTGGCCCAGCTGGGGTCAGCTGTCCTGGCTGTGTCCCCTCCCAGCTCCTCGTGTACCCCCAGCCTCCTCAAGGTGGGGCAGGATGAGGAGCAGGAAAGGCTTTGGCCCTGGGGATGTGCTGCTCAGTGATAAGGAAAGCATTGGAAGGCTCCCTGAGCTATCAGCACTGGTTCTATAAAAAATACAAAACACATCCCTTACTGTGACAAAAATTGCCTCTATCCCAGCCAAAACTGGGACACACCTTTAAGGCCATTGCTCCTTGCTTTTATCTGGCCCCTTCTAAAGATGCTTTTATTTTTCCCAGGTGAAAACAATGAGAAATTATGAAGCCTCATTAATTCCCTCGGAGGAAAATGCCAAATCTGTCCTGCCTGAGAGAAAGGATGTGAAGGGGAGATGATAGTGTTAGGATGAGGCTGAGATATTGGGGTATCTGCGACTCACGGGGGATGGACTGCTTATCTCCCAACCTACTAATTGATTGCATTTTATGAAAAGTTGAGCTAGAGGAGAAACCATGAGTCTAAATAATAATAACAATAAAAATAATAATTCAACAAGGAATACAAATCATGGGAATGCGAGTAAATTGTAAAGCCTTTTTGCTAGATAGACTGCAGAACTCCAGTTTATCCTGAAGAATTTCATAAATCTAATGAAGCTTTCACACCTTTGGGGACAGGGCTTAAGCTGCTGGGCTTCCTATCCATCTTGGGATCAATAGTGCAGTTAAGTCAAAATCACCTGCAAATAAAGAGCATGAGGTTGGGAGTGCAGTTCATCTCTCACAGAGGAAACAGAATAATAATCAAAAAGTCCATGCCAGTGAATTTCAAACTTGCAGCTTCATCTGCAATGGTGGTTTTTCTGGGATGACCCAACAGTAATTCAGGAAAATGATCATGGGGGCACATGACGGTAGGGTCATGTGGTAGGATCCACCAGGCACCTTCACTTTGGGGCTGTGGGTGAAGAACAAGATCTCAACCAAGCCACCAAACCTGGCAAGGCTGGTGGGGTTGAGATATGAGCTTGTGTTTGCTGTTATCTGTGTAGGTGCCAGGCGTGGTACTTAGTGGGGAAATACCTGAGGGCATGGGCAAAAAATCTGGGGCACAGAAACATTCAGCTCTCACTGAGGGGTAACTCATCCTTCCATTCCAGCCCAAACACAAAAATATCTCAGATTAATTACCTAGTGGCTGAGGTGCCTTGCAACACAAATTATTTTATTTCCTGTGACTGTCTTTCTTTCACATCATGCAGTGTGTAAGGCCCTGACAGAGTGTAAGTGTCAATATAACCGTGTAGGAAAAGTCCTGCTTTAGGAAAGCAAACTAAAATTTTTCTTTTGTCTTTGCAAGAGTGGGAGAGATAGAAATTTACTCATCTTTAAGAGGTCATGGCATGTTGATGCATTGCCTTCCACTGGAAAGAAAAAGGCAAAGTAATGTCCTAGAGGGTAAAAAGGGAGCTGAATGCAGTGGTTAAATACACCATATATCCCTGGGTTATATAGCTGGAATGAACCTGTCTGATACCCAGAAACGAAATCAGAAGGTTCTGGTAAGGGAGAAATGATCAGCAAAGGGGACAGCAAAATACAGGACAGGTTCTGGGAGTGGACAGCGTCAGGGGACAGGTAACCATGGTGAGGACATCAGTGAGGATGCAGGGACCTCTCTCTGGACCACCAGGTTTTTCCAAGCTGGCAGCACAGATGAGAGGGAATGTTCAGCTTCAGCTCTGCTGGGGTCATGCAAGAGTGAGATCTGGTTGTCTGCCCACTCACACAGGGCTTTGGGGAAGAAAGGATGTGCTGCAGGAATGACAGTCCTGTGTGTCCCTCGCTAGAGGTGTGAATTAAGTGGGCTGGGGAGGGTACAGACAGCTTGAAAAGGAGGTGGAGGTGTGAAGGAGGGCCCTGCTCAGAGATCTTGCAGGTCTCACTTGTCCCTCTGTCCCTCTGCATGCTTTCCACCTCAGAGGAAAAAGATATCCTCACGCTTTCATTCCAAGTAATAATCTTGTGTTGCTTTAATCACCTCTCAGATCCTGAATCTGTATAAAGAAGAGTGGGTGGGTAAAAAACTGACCTTTTGTGTTAACACTGGCTTTGTTTCTGTTTGCTAAATGCAAAACCTGTCCTTTATGAATGATGTCTATCTGGAAGTGGAGTGAAGGATGGGAAGGTAAATGTATCTTTGATACAGACTCGAATTTCATGGCCCATCAGTGTCCCTTGGTGTGTAGGGCTGCACGGCTGAGGCTGTCAGTGAAGTGGTTGTTCACAGAGGGAAATTGGGCTTAGTCATCTCTCCTTCTGCCAGGCTGGGTCTGTCTGCAGGCAGGATTTTCTCTTAAGACACACAGATTTAAAGATAATGTTTCCCCCCTCCTTTTTTTCCTCCCTTGCTTCGGTTCTCAGTCTAGCAGCAAAGCTTGAACATCTCCAGCTCGTCACAACACACAGGGAGAGCTTGTGGGAGACTAATGACCAAAAAGCACAAGATCTCCTGGCAACTGCTTAATATCAGAGTGTTTGAAAATGTTTCTCTGACACTTCCATTTTTTATTTATTGAATATGGAATACATGCAAATAGAGTGTCTTTGGGATTGTTTGCTGAGCCCTGGGACACTCACAGATCTCAGCTATAAATCTGGAATAAGCCAACACAGCCCCACTGTGATATCATTACTGCTGTAATAAACATGATAGGTTTCCTCTTTTCATTCTTTTCCTCATGTGAGATACTGCAGATTTCTACTGTCTGGTCCAGTTCAGGCATCCTTTGAAGACATCAGGGCTCTCAAACTGACAGGTCAGCCCTGAGCTGCTTGTTTCTCTTTAAAACTGTTGGAAATTAGGGTTCAGGTTCTCAAAGGTACATAGTCACCTAACCCATGTTAAGAGCAGGTGGTGATAGCAAGAGTTAATTGGTGAATTGACACCAAAACTTTGCTAGAAAAATGAATTAAAACCCATCAGAACTGGGGAAAGCAGAGGGTGAATTGTGACCATGTGAAATATAGAATGATCATATGGTCAGGTCTGAAGAATAATGTAAAACAACAGGACTAAGAGAAATGGCAATTGCCTGGAAATACAAAATAAAGGATGCAAAATAAAATTAGAGGATAGTATGAGAACCATGTGTAGGATGGGGTAAGGCACAATGAAGTCCTGCCTAGCAAAATTAAAGAGACAATAACATGTAGGCTGGTGTAGATGTGACAGACAAGACTGGTGGGGGAAGATTTAATGTGAGGATTTCTTGGGCTGCAGTAAGAATGGAGAGAGATGCTGCAGCTGACAGAATGAGATAGAAAAACCATGTTATGCAGAATTATCTGTGAAGCAGTATATTATTATGCCCTATCCCAACTATGAAACAAATTTAAACTTCACAGCTGATCACCTCCAGATTTCGGAAATGTCTCTGAACTGCCTTCTCTACAGGCACGTGAAATACCATCCAGAAAATCCCAAGCAGTGACTATAGCACTTGGTTCCAGTGTGGTGTGGGCTGACCTAGGTGCAGGTACAAGCTATGGGCAGGGAATGGTGTTTTAATAATTCCTGTTTTTCCTCCAGGGCTTTCCTCTAAGCAGTTTCATTGGTCTTTTCAATTATTGGAAAAGGTGATATGGAAAACAATGCATGATGAGAAATCTTTGCTCAGGGAAGACCTGAACTGGGACCACGTGTCTTGGTTAAGTCTCCTCCTCTTTTTTACTGCCTCCTTCCCATCTCTGCTATGACTGAGTGCAGTGCTGGTGATTAGGGACAGTTAGTGGAGGTTTTTGGCTTCCAGCTGCTCAGATATATCCTCTTATGGACATCTCCCACCCTCATGGAACTGAATTTGTCCATGCTATGAGGAAGCTGCACGTGTATCTTAGCAGCAGGAAACAGCTAATGGGACATATGTCCCACTTATTTCTACTGAGAAAATGGGTATCAGAAAAATTAACAGTGAAATATATTTGGAGTTGAAGTAAGTAAGAAAACCCCACAATTCAGCAGGCAGATTCCCTTAAATAATGAAAACAATTCCAGTTAATAAAAACCTTGAAGACAGAATATGCTCAGGAATAACATATCCAAAAATTAATAGCAATAAACTCTATATCATGTTGTAGCACTTGCTGTTTTCCTTCAGAAAGGAACAAACTGCCAGCAGCATTTTGCAGGAAAAGGAGGGTTGTGTCTTTGAAGGGATTACTGCTCATGTCTTCACAGGGTGGCTTGGATCATCAGAGACTGCCTCAGCTTAGAACAAAGTGCTCAGAAATGTCACTTGGCAGCCAGGCCCATCCTAAAAGAAATAACTTGCGGAAAGTTACCAGACTGAGTCCTAATTGGCCCGGCTGAAACATCTTGCTGGGAATTGTGACAGGCAAAGTCGGCACTTGGATGTGTAATTTGTAACCCAACATGACTTTGGAATGATGTTAGGGTACAAAATGTGCATTTTTGGCAGCTGTGTTCCCGTGTTGCAGTCCAGCGGGGCAGATGCCTGCGAGGCAGCTGCTTGAACACAGGGATCCAGTGCCATTTGAGATGCCCCATGGGGCACCTTGGTATGCTTCACATCTGCCTGAAGGAGCTCTCAGATGTCCTTAAATCACCCCTCAGGTGGCACCGGTCCTTTAGGCAACTGGAGGGAGCCCTTGGCATCCTTGCTGGGTGGAGTAGCCTGCTAAGGTGACAAGTTGCCCTTGCATCATATGGTGAATGTGTTTGCACTGAAACGGGAATGGTGAATTACTGACAAGAGAAGGCAGCAGGTTCAAACCTCTCTGTGCCAGGACTGTCCCTGTCTGACATCCCTCTGGCTATCCCCAGAATCTTTGTGCTCCCCTCTCCACCACTGAACCCTCCTGCTGTCAGCCAGGGAAGTGTTAAACCTGCCCCTGGCCCTTGCCTTGATGGAGGAAACAGAAGAGAAGGACCCTTTGAAAAGGGGGAGACACACAAGGTTGCTGTCTTGTTCACTGTGAGCTGTACATTATTAAAGCCCCGAGTCCTGTTTATCCAGCGCTCTTTGCTGGAGCTACAAGGTGGATAGAAACAGGAACGAGGGCACAAGAAACCCTTCCCTGAGGCAGCCCCGGGGCTGTGCGTCATCTCCTCAGTCAGCCTGTGCCCCAGCTCTGACAGGATGTTGAATTTCTCTAGTGTTTTCCATGAAAGTCTTGCGAAACCTTTATTTGAGACCCAGAAATGGGCCCACAGGGGTAAGATAACCCGTTTTGATTTCCAGCAGTGTGTGTCAAATGTGTCCAAAGGAGCAGTGAAGGCAGCAGGGGGAAACAGAGGCAAAGCACTGTGGTTGCTGCCTGATCACTGGGCCACCTTCAGCAGTTTTCAATAGCCAAAAGCCATTCTTCATATGATTTCTGAATACAGAGAGAGGCAGCTGATGTCTGTGTAGCAGTCTCCCTGGGGCCTCTCCTTTGCTGTGCTCTGGCCCTTGTGAATGGGTGTGGGAAGTGTAACTGAGGAATGAAGGGGAAGATGTTTCCCCTTTTCAGAAGCAGATACCTGCCCATCACTCTAAGTTAGGCAAAGTGTCCTGGGTTTTGGGAGCTGTGGTTGGAGGCACATTCTGGAGCCAGGACCCTCCAGCTGGTCACTCAGAGGGACTCATTTGGTTTCAGCTTGGAAGTGCTCACCTGCCTCGAAACCTACAGGAAGCTCAAGCACAAATGTGTATTTAATGATGAAACACAACTCAGATAATGTTCCCTACAGCACATCCAAAATGTTCTGTCTGAGTCAATGGCAGGGTGGGGCCCAAGGGCAGCAAAATGGGACCACAAATGAGGAAAGTTGCCATGGCCAAGCTGAGCTGTGCCAATTTGTGTGCATGGTCTGAACCACTGGAAATACCAGACAGCTGGACTTTGCTCATCCTTGCATGTTCCAGGCAAAACAAAATCAACATCCTCCTGTTTGAATCATGCTAAAAGCATGGACATAGCCAGTTCCTGCAGCCCAGCTGCTCCTTTTAGACTTTCCAAGCCAGGTAGCTTGTTTTTGTGTCTGAGCCCTTATTTAAAGTCCAGTGTTTTCTGCTTACTTCTATTTCTTTAAATCCCAGTGTGCTGTGTGAAGGGAATGAGTCCACTAATCTGTAACTGAGGTCTGCAGAGTGAGTTAAATGTGCTGAGTACTACTTGGTGATCTTGCAGAAAGAAAAAGCTGAAAAACATAGAGAGGATAATGAATGATCAGACTTGGTACTTTAAACAATTAACATTTTGAAGCCCTTTAAAATGGGAGAGAACATCTGTTAATAAAAGAAGAAAATGAGAAAACTGAAATCCCTAAAACCAATTATGTGAATCAGCAGCAGAGGCTCAGATCTGTGGCATGTTACTTTGAATTTTCTAGTAACTTCTAAAATCTTGAGTGTGGAGTCACAAATGGATGTATTTGCATCTAAAGCAATTTCCAAAATGTGAAAGGTGAACAGCATGCACAAAGGCAGAAAAATAAATGGAAGCTAGACAGGACAAAGCACACAGTATTTGGAGAGGCAGAGCTCTGGCCACACTGAAAAAAAAAAATAAAGGAGGAACTCTAAGTTCATCAGTTCAGTAAAACAGATGGGAGATGTAAGGAAATGTAACTCTTGATCCAAATGGAAATCAGATTTTCATGGAAATGGAACTGAACTGGATTAAATTAAAAAACCAAAACCAACCAACCAAACAAAAACCCACCAAAAACAAACAAACAAAACCCACAAAACCCCCCAAAACAAAACAAAAAACCCAAACAAACACCCTCCCCCAAATCCAAACAAAAAACCAACCAACCAAACAAAAACCCGCAAAAAACCAAACCAAACCCAACAAAAACCCTGAAGTGGAACTACCTGCCCAAACACATCAAAGTATGGATCTGATCATTGCACCCAACGGGAAATCAAAGCAAACTGGTGTCTCTGAAATGTGGCTACACCTCTACAAATCTGTTTTCCCCTCGGTACAGCCATCTTCCCCCAGCCCAGGGAGCTCCCTGAGTTTTGGCTCAATTAGCTAGGAGCAAAGGAGCTGCCCCCAAACACAGCAGTGGGGCACCAGTGCACTCCCCAGGCTTTCTGCCAGGGCTTCGCTTAATGCCACCTTTTGTTTTTTGCTGCTCAAGATGTGCATTGCTTGTAACTGCTTCTCTTTTGGAAACAAAGAGAGCTAATTTCTATAGCTGCAAAATGAAAAATATGTTCCAAACTTGAGAAGACAGAAATGTAATGGTTGCACCTTTCAGGCTGACCTAGAGGTGGAGTGATTTCAATTAAAAATCGATCTAGTGAGTACCAGACAGAAGAGAAAAGGAATAAAATCAGAATGAAGTTTGCAAGCTGTTAAAAAAATGTTTCATTCATATTTGAAAGACTAAGAATGTTCAGACTTGTATTGCAAAGTCATAGGGAAAAGGAAATATATTTCTAGACAAGGATGTCAAATTCGCTGCTCAGGTGCCTCACAGAGACCAAACCAACACCCAGCGCTCCCCTGCAGTGTCACACACTCAGCACTCCAGGGAGGGGAGTTCAATCCGGCATTAAAGCTGCCGCTCTCGATTGCTTCGACTTCATTAGCAAACAAAAAGGCAAAATCTTTACTGGTGGGTGGTTGGAGGGGGAGGGAGGGGAAGGAAGAGAGTTAAAATATGTTAATACCGTAGGGTACTACAGACCATCTGCTTTAGGATGGCTCATTGCACAGAGGTTGGGCTGGCAGTGTGCGCGTGTCCTGGTGCTGATCCGGTGCTCTCCGGCACGGTGGGAGCGATGGACCCCTGACCTGCTGTGCTGCCCCGGGCAGGGGCAAACTCAGCATCTGGCAGGGCTTGCCCTAAAACAACAAGACCAGAAATCAGCCACCACTGCACATTTTCACTCCTGCAGTATCTGCTGCCAGCTCTGGGCACATATGAACCTCTATTTGCCAAATATCTGTGGCAGGTCCCTGAGTAATGGCTGACCTAACATAAGACAACACGAGAAATGAGGAGCTGTAGAGGACTTCCTACAGAGGCTGTTTCCCAGATGATTTCAGTGATGGAAAGATGCTGTCCCATTATTTCCCTAAGGAAGCCCAGCAGGCTCTACCTGACACTCCCATTTACAGGAGCTGCCTTCTGCTTAGAATGGCAATTGTGTCTCTCTGGCACTTGTTTTATTTTTATTATTTATTTTGGCTCTGTTTTCTAATTCTACAGCTGCAGATCCCATGAAATGTAGAAGCTAAATCACATTACTCACTCCTGACTCGAGGAATGCATTAAGGTAAATCTAGTGAGGGATTTCACAAGGCGCATTTTGAAAATACAAACGGCTCTTTCACTGTAACCCCATTTTTCTTAATTCCCCCAGAGATAATCAAAACTCCATTGAATTATAAGTACAAACCACAGAGGGATTGTGTCTGCAGAGCCACAGGCACCAGGGTGTGGAATCCACATCATTTTTCCACAGATGAAGTCCAGAATGTCGGGCTGGTGGCCGTGGCCATCACAGGGTCTGCAAAACCCACGGCTATGGCACAGTGGGTGGGATGGCAAGAGGTGCCTGGGGTGAAGGACAGATGGCAGAGAGCAGAGCTTTTGCTGCCACCCCTCCTGCAAATAGCACCTGGCTGCAAATAGCAATTTTAGTTAAACTACTGAAATTAAACAAAGAGATATTTTGTGAGGTTTTTTGTCTTGAATAGGCTGGACACAACAACACTGCTGGAAAGAAAAGAAAGATAAGGCACATGTAGAAGTTCTTTGATAAAAAGATATGGTACATATGGTGGTTCTAAAAAGGAGATTTCTAAAATGTTGAACAGCTGAAGTTGGTCTCAGCTTTAGAATTGCTCATTTCACACCTCCCCATGGGCAAATGGGTGTTGGAACACAGCAGTGGGAGCTCTGACTGCACCACACACCAGCAAAAACCCTGGGTTGCCTGCCTTGCTTGTTTTACTTATTATGCTGCTGGCATAGCAAATGCCTCAACAAATGTAGAGGAGTGTAAATACCTTGTACTACACACTCCCCACTCCCAGGAGAGAGGAGGGATGGCTGGAGCTGATCCAGAGGGGTTCAGGGGCTGCAGCTCCCCTGGCCCAGCCAGCTGTACCCTGCGGGGTCAGGTACAATCCCTCAGCTCTCTGCCATGGCAGGGACAGGTCACCACTTGGCAGAATCAGGCTGGGAAAAATGCTGATGTCATATGGGATCTTATTAGAGTGCGACCTTACAGGAGCTGCCACCTGCCCCAGGTGGCTCTGGGGTCAGAGAGGAGCCCCCCCGACACCGCTGCACTCCACCAAAGCAAATAGAACAACATGGATTGTAAACCCATGGCTGCTGCAAAGTAAGAACTGACATGAGGAAGGGGAAATCTTATTAAAGTCCTGCAGATCACTGGGGAGGCAGGGCTTATTTGGGCAAAATGCATTTTAATCTGATTTTAATGAGACTGATATTTTAAAAAGGATGTTGAAGAACACTGTTGGGGATATAGAGAAAAAAAAAGCCGTACATAGAATTTCAGGCTGAGAGTTGGTTAGGCTCCATCTGAAAGTGGCAGCATTAGGGAATTTAAAGTTTTTAGATTATCTAAAAAGGAAATGGAGAGGTAACTTGATTATGGTGGAAATCCACAGGGAAAGAGTAATGGTTACTATAGAATTAAGTGTCTCAGGTCAAAGAAAGTTATAAAAAGAAGGAATAGCAGAAAGCTGAAGCCAAATACATTCGAATGAGAAATCTGGCACAGTTTTTAGCAGTGAGGATGATTAATCACTGAAACAAATTACCACATGAAGCAGCTGATTTGCAGTCTATCAATGCTTTCAAATCATGACCAGTTGCCTTAGGCCATGAACGGATGTCTTTGGCTGAAGAAAATGGTGCCAGAGCCCTTTCAGTGGTGCACAGTGACAGGATGAGCAGCAGTGGCCAAGAAGTTTGATCTCACCATGAGGAAGAACTTCTTTATGTTGAGGGTGACAGAGCATCGGAACAGACTGTCCAGGGAGGTTGTGGAGTCTCCCTCTTTTGGGAACATTCCAAACTCATTTGGATGTGTTCCTGTGTCACCTGCTCCAGGTGACCCTTCCTGGGCAAGGCAGGGATTTCCACAGGTCCCTTCCAGCCCTGCCAGGGCCCCACATGCTTTCTGCAGCTGCTCTGTGCCTCCCCATGACTTCCCATCCTGCTGGACACATCCCTGAGCACAATTCTTGAGAACTGCCCAGCTCAACCAGCCTAAGAATTGTTTGGAAACAAGTCTGGGCTTTACCTCACTGTTGCATTGCTTGCCACTTTTTGCTGGGTTTGTTAAACACAATTATGTTTTAAATATTGCTCAGAAATCTGGACTGGAATTCTCTCTGGCAGGAAACCCACCCAAATGCACTGAGAAAAGAGAGATTCCCACGTACAAGGCAATAACTGACAATCATTCCTCATTCCGTCATTCCTCAGCAGAAGTGCTACATTTACATTGTTAGGTGAAGCTACACAGAGTCCATTAAGAAATCCCATTGTCTCTCTGGAGAACACTCAAAGCACAGGCACTAAGATGCTGCATTTAGAAAGATAATGGATAAAGAAGAAATCAGTTTTTCAGATGAGTCTTCCATTTCCATAGGGACTGTCTTTATGGATTCAATGATGTAGGATAAAAAGAAAGAGTATTCACTTCCTAATGAAATGAAAAATTTCATTAATTTGGGGATATTCATTCCTTTAAGAGCTTCACTCCTTGAGTTCATTAACTCCTCGAATGTGGCTTGAACTGATGCTGCCTTGCAGTCCTTGCCAGGATTTTCTTTCTGTTCTCTGGTCAAAGCCAAGACACAGAGAGATTGCCAAGTCCCAAAGTAATGCCTGAGGTTACTGAGCAGAGATTTCATACTGAACAATGAGAGAAGTATCTTCATATTCAAATACCCTGATATTCTCAGCTGTTCAATCTGGTTGACTCCTGGTGAAGAAGGTGTTACAGCAGCTTAAAAGTGAATTTCCTGTTGTCACCTTTCTTTCTGTCCCATTTCTCTCGAAACATTTAATGCTCTTGGCACTGCCTGATGCTTTCTTAGTCTTAAACAATTTTTCTTTTGTTTACCTTTCTGTGATTGAGATGTGTCCACCTGCAAGTTGATTAACATGTTTGCATAGCTTTGTATTGTGGAATTCATCTTCACTGTAAAGCTCTGCAGAAAACAATCTCTAAAAATCAAACCAAATACCATCATGGACTGAAATCTGCTATTCTTCCCTAAGCAAAAATGTAACTTCATTGAGTGGGCGTTCTACTGCCACAAGGTCAGCAGCATCTGGTCTTTTGTATTCAAAGTAAGTGCTGTGGGATATGCACATGAAATTTTGAGAATTTTTGGATTTTGTTTTCTGAAACTAATAAATTATGAAAACATGCTTCCTAAGCTCCACTTTGATCTAAAGAAAGTTAATCTATAATAAAGCCAAAGAAAAAAAACTATATAGAAGCTGATGACAAATGAATTTTTTTATTTATAAATTTATAGCTCTATCTCTGTCTGTACATACACACAAATCTCTTTATACATATAGATGTTTTCTATTCTTGTTCCATCTATGTTCAAAAGACAGGAAGTATTAAAACATATTCTTCTGATTCCAAACCACTGTGATTATTTGCATTTTGCTAAACAACATATTTATGAGAACCTGCCACCTTCCATGAATTATCTAGAGTAGAGTGGTTCAGCCTGTGGAAAAAAGGTGATGTGAAAATCAAAAGATGGTCTGAAATATAAATGATGGGATGAGGCATCTTTGGTTGTAAAACTGATAAATAGTAAATGAGATTTGTGAGTGAAAAGCTGATCTTTGAAAAAAAGACATGACAGGAAGAGGGGTGGCAATGTGAACTTGCATAATCAAGGTACAGCACTGGGAAGGACAATTAAAAAATAATCAGATTTTTTTTACAAGCACCTTAGGCATGAGCTTGCTACCCTTGGTGGATGAGGAATGAGGAGAAGCGAAAGAAGGTGTATAACTACTCTGAGGTACAGAAAGTCATGGGCAATAAAGCCATTTAAAGTCCCTGGTTAAAAGTGAAAGGAATGAAGGATGAGGATGCCAGTGGTAGGGGCCAAGGTAATCATCACATGGCTGGGACCTCAAAACCAGCAAATAACTTCATTTGGAGGGAGGACTGGGATGGATGAGACACTTTATGGGAGGGGGCACATTGCCCAGAGACACAGACAGAGGCTCCACAAGAAAGCTGGAGAGAGCTTTGGATGGAGAAGCAGAGAAAGCAGGGAGAAAGACTTGTGTGGCTTTGACCTGATCAGCACAGGGAATTACTGAGAAAACAACAGTGAAAGGCACTGTTTTGTAATCATGGTCGTGAAAGTGTTCTTGGGAAGGCAAAGTGGGAGAAGATAATGAAGACAGCGCACTTAGTTCTCTCCAATATTTGGTAAGATTTCCACAAGGAAAACAAATCTACAGAGAAAAGGTATTCCAAAGGGTTTGCTGGTCATTTAGGAATTTGAAAGCAAAGTATGCTGCTGTGGAGACTGGCTAGGAATTTGAACTGTCAGCTTCTCAGTGACCTGAAATTTTAAAATGAATTGTTATAGAAAGTGGAAAGCAGGTGACAAATGATGTTTATAAAAAGGATCTTACGAGTCACACAAAGTTAGCCTCCAGCAATTCTGCTATCAGTAAAACCATGAATGTCATACTCTTGCACCTCTGCGTCTCCCTTCAAATATTGCAATAAGTAAGGAGGAGTGTGGCACTTGAAATGTTTGAAGTGATGTGTGTACAGCCCTCTGGGAAGGGCTCAGTGGTGTTCACAGCACTGTTCTCAGTAACATGAAGTGCACCTCTCCCACGGAGTACAGGCCTATCAAAAGTGAGATGTATGAGCAAAGAGTGAGGTGCTGTAGCTGTGTCCTGTAGAGGAGAGAATCAATGAAACACCTCAGCCCTAAAATATAGCTAAAAAAATGTGCAGAGAAAGAAACTGTTTCCATGGATATGACAGGTAAAGGAGGAAGTACTGGACTTAAATTGCAGCAAGCAGGACTTAGGCATTAGACGATGTTGGCCCTCCTGGGCTAGCTAAGCACAAGGACACTCTGATTCTGTGTGGATTCTCAAAATACATCACGGTGTGCTAAAATACAGCCCAAATCAGCACTTCTCAGAATGGGAACTTGCTAATCTGCTACCCTCCGTTGGTGAAAGAGTCATGGCCAAGGATTTTCTTCTTCTTCCATGTCTCTCTCATTTGAACCACAGTGAAAAAGGCTGTAGGATTTCCATTGCTGAGGTTTGAAGAACAGATTAGGCAGACATTTGCCTGCGTTTTTTCTGCCTGTGTGGGTTTGATATGTGGTTTCAATTCCAAGTGTAAACTTTCAAATTTTCCTACCAACCGGAAATTCTAGGAAAAGACCCAAACACCCAATTAAAGAATGTTCTTTTCTATCCTCAATTCCACCTCTGCAGCAAGAATTTGAAAGCTGTTGGAGCCTGAATCCATTCAGCACTTGTGGGATTTTCTAACTTGCAGTGCTGGAAGGCCATTTTCCAGAGTGTATGGCAGAAATTAAAAAGTCTTGGAAAAGCTGACAGGACTTGAGGAGAGCATCCCTTTTCAGAGGAAATCTGCCTTGTGGCAGATCTGCCTCAGAACTAAGGGTTCTGGCAGTGTTTGCCTGGAAATCAGCCCTGCTCTGCAAGCCAGATGAAGATATGGCAAAGGTCCTGATCTGAACTCAAGATGTTTAGAGAGAAATAATTCAGCCTCCACAGACATAGCTGTCTTCTGATGAATGTTTCTGGTTAAACTTGGCCAATTTGTGGCATGAGCCTGATCTCAGATGTGCATTATTTAACAGCATTGAATTCCTCAGAAATCTGCTGGGGCTGTTGATGCAAGGAAAGACCTCCAAGCCACTGAAGCGCTACAAGGGATGTGCTCCTCGGAGTTTCGCCACAAAAGCACACTTTGAGTTTTCAGAAATACAGTTCCAGAGGTGCGGGTGGCATTGCTGATTGTGGCAGTGCTGAGGGTGGCAGTGCTGAGGGTGGCAGTGCTGAGGGTGACAGTACTGAGGGTGGCAGTGCTGAGGGTGGCGGTGTTGAGGGTGGCGGTGCTGAGGGTGGCGGTGCTGAGGGTGGCGGTGATGAGGGTGGCATGGCTGAGGGCATCAGTGCTGATTGTGACATTCCTAAGGGTGACATTGCTGAGGGTGGCAGTGCTGAGGGTGGCAATCTTGAAGCTGGCATTGCTGAAGGTGGCAGTACTGAGGGTGGCAGTTCTGAAGCTGGCATTGCTGAGGGTGGCATGGCTGAGGGTGGCAGTGCTGAGGGTGGCGGTGCTGAGGGTGACAGTACTGAGGGTGGCAGTGCTGAGGGTGGCGGTGTTGAGGGTGGCGGTGCTGAGGGTGGCGGTGCTGAGGGTGGCGGTGATGAGGGTGGCATGGCTGAGGGCATCAGTGCTGATTGTGACATTCCTAAGGGTGACATTGCTGAGGGTGGCAGTGCTGAGGGTGGCAATCTTGAAGCTGGCATTGCTGAAGGTGGCAGTACTGAGGGTGGCAGTTCTGAAGCTGGCATTGCTGAGGGTGGCATGGCTGAGGGTGGCAGTGCTGAGGGTGGCGGTGCTGAGGGAGGCAGTGCTGATTGTGACAGTGCTGAGGATGACAGTGCTGAGGGTGGCAGTGCTGAGGGTGGCATGGCTGAGGGTGGCGGTGCTGAGGGTGGCGGTGTTGAGGGTGGCAGTGCTGAGGGTGGCATGGCTGAGGGGCCTGGCTGTGCCAGGCTGTGCCCAGCACGGGGCTGTGGCAGAGAATTCCGTGGGGAATCCCCACAGGGGAGCCCTCGCAGCCAACACCTGGACACGAACACCCAGCCCAAGGCTTGACTGAAACATTTGAACTTTAGTCCTCCACATAACTGAAATTCAAAGGTGGCTGGTGAGCGACATGGCCGACAGCCAGTGGCTGCCAGGAGCAAGGCCACACAGGCCCCACCTCCCCGTCCTGTGCTGTAAGTTGATTTTTATTATGGTTTTTACTTTTCTCTCCAGTGTTTTTAATTATTTGATGATCCACAGCCCCTTTTTCTTTGGGAAATGGAAGAAAAAGGAGCAGGTGTCTTGGGGAACTCAGGGGGTCTCCTTCCCCAGCTGCCATCCCACACCTGAGAGGGTTCTGGCCACCCCTCAGGGCTCATCCCCAGTGCCAAAAGTGACCTTTTGCAGTTCTGCCCTTTCCTTCAGGTGGATCCCTACATTATAAAAAGCTTGAAAGTCAAAAAGAGCTTGCTCTACCTCAAGCTTGCTCAAATTATTCCCAATTTGTACATACCAGAGTGTTTCTTATTGATGATAATCCATATTCCCAACAACAACACAACAAAGCCACAAAAACGATTTGACAATACATTTGTCAGTCAAATATGGTTATCCATAGTTACAAAAGATGAACAATTAAATTGCCTGTGGGGAAAATATGGCTGAAAGATTGCAATTAAGTCCTTTAAACTTCAGATTTGTATTAAAAAAAAATCTATGGGAAAATTTGAACCTTAGTTTATTGAGTTAGTTCTATAGAAAGAAACTTTTCAGGTGTTTCCTGTTTTTTCATAGGAAAGATGGTACCATTATATGGAAGGAGATAGCTTGTTACCATGGCTAGTTTAATTAAACTCATAATTTCTTCTAATGTTCGGTGTGGTCTAGCATCCTGACTGAGTAGGGTGACAACTTATCATCAGTCTGGACATTTCCAGTAAAATAGCAAATGGCTTATTAAAACCATAATTACTTACTGGCATTGAAACTGCTATTCTGAAAATCCAGAATTATAACAGTCATTCATTTCTGTATTTTAAAAAACTTGCAATACTTGTTTAAAAATGTAAATATTGTCAAAATAATTTGCCTGAAAAATACTAGGTTTTTTTTCTATGATATTGTAGCAATTGTGGTAAAAGGAGTTGTGGTTCTGAGTGTCTGCTGTGTGGCCCCAGTTCAGCATAGACCAGGGCAGCAAGTTGTTTCATGCAGCTGGAGAAAACAAGATATCATTCAAATAAAAAATACTATAGTTGGGAACAACTTACTAGCTTATACTTTTTTTTTTTTAGCTGGGTAACTTTACTCTTTCTTAAATGTTTTCTTTCTCTAAGCGTTCTAGTCATTCTCTAGAAAACATCTTCAGTTTTGACAAGCTTTATCTTTAGTTTCAGTTGTGGTCTTAGAGTTTTAAACAGAAACCAATGTGAAAATGCATAATAATAAAATAAAATTTCAGAGTCCTTGAATCTAGATGTGAAAGCTATAAATTACAATTTCACTTCCTTAAGGGAAGCAGAGTTTCATGTTTAACGTATCCAAATTTTTTACATGTGTTACTGTAAAATGAATAGAAGTGTTTCAGGTCTGCTACCATTTAAATGCCATTATTCTGAGGACTTCAGTTCAGCAAAAACCTCTCCCTGCTACTGAGTACTGCAGGGTTTAAGCACATACTGGGAGCTAGCAGACACCTGCTGTGAGCCTTAACAACCTTGAATTGCCTTTCTATCAGTGACGTGGTGATTATGTTACCCATACCAAAATTCCCTCTTGACTATATCTTAACAGATAAATGTGTATTTTGTGCTAACTGGGTGCGATAGCAAAAGTAGTTTTCTCTGTAAGACTCTTCTTCCTTCAGTGAAAATGGTGTATTCATCTAAAAGCAGTTCTGGAGAGAAAAACCTTCTGTCATTTCCTCTTTGTGCTTTCAGGGACTGCGGATAAATGTAACTGTAAAAGCTTTTATTTTGTGATTTTAATGAAAGTGATGGCCAAGGTGTCTGTACTCCCTGGCAGGCACTTAGAGTTTTCCTGGTGCTGCAGCAGTCCTGGGAAGGGGGGATGCTCGTGGGATTGCAATGGAAAAAGGAGTTTACCACATTGCTGCAGGAAAACACTTTTCCTTCTGAAGTTATTCACCAAGTGCTGCAGCAGAGATTGAGAGGACCCCACTTATCCAGCAGGGACATGGGCACCAGCTGCTGTATTTTCTAGTGCTGTGATGTGCACATGAACATAGAGGTCAGTTCCAGTCTGTCAGGATGCAGGGACAAGGAGCACTGAGTCATCTAAAGAGACTTTCTCTGAGTTTCTTTAAAAATAGAAAGGCAGAGGGAAAAAAAATATTGTTCCTAAGTGGTGGCTTGGAATTACTTCTGGTAGGGTCCAGATTGCAATTACAGATGTGCTGAACGCAGTGTCAGCTCTCTTGACAAATTCGGTATTTGTGCTGCTGTCCACAGTATCTATTTCAGACAGCTTGAGCCATAAAGTGTTCTGGCTGTAAGATTGAGAGCGAGAGTAGAGCCTGCAGATGCTGAGAGAGCCTTGGGTTTGTGCTCCTCACACTGATTGCTGTAATGAGGGGACCAGCTGATTTTAAAACCAGGCCACCACCAATTCACAGATTTTCTGCAAGCCTTATGCCCTTCTGTAGAAGCAGTAAAAAATGAAGCTTATAACGTCCCCTTTGTCACTCATCTGCTCAGTCTTTGTTTACATTCTGAAAGAGTAATATTGATCTGAGTACGTCATTATAATTTCACTATTTTCTATCATGTTTTCTAGGCATCCAATTGTTGGATTAGATTTTTTTGCCCATTACTGTGCCTGGAGCAGAGAGTTTTATTGAGCTACTCTGGGTGATGCTTTGTGAATTTAAAGTTGTGCAGCATGTACAGATAGTTCTTGCAGACTGTATCTCTTGAATTAGACATCACTGATATTATCATCTGGCCTATGTGAATAAAAATGGTGGCTGAGAGCCTGAAACCTAGCTTCCAACAGCAACAGGTCTTAAGTGATATTCAGAAATGGTAGAGGAAATGTAAGTTTATTCTTAGCAAAAACCAGTCAGAGAATTTTAACTAAACCTTGTCAACATCATTTATTTGATGTCTTCACTTGTGGGTTTATGAAAACATTGTCTTGCAATTGAGTTTGATCCATCCACGAGAAAAAAATTTTCTGACTTCATGAAACTTTTAATGTGACATTTTTCCCTGAAAGCAGGTTTTAAGTATTAATATGCTAAGAGAAAGGACTCTTTCTGAAATGTCCCTCAACACTGAGTGGACTTTCCAGGCCTCCAGAAAACAATCCCCTAAAACCAATTTTCCTGGCCGTGAACTGATTTCTTATGAGGAGGTGTGCATTCAGGCTTGGCGTGACCACTGTTTCATTTCCAAGCATGGAGTAAGCGAGGGTCAAGCTCCTGTACCATCAGTAGCACCCTTTCTGCTCTCCTGTGTTACTCCTGGAATGGTTTGAGCAGTCTGCATGACTGACAGAGGAGGATGAGGCTGTGTTTGGTATCAGCCAACAGCCAATAATTCACCTGTTGTTAAATGAGTTGTTGAGCAATAAATAACAACCTCGAGCAAATGCAGCCTCAGCTGAACTGCAATTGAAAAAAGGGTATGACTGGAGGGGAAATGTCTGTCAGAGGTCAAATAGGCCTTTCATCAAAACATTTATTTTTGAATGCACTCAGAACCTCTAGATAGATTGATTCTACTTCAGCTGTCATAGGAAGGACTTGAAATACAGAAGAGTGTGGAGCATAGAAACGGATGAAAAACTAATCTTTCCCTCCTCTGGCTTTCAAAGGTGCAAAATGGATGTTGGGTGGCTCAGGGTTGAGCTGAAACACACTGAACCTTGGGTGGGGGAGGCCCGGCTGCCAGAACCCAGGGATGCAGATTCAAAGGGTGACTCCCCATCACCAGGAACAGGGGTTTGGGTTCTGCTGTGTGCTTTTTCCCCCTGAATTGGGATCACAAATAGTTAAATGAGCTCTACTGCCTCTGAAATTTTTGCTAAGTCCTCTGTATGTGAGATGCAACAGGGCTGAATAATATGGAGGAGCAAGGAAAATGTTCTTATTTCCTTATTAACTCCAGTCAAACGTGGAAATTAAACTCATGCTTGATAAAGAAGCAAAAAACAATTCTAATTTAAAAATAAGCACCTGTGAAGCTTAAAACCACTGAAACAGTGTTTTTTCCCACCTTTTTTGTAAAGGGCCATTTGCAATTTTCATTGCACTGTTATCCTCAGGTTTGTCATGGTTTACAGCCTGGATTGAGTTGAAATTTATGATATGCTGGAGCTGAATTTCCCAAATCCTTCCTTAAAGTGTCTTACCTAGTGAGATGTATCTTTATACCATGTATATGAAGATGTAGAGCATGACTGAAAGTCAGAGCATTGTTATTTGAGATATTTAGATATTTAGGATGTAATTAGAAATATGTGCTAAAGTTTAGCAATGTCAATGACTTGTTATAATGGTCTGTATGGGTAGGGATATGAAATAAAACACGTAGACCAAAAATTTTGTTTGAAAACTGCCTTATGAAAAGCAGTTAGTTATGAGCAGTTTGCTAATGCATCATTTTCCCATAAAGTCACTTCACTTTATAGGAGCCCCTATGGTGCTGAGCTTCGAATTTGTGATTAAAACAGTGTTGATAACACACCAATGTTTTAACCGCTGCTGGACAGTGCTTGCCTCAAGGTCTTCTGTTTCTCACAGTGGTTTTTGGTGCCTGGCTACAAAGGGGTTTGAGGTAATGATGAATTTTCATTGATGACTCAGTTGCATCTGTAGTTTCTACTCCTGATCAGTCAGGGACTGAGTTCAGAGATAAGAAGGTGGGAAAGCCCTGCAGCAGAGTTGTCTCAGGGGATTATGTTAGCGTTACCTGTTGGAGCTGGGAGGGGGATGGCCCCACTGGTGTTTGGGTTGGGGTACCAAAAGCCCCAAAATTAGGTGTAGCATGTATTTGGCAAATGGCCATAAACCACCTGTCCCCAGACACTGCCATTAGTATCTGGGGGGACTCCTGAGTTGGGTGGGCATGGCTCTGTTGTCCTGCAGTCCTGACGGTGCCTTCTTCCTGGTCCTTGCCTGCTCTTGGCCCTCCTTATGGGACAGAAGAGGAGAGAAATAGAGAGGAGATTTTCCCCAGAGGCTTTGTTAGATGTGCCTTTACTCACTTGCCTCAAAGCATTCACCTAAATTGCAAATGCCTATTAAAGGTAAAATGCTTTTCTTCATATGGCACCTTCTAAATGATGGCACCTTTGTTAAGAAGACATTGAAATATGATCACAAGGCTGCAGGGATGCACAATGAACTTACCAAAGCTTTGTGCAAAGTGGATGGTTGTGAGAACAAAGTCTCACTGCTGGAAGTATAAAATTTTAAAAAATGCTTGTTATTTCCCTGAAGAAACCTGATATGAATCATCTCGTTGTTATTCTAATGGACTTATATGGTACAAATATTCTGATTAAATCAGAAAAAGCGTAATGTCTTCATTATCAGATACATTTTTATTCTATTTAAATTCATCCATCTATCAAAAATGCTCAGTGAAATACTAGAAGGGCACTCACTAGTTGCAAAATAGATTAATTTCAAATTCTAATGGACAGGAATTCATCTAATCATCACATCAGGATTCTTGGAGAATTAAAAAAGCAACCAAAAACCACTGAGAAGTCAAATGTTTTACTTTTTAAACACTGATAGAGGTCAGTAGCTATAAAATGTGGAGAAAAATTTTTTCCCTTGTTCTGATTTTAAGATATTTGTCTACATGTCAATTGTCTCCATGAAAATCACCCCCAGCTTCTTCCTTGTAACAAAGCTGTGCTCTCCCTGCTCCAACCTTTAGAACATTTTTTCTAGTTCGATATAAAAACCAAGCTTCAGAGAAACCATGTAATTCCATGTGAAGCTAGAACAGACCTGGGGCTGTGGCCTGTCTTGGATGAATGCAGAATTTCAGAGTACTAGGGCTGGTTTGTGGTCTGAACCAGGGGTTCACCGGGGAGCCCTTGGGACCAGGGTTTTGGTCCCTGGACCTCTGACTGCTGCTGAAGCACTCTGTGAGCAGGAAATGCCTGGGAGATGTCTGTGAAGGAAATGCCAGGAGAAGTGTCTGGGCCTTAAAATGTGCAGAGAACCCCCTGAAGAGCTGGGGTTCTGGCCACTGGTCTTCTGTTGATGGCAATGTTCTCCTTGGGTTTATTATGTGAGGTGCACCTGGGAAATCCTCTCCAGGAGGTTTGCCTTTGGTCATGTGAACTTAATCCATATTGCTAAATTCTAGTGGTTTTCAATAATCTTCACCCTGCTTTCTACAGGGTGGCCTGATGCTATACTATCCCATTAGGTGGGATTTTTGGAAACCTCCTCTCCTTCCTTCCCTGCCCTCTGGCCTGTCCCAGCCTCAAGCTGCCTCAGTCTATTTCCCCAACCAAAAATGTATTTTTCCCATTCCTGTGAAGTTAGTCCCGGCTCCCTCAGACCCTTTTCTCCCACCAACCAATTTCTGTGAGGGAGATTCTTGCACGTTTTCACTTTGCCTACAACCTGCTCAGTAGGTCCTTCTCTCTGCTCTCCGAACCCACGCAGGGTTGCTGGTGGAGCTGCCTTGTCCTGCACACAGGTTGCAGAGTGGCCTCCTGGTGAGGCAGCTCCTCACTCGGGACACATCCAAGCTTGCTGTCACAGGCTGAGCTGGGGTGAAGGTGAAGATCTCCAGCGCACGTGTGCATGGAAAGCAGCGGAAAGGGAAACAGGCAGGCAGCAGCTGAATCAAATCAAACTCCTTGCAGCTCCCTTCTCGCATGTGTGAATGTCTCAAAATACCCCTGAACTTTATTCCCTCGTGGCGATACTGAAGAGCTGCTGACAAAATCTGTTTGCATTTTCAAGCTGCTCTTTTAAATGTGGTGGAGAGCAGACAGCTGCTCTATGGTTGGCATCATCGTTTCTGCTGCACTCTGGTAACTCTGTTTGGCCCTGGTGCGGCTACCTGCCCACCAGAATTAATGAAAGTTCCCATTCCTACCTCATCCATGAATGCATGGAGTTCACCTGGGTAGTTGCAGGTTTTTACCCTTGTTGCTCTTATCTCCCACCCCTACTTCAGTGCCTGTTACACTCATTAGCAATTACATTGCATAGAACTAATGTAATTACTTTGCAAAACAGATTAGTATCTAACACCTGCTCTACTTCTAATTTAAATAACTGACTTAAAATTATTCATGAGGACAATAATTTGCTGATGCTTCTCTTAGGGCTAATCCTTGCTTTGGCAGTACGGGTAACAGTGCCTGGTTGTGTGTTTGATTTTTTTCCTAAAGACTGTGCTTTCAGTTGTTTATAACTTTGTCTAGCTTCTAGTCCTTAGATGTATTTTGCTTAGGAATGTTTCAACTGAAATTGTTGAATCAGAACAAAGTTTAAGGAAAAAATTCGATATCATTGATGCTAAAAATGTTCTTACAACAATTTTTACAGTGTTAGCAGGCCTCTTGGTCATTTGCAGGCAACAGAGCACTGAAAGGGTCAGCTTTTTATATGAAGAGTTCTAACCTCAGTCAGCAGCAGAAGTGATGGTGAAGCAAATCCCAGTTCAATCACAAACCTTCAGAATTTCAGTGAATTGATTGTGCAGTGGGGTACCTGGCTCCCCTCCTGTGTCCCAGCTGCAGAATTTATCTGACAAGTGCTGAGCATGTATAAACTCACATAACAAAAAATCCTGAGGGTTTGTATGAGCAGGGATAAATTTTCACTGAATTAGCAAGAAACTTGTCTGCAACACTATTCTGCTCCCTTAACCAATGTTCCTCTGCCCACCTGGAAGCATGAATACAGCAGAAGTTCTCAGCTAAGCACAGAAAAATATTGAATACCACTAAGGAAGAAAGAATATGTATTTTCAGTCTCACTTTCATCATGTCCACTTGGCACTGGTTCTGAAATATTATGTGTTCATGCTTTACAGATCTAACATTACTGAAAAATTAGAGTGAAGACAAGAACAAATCAGATTAAAGCTCCTCCTTAAGAAGACTATAATTTTAGCACTGATGCTCTTGAAGATTATACATTTATGATAATTAAAACTCAGAAAAATCTTCATAGTGAGAGTTTTCATCTTCACACCAGATATGATTTTGCAAGTTGCACCAATAATTTCTAGATATGCTTTTGGATATGACTGCATATGATACAATTTTTCTTCTACTTGTAGCAATTTGGAGTAAAACAAATTGCTGCCACTTAAAATTTTTCAGTGCCCTTTTACTGAGCTTAGGCCATTTCAAATGACATTTCACAGGTAGCATGGGAACAAATCATCAGCAGGGCAGTCATGTTTAGCTGCTCATTAATGAAATCAGTGTTCTGAAGCATGGATTGGCAGAATGAACAAAGCTAAAGCAATTACTAAACTCTCTGCAGAAATGTGTAGAAAATTGAGGGTCTCATTTAAATTGTTAACATCTTACCAGTACTAGATTTGAACCCAAGAAACAATTAATTTGATCATCTGCCATACGTACTAATTACAGTGATGCTGAAACAGTTGAGAGGAGACTTCTCATTTGGTGTGAAAAGGAGATAGAAAAATGATGGAATATGCAGTTGGTAGTGTATTGAATCGCTTTCCCTCCTGAGCGTCACTTGCCCCTCTGGGTGGGAGGGAGAGCCCCCAGTGGAGGAGCAGAGGGAGGGCACACAGGAGATGCCACTGCGCTGCACTTCACTGGCTGTGCCTCAGTTGCTGTCACTGGTGGTGCTCTTGGAGCAGCAGTGAGCCTTTCCCACATGTGCGAGTTTCCTCCTCACTGGCTGCCAATCCACGGCCCCTTCCAGGAGAGCAGGGTTGGCATTACTAATGTCTCACACCACACCAACCAAGTCATTAATTTTCTGATTAACAGCAGTTCTTATAAAAAGAGACTAAACTGTGCATTGCCCTAAACATAAATCTAGTGCAGTGGCACTAAATTGGGTAGGAGCGAGTAAAACAGCCCAACTGAAGCTCATACCTTGCTAACAGGCCATTTAGATAGGCAGGACATAACTTTTGAGCAGCCTGAAATAAATCTGTGGTGTATATAGTTTCCAAAATGCCTACATTATCTATTGCTTAATCAGTAGTTGTGTAAGAAATCACTGTGGTTATCAGAGCATAGGAAACAGCTTTACTGCTTCCATTAAGAAGTACCATTACGCTATAGCAACGCATTATCTTCATAAATCATTTGTACTGGGAATATATTTGTCAGGTTTCAAACAGATTGTGTAATTATCACATAATTTTATTTCAAGGGTTCATAACAGGGAATTAGATATGACATTTGGTAATATAAACAGTGCACTTGACTCGCATAGCAGTTAGCCATGAATGTTTAAAGAACTCGGCGCTAAAGGATTTTTATAATGCTTTGACAACAGGTTCTCAGAATTCATATTGTGCATATAATATATATAAGTGCGGCTTGTGAGACATTGAACCAGGGAGGGTGTGTGACAAATATTGTAAAGTGAGTATAAGTTCTTTGCAGTGTCAGAGCTGCCAATATGTTGTCCACGATGCTTCTGGTGGAAAAAGTTATGAAGAAAAAAAAAAAAACCTAGGAAAGGTTAGAAGTCTAATAAAACTTCCTATATTTGTTGCAGAGAACCTTTTAAATGTGGAAGGTTCAGAAATATGAGAGGTAATGGACCAGTAGCACAGTGTCAGTGTTAATGATGTCTGTCAATGTGTTAATTTTCCTTTGTACCTGGAACATGTTTTGAGAAATACATCACTGATATAGCAAAAGAACCAACGATTTGTCATGTCTAGCTGCATGACTTGCTGTGAAATTGAGCAGTGTCCAGAATCTTTTCTCCTGTATTGGAACCTCCAGTATCTTAAGGAGCTCTAATATGGCTTATGGGGTCTTGTAATTTCACTTATATTCTAAAGTTTAGCAGGTTACTTGATTTCATAACTACTCAATTTGCTCTCCTGCAAAATGAATGTGAAATCCTTTGCCTCCTGTGGGTGCCCAGAGAAGCCAAACTAAGTGAAATCTTCTGATAGCTACATTGTAAATGCAGTCTTGTTTTCACAGTGCAACAATGCTGTGTGGCAGGTTGACAAAGGAAAAGTTATGTCTGGAAACAGTAAGCACTTCCCCCAGCTCCCAGGCCAACTATAATGCTGGGTATCCACACTCATTACCAAGCACACCCTGCTTTCTGATTATTGTATTTCATTGCTAAGTCAGAATGTACAATCTTTCCAAAGTACATTTCCTCATCTTATTCTCCCAATAGTCCTTTAAATCTGTGATCCATAACCAGGGAGCTGCTATCTCTGAAATTGGTATGTTTTTCTGAAATGTTATGATGAATTGGGTATTTTTTAATAATCCTAAAATAGGAATTGGTATCAAAACAGACATCTGTTGTTGGACTGAACCTACTGGAGTGACAGCAGGGTGCAAATAAAAATGACCATTATTAAGCCTTTTTCTAGATAAGTTTTGCTTGTAAATCCTGGCCTTCAAACTTCTGAACTGTTTCTTCCTGCACTAATTGTTCCATATCCCTCAGCATTTACAATTTAAATAGTATTGACCTAAATTATTACAATAGTTTTATGTAATACAGCTTGAACAGGAAAGTCTTTTCCTCCTTTACATTTAGATAAATGTTTTAATACCTTAAGTTATGATAAAAGAGTAGTTCATTGAGTAGCTGAGTATTCCAAATACAGACATTTGAGGGTACTTTGGCAGTGGTGTTCTGGACAACTTGCTTTTCACCCTGTGGTGGGGACCTGATCTTACCTGGTCTTAACTTGTAGGACAGGATTCCTCCTGCTATACATTGCTATACATTACATGTGGCACAGGACGGATATGGTTCGGGAAATACTGGGAACTACACACATTTCTCACTGACTTTAGGCATTATTTGTGCAGTAACATTTTTGTAACTCAGAAATGCAGATCATAGCTGGCTGTTGCTGAGGCTTTTGCTGGTTCATTGTTTACCCAAGTCAACTTCTTTTTACTTCTGTCACTGTCAATTACCGCAAAATCCATTATCCTCATGATTAACAAGTGGGCTTTATTTCTGTCTAAAGGCTGTGGCGAGGAACTTGGGAGCTTAGCAAATTGGGTTGATTACAGGAGTGACACATGGGTGATGTCCTTGACACCAACATACAGATTGTGACACTGCCAAGCTCTTTATGTCTGATTAACTGAGCAAAGGCCTTTTGAGGAACAGTGTATCCTGAAGGCACTACAGCTTGCATTTTTAATATATTATTCCAATCACCTCTCTGGAAAGACAGTTAATATTTTATTTTTAAAAAGGAAGTAGTAGACAACTTGATGGCAGAAGTTTTAAGTGAAATTGCTGCAGGCTAATGAGAAACAAGCTATGGCTGCATAACTGGTCATTCTATTTTTTCAGACTTATATTGCATTAAAATTTATAGAAAATTAAATAGTAGTCGGTAACCCTCTGTCTTCCAGCAATAACCACAGGGCAAAAGTAACTCACAAAACCAAGTGTTTAAAAGGATTGAATTCAAAAAAATCTTGACAGTCCTAATTAAGGGATAAAACAAATAAAACCACTGGAATAAAAATGTGAAATAACATGCAAACAAGACCACAAACAGTATATGTCCTGGGAATCTAAAATGTGAAAAAACTGTAGTAGCTGGCCAGCCTGATAGAGATAAGCCTTTCCTTATCTCATTGAAAATCTTTACTCAGTGCACTCCATGTGAACTGTAGTGTGGGGTCAGGGGAAAAGATCGCAGTGGTGAACCCTTCCTTTGTTACCTAACCAGCGAGGAAACACTTAAGTTACATAAGCAGTCATGCACAGGGTGGATCCACCTTAATCCTGTCCCTGTCTCCACATGTGCCAGGCCTTGTTTCAGACTGCCCTTGCTACCTGCCAAATGCCAGAACTTGCTGATCCATCCCTTGGCTGACACCAGCTCCGGCAGGTATGAGATGGTCGCTTTGTCTGAAGCTGCTTGAGTGTGAAAGGAAGGGGCTCTTCCCCAGCCGCTTCCTGTTCTTCTGCTAAAGGTTTAGTCCACACTGACTCATGTTCTTACAAACATGGCTCTCTGTTTGGAGAGCGCCCAGCCCAAGGGACTGAGATCCAGGGCCAGCCATGCAGGAAAGGTCCTGTGTGCAGTGTTAGCACGAGCAGCACTTTGCTGGTGAGGGTGAGTGAAGGTAACCAGTTTTCATGTCAGCCTCGGCCACGCCAGGTCACTAAAAGGGATTGTAGCTCTTCTATCTGAGACATGTGTGGAGCTACAACATTCCACATTCTGCACCACTTCTTATCCTGCTTTACTGCCAGGTATTTAGCAAACCCTGGGAAGGATTTTGTAGTGTATAGGAGGCAAAGTACAGAAAGTGCAGCCCAGGGAGAAGGATTAAAATGTATTTGACTGTTCAGCCACACTCTGATTATTCACTGTGGCAGAGCTGTGTGTCTTGGGCCACCACTGCCCGCTGAGAGCAGAGCTTGTGAAGCTGCTCACTCCTGACGTGGCCTTTCCAGCAGCTACATTCCTGGCACATCCCCAGGTTCGTTTGTAAGAGTGGCTGGTGAAGAACCTCTGCAGAGCTTGTGTTAGGGCTGCTCTGTGCAGCCCTTTTATGTGTTATTCAGAGACTACCTGAGTGTGGCAAAGAGCTTGCCTTTTCTAAATATGCATGGTGCATGAATAATGCATGTCCCTGTGCAGCAGAGCTGGGGAAAAGGTTTGCAACACTTCGAGACCTGAAGGATATTGGTGTGAAAGACACAAACCTATACATTTAATTGTAGTGGTTTGCTTTAGTTTTTACTTATTTTGATGTGCATTGAGAGTAGGGAACTTTAACATCTGCATTATTTTGACCTGGTTGGACAGGATCAATATTTTATACATTTATTTGGATTACTTTTTAAAAGATCCAACACTATGCATGTCTTGGAAAAATCTCAGAAATCCAATAAAGACCAGACCTTTTTTATTTCTTCAATCCTACCCTAAATCAAATAACTCTTTGCAAACATATGCATCAAAATAATTCCCAAAATTGCTGTTCAGTTTCCCACCACCCTAGTCTGTTTTAGGGAAGTAGTATAAAGCTAAGTTTGGTAAGAGTGCCCTGAAGGTTCATTGGTCTCTGGTTCATAAGGGACTGAGTAAATATAAATTTCAAATATCAAGGACTCGAAAGGAAAATATTTGATTTTTTTCATACTGATAATGCTCAGTTCATGAGCTTGATTGCAGCCCCAGCAGCTGTGCTGCTGGAAATTGAGAGATGTGAGGGTAAGCTAGGGTTTTGATAAAAACGTCTTGAGTTATTTGGGAATCGACAGGAAGCAGGCTTATACTGCTTATCATGTGAGCTACCAAGTTCTCCAAG
Organism: Acanthornis magna; assembly: GCA_036785705.1. Lineage (NCBI taxonomy): Eukaryota > Metazoa > Chordata > Aves > Passeriformes > Acanthizidae > Acanthornis > Acanthornis magna. Next base: position 7,659,065 of record JAWUZG010000194.1, read on the forward strand.
GTCAGCCCTAAAGGATTTAAGATAGAATGGTTTTAAGATGCTAAAGGCCCATGTGTTTATTTTATTTTGTCTTCCTTTGTTAGAAGAGGTGCCAGGCCTTCAGGTGACCTCAACTGGGAGCAGGGTGCCTTGGCTGTGGCAGCAGCTTGGTCTTTCAGCAGCAAGTGAGGGCATATCAGAAACGCAGGAGGCGTGTTTTTAATTTGGCCCTTAGAAATGGGCAGGGTCTGATTTTCCCTTATTACCAGGATAAGGAAATCTAGCAGCCTGTCTGTGCCATGGAAAAGCTATTAAGTGGATAAGCAAGGGTAAGGAAAGCACAGGATCTCACTCCAACTTTTACAATATTCTTAATTAAAACCAGAGTATACTCAGCCTAATCTCAACTCATATTTACTTTGGTGCTTTCATTTAGAGGATAATGAGAGAGATGTGCAGGAGTGTTTAGTTTCCACAGAAGACTGATTGATGTTATCACAGCAATGTCAGCAGGGGACAACAGCAAGGGAATGACACTGCTGAGTGGCAGAGGAGGCTCTGGAGGAGCAAGGTTTTCTGGTCCCTGACTGGGGGAAATGCTTGAGCATCCAAAGTATTTTCAGTAAGTGGTGGAATTAAGAAAAATTGGTGTTGCCTTTGCACATTTGTAGTCTGCAGAAGGCTGCATAGCTGTGCCTGCTCAGCCCCAGGCGGCTGCGGGGAACTCCAGGCCTCCTGGTGGGTACAAAGTGCAGTTAACACCAGACTGGCAAATTGGCCTGGGCTACTTCTCCTCTCACAATATGTGCTACAAGCAGGAACCCACTGTGGGGTGGACAAGTTCCTGTGTTACCCATATAGAAGGCAATGGGGATGGGTATAGAGCAAGTTTTGGTGTCCCTACTTTGTTGTCTCCACTCTCCCAACAGCAGAGGTGTAAAATTCTATCTTTTCTCTTGACCTGCTTCTTAAAATAAGTGAACTTATTGCAGGTAAGTGCCCATGAAAGCTCTGTCAACAATCATACAGGAATTTAAATGGGAAAATGAAGTACAAAAATGGTACTAAATAATTCCTTCCATTTCTCCCTCGAAAATAACAAAGCTAATGTTAAAGAACAAGTTTTTGTCAGATTACACAGGGTTATGCACTCAGACATGATATTTTGAATATAATGACAAACTATCATCTGCCCCATTACTCCTATGTTTGTTTAAAGACGCTGTTTGGACCTGGGGCTTACTCAGATGTTTGGGACATGGACTTTCTTCCAAAAAGATCACTTTTGGCAAATTTTACTCTCCTTTGATTCTGGTTCTAATCATGGAGAAGGTTACTCAGAGTGAGAAACTGGAGGTGTATTTCTTGTTGCACCTTCACTCAGGCATGTGAAAGTTTGTCACAGAAGAGGGCAGGCTTTACAGAAGCACTTTGTAACACAGTAAAAGCTACTGCAAAGCTTGGTCTGGATACCTCCCATAAGACTTTAGGCATGGAAGGTGAATGCTGAAAATCTGAAAAGTCATTGCAGACCAGAGGAGGAGAGATTGGAGTGACTACACTGACATTGTTGGGGTCATAATTGGCTCTCTAACATTACATGAGCCTTTTCCACAGTGACAAGCAATCTTCTCAGGTGTGAAGCTGCAAAGGCAGTAATGGATATCAAAGAGATCTGCATAATTTTTATTAGTTTGGAAGATAATACTGCTTTGCCACTAAAAAACTAAATGGGTTTGTTTTTAATTGCTAATTCTGAACATTGGTGGATTTTCTTCAGCAGTTTAGACAGAAGAGCATTTCATACAATCCCAGGCTCTTTCTTTGAACTAGAGATTAGTTTTTGTATGTGGATTTAAATTAAGACAGTGGGCAATGTATGACTTGGTCATTCTAATTTTTGTTCTGTATTTCAAGTTAGCTGGAGACATTTTAGCTTGAAAACAGACTGCAGAATTTTTTGTCACTGCAAAAGCATTATTTCATTAATTTCCTTGTAGTGTGTGCTACAAGTGGAAAAACAAGCACATGCTTCATGATCTTCTAAGCATATTTAATTTCTTGTGTAACATGTCAAAGTAGGAAAAAGCTTAAGTGTCCTAATTTGCGGTTGGACAGTCAGTGCTAGACTTGTAAGAAAGCTGTTCTTTATATTAAAATGAGACCTTAAGTTCCCCTTGTTTGCATTCCCAATATCGCGGGTCTCAGTCGTGTTTAAGGTACTGACATCATGTGTACAGCAGCTCCATGCAGGGTCTCAGTGCCATTTTTTCCCTCCAGTGAGGATGATGAGGAACACCTTTGCTCCGTGGGACCCAACAATGCTTTTAGAGGATGATTTTTGCAGGGGCAATCTTGTGCCATATATCCAAAGAATGCAATGTGAGCTGTCTCTTGGTTTTCATTTTGTTACATTGTCACATGTATTTAGAAGCACTTGCTATAGTGAAGATAGAAGAATATTTTAAAAATCTGTTTATGGAAATAAATCGTACCAATAAAAATACCTTGAGAACTGCTTATAACTACATTTGCTAAAAAAAAAAAAGAACTTTCAAATGTATTTGTTTTGAAGAAGACAGCAGCAAACAGACTAAAAGCTTTTATTAACTCAGTCTATACAATGAATTGGTAATCCAAAAATTGACTGAACAGATTACTCAGGGACACATAATGCAACAGAATAGTGTGCAAAATACACCTTGAAGAGAAACAGGAGCAAAGATATAATATTATGGGTGAAGATGAAACTTTAAATGATGGCAGCTTTTTACAAGAAGCAGCTTATGCTGAATTTCTATTCTTCTAATTGAGTCTCTGGATATAGATATTCTCACATCGGACTCTCTGTTTTGCACTGCCTGTACTGTGGAGCAGTTTTTTTCTGTTTCTGGAAAACAAGCCCTTCCACAAACACTGGGAGGGGAAAAACATAATGATGAGATTCAAATGAATTATGTTAAAGAATTTATGGAAATACTTATTATATTTGGTTATGAACCAGGTTTGTCAATGGTTGCAACATCTTTAGAATTTATTTTCTAAAATCATCCCTAGTTTATTGGCAAGATGGTACTGGACTGCAGTTCCAGGTTTGGAAGTTGCACGTTTGACTGGCAAAGTGGCACCAGCATTGTATGTTTGCCACTGAAGATAAAACATTAGAGAATTTATCCAGTCAAATGTTTCATCTGATTAGTGCTGACAAAGCCAGCAAAGGGGAATTAGTATGATATGGTTGAAAGGTTATAAAGTTTCATTCAGAATTAAATGCAACTAGAAAACACATTAAAAGAAATACTGGGATTTAATTTGGCAAAAAGCTTGCAGCAAATAATTAGTCTCCTATCCACTTACTTTATCTACAAGAATATCTCTCAAAACATTATTGTGGAATCCTTGTCTCTGTCAGTGCACTGAACTAAGCTGTATTTTGCATCACTGGGGCATTTCTTTTGGAAAAAGAGTTCTTTTACCTTGTGGGTCATTGCTTTCTATATCCAGGGGTTTTGCAGCTTTGCAAAAGTTGTTGGAACTCCTCCTGCACTCCTGTGCAGATTGACTCCCCTGCAAGCAGCTGCATTGCTGAATGACTCAATCTCTGAAAACAGTGGGTTTTTTTGTAAACATTTCTTAAATTACCTGGCAAAACACAAAGACAAATAAGGTGAGTGAGGCATATACCCTTTATTCCTGCAGTGAAAGCAGCTGGTTATAGATTTAAGAAAATGAGGAGTTGTGCTTTGCGTCTCAGTCCTTGTTACTACTGTGTAAATGACTCCATCCAATTAAACTGTAATGTGTTGACTTTATTATGGGATGGCAGATTGTGCTTATGCTCTAAGAACCACTGTAGCTCACTAGAAAATAGGTGTGCTCAAAGCATGATAACGCTTTGTTCAAACCAACAGTGCAAGTAAAATTGCTTTCTCACTGTGAATATTATGGGGAACGTCTTAAAAGCCTCCTCCCCTCGGCTGCCTGTGCTCACATCGCCATCAGCAGGAGCTCTGCCATTGACTTTACAGGCAGCAGGTAGAGGTCAACAGTAAGCACTTCTCGAAAGGGACATCTCTGTGACACCAAGGGGCACTTTGAGCCAGGACAGTTTTACTACCGAGCCTTGGATGGGGCTTGAGAAGGAGCTGGCTCAGTTCCCTGCTCTGGGGGAGATTTCCCTTCTGCACCTTGCTCAGAGATTAAGTCCTCTGTCAAGTGGGGTTAAGGCTTTTTCCTCTCATTTGTTCGTCTCTGTTTAGATCATGCTCTGAAGTGGTATTACTGTGTCTATGTGAGCTGCTTAATCTTTTCTCCTAGGTGTCACAGAGGCTTGGTTGTAACCCGCAGTGCTCTTAAGCTCAACTAATCAAAGCATCCATCTTCAGAAATCTCCAGAAGTTCTCCAGATATTAGCTTATGTCCCTATGGTACACAGGAAAATGTAAAACGTCATGAATGCTGTATACAAATATATGCTGTTACTGTGGGAGTGTGCCGCTTCCTGAATTTGACAACATGCACTGTACTTCATCAGATAATGAAGTTGCATCTGCAATTTATAAAAGTGAGTGCTTGAAAGAAACAAATTTCTGCAGTTGTTTAAATACAAATTAATTTTGATCATATAATTTGCTTTAAAAAGTAGCTCTTGGGGATAGCATGTGAGTCCAAGTGGGTACTCCCTCATCCAAGCGGATACCCACTCATTTAAATCTCTGCAGCACTCAGTATAATCAGATCAGAAACTTCCATATATGTTAAGATTGTATCCTGCTACCTGAATGCCATTCAAATATTTCCCAAATTCATTGGATATTTACATGAAGTTGGAAGAAAATATCTTCAAAAGAACAGTTTCAAAGCCAGATTTTTTCCCTTTCTCTCACTAATCAATACACAAGCTTGCTCTCAAATCAGAACTAAAACCCCAGCAGAAGTTCAAAAGGAATAGTCATGGTGTAGAGAAGAAGGGTTTGTCCCAGTGAGAGGTGCAGAGGCTTTGATGGGGACTGTGGGAGCACTCTGCTGCAAAATATTACCTTTTCTCATGTTTGTTTTAAACTTCTCATGTTTTCCCACAAAACAGGCCATCCCCCTGTCAGGGTGCCGGTGTTTTAACTCTGTCAGCAAGTGCTACAGCAGAATCTGAATATTGGGAAAACTGGGGGATGTGGAGCCATTCTGTTAAACTGCAGGTTGGGAGCAGGGATTGTCACCTATGCTTACCCGAGCAGCATCTGCAGAGCTTGTGTCTCTCTGCTGCAGGAAAATCTTGCTTGGGGGAATTATTTTATTGACTGTGTGGGCCAGTGAGGACTGTAGGAATAGGCCAGCAGCTGAGCAAGGTGCTGGCTTAGCTCGGGGCCTGAGCTCCTGTTTGCTGCGGGGCTGTGCTGGGAATGAGCCATGGGCAGGAGCAGGGGCTGCAGGTGCCACTCAGGTCTGTGTCATCACCTGGGACTTCACAGGACAGATCTCTCTAGACCTCTGTGCGGCTGCTATGCACAAAGCTTCTTAGAAATCTGGGCCACTCCTTCCAGAGGGGCTGACAATGACAAATGTTTAGCTTCTGTTGGATTCTTAGGCTTACTGCAGACTGATTTATGTGTATTGTCTTATATAGAGAAGCTTTTAAGAAACTTTTAAGAAATCTTCTTAGTGGCGTACCTGATATTCACTAAGCTGGGCAAATTTGGAAATCTAGTTATAATGTAGATTCATGCCACTGAAGTTGCTCTTAAAACTTTTTATTCTAGTGCTGTGTTTGAAAAAGAGCTATGACATATAAACTATCATGACTCCAATTCAAAAACAAAGTCCAAAATTAATTTATTATATGTTCTGGTCCTAGGTGGTTTAGTTAAGTAAACTTTCATTATTTCACCTACTGTAATACTTGAATGGGACTTGTAAGGCATTATGTATTCATGACTTTGTTTTAAATAGATGACCAGCAACTTATTAATATTTCTGAGTTCAAATGTACTTAATCACTTGTCTTGCATTATGAATCACCCTGTTCTTCCCTGTAAGTTTCCATGGCAGAGAAGGATGCTCAGGGACTACTAATGGTACTAAGAGATGCAAAAATCAGAGTAGTGAGCTTTTCTTCAAATTTTGCACAGATTCAAATGAAATATTCTCTATTCCTTCCAGGTCATTAGTTTAAAAGGTCCTTAAGTTAGGATAACTGTGTTAGTTAAGAGAAGGCTGTATTAAGCAATTTGAAAATTGAATTTTTTATCAGTTTTATGAAGATTGCTTCAAGGGTGTGGAATTTTTAATAACTTTCTTTTATGTTGTACTGCCTGCTGCAGCCTTCTTGGGGAAATAGAAGGAGCTGGAGATGAAATGAATGCTAACATGTCTGCATCCTGGCTTTACCTTAGCAATTTTATAACTGGCAAGAAACACAAAATCCCTTTTCTGCTGTAAATCAGCATCTTTGAAAAAAACCCTGGGACGGTACAATGGGTTACAGTTATCCTGTACTGTACTAATGGAAAACAGAACACTAAGTTAATTGAAAGAGCAATCATGCTGTATATCTGAAAAGTCAAGATAAAATCATTTTTCATAATGAAAGGGGAAATAAGGAACATTTCTGGCATTCGACACAGTCAAGCTTTTATCTGGGCTTCTGCTGGCATTAATCTTCGTTCACAGGCTGCTAAGGTGGAAATGTCTGTCACAACTTATCCCAAGCCCTGTGTTTCCCACAAGGGGAGGTTTCCGAGCTCGAAGGGGACTTTGCTGGGAAGGAGCAGGGGGGAGGCAGCGAAGGAAAGCAGCAGTTTTGCCCATCAGCCCTAGCTGGTCCAGGCTCGAGGCCCTGCTGCAGCCTGCAGGGCACAGGGAAGGGTCTGCTGCCCCAGAGGTGCCCCTCAGCCAGGCTGGGACACACGGGCCTCGTGCTTGAAGGCTGATAAACACTTCTGAAAGAAGAATTTCACCTGCTATTGTTTCCCCTGTTACATAAAAAAAATATTTTCTGTTTCTTCCAAAACGCATGGTTGGGTTTCAGTTATTTTGAGTTTTCTGTTTAATTCTTCCACCTGCTTTTCCTTTCCTGGCATGTTGTTTTCCTTCATGTGACCTTGGTTTATGCAAAGTCTTAGAAATCACTGCCTCAAGGAGCTACTGTTCCCCTCTGTGCTGGCTTTGGAGGGTGAGTTTGGGAACTGGCACTGCAGAATTTGCAGGGGTAATATAGTACAATATTTAATAATTTATTTAATCAGCAGATCTGTTTTGGTGCATTTCGAACTATTCCTGCCTTAAACCCACAATATTAAGCATTATGAAAAACAAAGTGGGGCAGGATTCATACACAATTTAGGAAGCAGTGATGCTGAATGTTTTCTTGGACTCAGAACAAAGCAAGCTCTCTTCGTTTCATGGTGGGCTCTCTAATTCTTCACTCTTGACAGAGCATCAGATTCACTCTGAGAATGCTAAATACAGCTCAGACAAATGCTGTTTCTCAACTCTGACAGCTTCGTATAGGAAGCACTTCTGTGTTATATACAGGCGGATGATGCCAGGCATATCTGAAGTGTGTTCAGAGTTTTCAGAGTCTGCTTAATTAAACGTGGTGGTATGTATGTTGAGGGAGAAACCAGGCAGAAATAAAACTATCTGCAGCTTTAAAATAGAAATGAAAAAAAAAAGAAAAAGAGGTGCAATAAGAGAGCAACCCAAGGATTGAAAATATTTTCTTAGTAGCCATAACTGTTAAGATTTTCAAGACCACTTGTGTGCTTTGAACATTTTAGCCATCAGTTGTCTGTATTGGAATATTTGTAACAGATTGAACAGCCATACAACAAATCCTAAACATTGCTTTGAAAATGATTGTTAAAGTAGTGTTAATGTTTCCTGGTGGCTTCTGGATGAGTTTTCATTTGAGTTCATAAAAAGCACTGCTTTCTCAGTATTGCTACCTGTGGATTTGACTTCTGATTTGAAAGGCTGTCCCACTTAACACTGAGGAATTTTTCTTTCCCTCCCAAACAGGAGTTGCAAGAGCAGGAGCACTGGATGTTTTTCCTGAAGAAGACATGTACATATTTAAAAGAGATTCTCTGTAATGGTCTCACAGATGAGCATACATGTCATATCTTTATGTCTAGAATGCATATGTATTTATATACTTGCATACCATTGTAGGTGCACAACAGTAAATTGGTGCTTTGGAAGTAAAAATATTTAAAAGCATAACTACAGAGAAATAGTCTTGCTGCTCAGCTATTCTATCTGTTTCTGATGAGGGAACTTCCCTGGGGTGCCAGAATATCATGCAGGCTTGTACAGGCCCACTTTAACACTGTATATAATACATATGTCCGTCTATATTTGTAGAAATGTATATAGTCATGCACAGTGTGTACTCACTCCTGCAGGACTGTAGATGACAGTCCTTCCTTGGGATGGATTTCCACATCTGCCTCTGAGGTGCAATTTCTGAAAGTCGGAATTTGCTTGGGAAAGTACAGTAAATAACACTGGTGACTGAAGATGAAATACCACAGCTTCAGAATTTTCTCAGATTTTGTACCCTCTTTGTTAGTGTGATCATCAGTGAGCTATGACAGAAATGTCTGATGTCTGTTTATTTCACAATCCAAAATATTTATTAAATGCTCTTGTCTTTGATATTCAGGCTGAAGAAAATACTCCAGTACAGAAATCTGGTAAGAAACTGGTGATCCTTGAAGTTCAGTGCCATAGGCAGCATTTGATCTCAGGTTTCTCCTTTTGTTGATTATCAGTGGAGATTAAATAAATACTCTGCATGTGCCATTTGCAGCTCAACAGTAGATTTATGTGCAGAGCAATGAAAATTTAACTAGGAAAGAGAATTTGATCACTCACTCTACAAGAGAGACCTCACTGCCAGAGCTCAGTGCAGCCTGAACCACCATGGGCTTAGATTAGAGAACCATTACTCCTTTCCAGAATTTTCATTTAGTTTTACCCCCTCTCCATGGAAATTTAACCAGGCTTTCTTACTCTAAGGCTGGCAAACAGAAAAAGAGAAGGTAGAAGTCAGCTGTCTAGTTACTACCAGTAGAAAAAAGAAAATATGGAAGTACTGAAGTCGTTGTGAGAAACCAGATCTTGGAAGGTTTTCCCTTACTGCTTATGTCTCAAAGGATTTGGAGAACAGCAAGAGAAACATAATTCTTAGTGAATCCAGACTTGAAACTTTAATGTCTCTTTCATACTTTTGAGTGAGAAATCCAAAGACATTTGAGTGCTTCTTGCTCAACGCTCGTGGTTAGGATACTAGCCAGGGGGAGAAAGAGGTGGAAAATTTTGGATTAACTGAATAAAGATGCAATATTAACAAACCATTGGAAGTTGTTATACAGGGTTTCTATCCTCTCCTTGGAGAGTTCCTGCTACTTTTCTAGTTTAAGAAGCATTGAAGACATGGATTTATAGTTCCTTCCTATCCCAAACTAGCTTACATTTTTAAGCCATTTGACATAAAATCAAAGATTTTTGGGACTATTGAAAATAACTTTGTTGCATACTTTGTAGTTTAGACTTTGATACCTTTTGGTAAGGCTGCTGGATTTTTCTTTTTCTTCTTGGACTTCTCAGTCAAAGAAACAGAGGGTACTGAGAATGTGAAATAGCCTGGAAATGTTTGCTCTTCCATCAAGAAACACAACATGTCCTTTCAAAGCTTAATTGAGCAGCACAAAGCTAATTAGCTGTCCGAAGACATGGCATTTAATTCACAATCCAGCATTAATTTGTTCTACAGACTGAGCTTATCTCATATATAAATGCCTTTGCCCTCTGGCTTTCCAAACAGCTGCAATATAAAAAAAAAAGACTGATAACTCTGTCATTTAAATGTTGCTTGCTTCCTTCACTTGTGCATAAAATATTAAACTGCATGTGAATTGTAACTGGAAAGTTTTCACAGTCACAACAAAAAAAAATAATTTGTATTTTTATTCCCTTCTAGCTGGGAATAATGTTATCACTCTGGGAAGCAAAAGCAATCATCTGAGGTTTGTGCTAGATTATCATTTACAACCTGTTAACCTAATGTGTAATTTAGATGGTATATTGAATAAATAGTTTCAAAGCTCTTTGTGGGTAGTAAATAATTGCCTTATCACTTTCTCTTTATTGTAAAAATCCTAAGTATATTTGTTAAGCTATTAAAACACAGAGGAATTGCTGCAGTTAATATGAAAGAAGTTTTATGTTGTTAATCTTTGAAGCATATAGCATCATTTTCAGAGACTATTTAAAAAATCCTCTCCCTTCTCCATTTCCAGTGAGAAAGTCATTATTTTCTTAGGTTCTGCAATGAATGAGTTCATGAAGGAGGACTTCTCATGCCCAAATGTTAAAGCCTATAATGTTACCCTGGGTGTCTTGCTGAATTCATTGTTCTACAAATGTTTGCAATCAATTTCCCCTCCTCTTAATACCAGTTGATGCCTTCGAACATTACATTATTTTTGTAAAGGCCCCTTAGGAAAGAAGTTTGGACTCCTTTGCAGAGGCCAAATTATGCACTTGGTCCTTAAAATATGTTTGCAGTTATTTTTTTCCCTAAATTTTTTCCTTGGCCATCCATGACAAAGAATTTGGAGGTGCTCCTATGGGACCCTGGGCTGTCCTCAGGCTCTGATGAATTCTCAGGAATGAGCCTCCAGCATAATTTCCCTTTCAGGATGTGTCCTAAAGGCCAAAGGGACAGAGCTGATGCTTACTTGGGCTGCCAGAGGCTGGGAGTAGGGAAGGAGAATGTGAAAGAGGGGAGGAATTAGAGAAAAAAATTATTGCAGAATGGACTGGAAGACACAGCTGTTAGTAAGAGAACTTTTGCCAGTGTAAGGGAACTTTTGCCAGTGAAGTGAGATGTGACTTCCCAAAATTTAACACTAATCCATATCAAGTGACTAGGGATGGGAAATAAAGATTTCTCTCTTCTATTAAAATTCTGTCATGCAACCCTTTCTCACAGATGGCTTGTTCTAATGTTCCATTCTGGTTGGTGACTGGAAATGAGTGGATATTAATCCACTGCCTGTGAACACAGTCCTCTGCTGTTGAATGTCCTGTGTATCCTCTCTGACATCCTCTCTGACCTGTGTTCTTTACCCTCTACCCTATGGAGTCCCTCATCAGCATCTTCCTTAGCCTCCAGTTGGTCACGTGTGTGTGGAAATAAAAAGTAAGGCAATCACATCATTATTTGCTCATATAAATTGGTTTTCCAGTGTAGACTAATGGAATGCCAGTGATTTATAAAGGAGATAATGAAAATATATTTTCCATTTTCAAACCTTAAGCAAAAAAAAAAAAAAAAAAAAAGAAAAAAAAAAAAGACAAACCTATGAATTTTATGGCTAGGTCATAATATATCTTTATTGTAGTTAACATATCTATATTTAAAGAAGCCAGTATTGAATTTCAGGATTTACAGGAAGCTGTAGGTACTGTAGGTACTGTCATTCCAGCCTCAACTTGCAGCTGCACACCTGGATGAGGTTTCTGGGGCAGGCAGCAATCCTCTGGTGAGTGCTCCTCAGCATCGTCTCATCCTACACTCTGCTTCCTTCATCCCCATACAAACCCAAGGTGAGGGAGCTTCCTGCGGGGTGCTGCTTCTCTCTCTGCCCCTCTTCAACAGGAGAAGGACAGAAGCGATGATCCAGGCACCAGCTGGCCATTGTGCAGATGGGAAAGAGTATTTTTACCCAGCTGAAAGATGGAGGATGAATGATCACCTTCTCAGGGTAACAAGCAGGTGGGAAGACAGTAGGTCTATTCACAGATTAGCTTTCCTGGGAACGTGATCTCTGTCTCATACACTGATATTGTTGATTTATTGAGCAGCTGATCACTCTGTCCTGCTGCAGGCTCTGAGTGTGAGGCACAGGGTGAGCACCTGGGAAAGGCTTTGCAGCTGAGGTGTAAGAAGAGTTCTCCACAGATGTACACACTGCACTGTGTCTTGTGAACAGACAATAAGAGTGATGAGAGAATGGGAGATATTTATGGACCTGCCATACACTGCAAACAAATATGGCAAAAAAATATGACAGTTGACACTTTGTATATGTTATTTTGGAAATGGTTAAATAATGCACAAAAGCCCGTTAGCTGAGAGAAGCTGAGGGGTGTTTCATGCCAGAGTAGAGCATTGAAAGAAGTAACCTGACTGAAGCAAGAGGAGAAACAGTGATTCTGATTAACACATTTCATTTTTGTTGTCCTGGCTATTCCTAGAGACTGTGTGCAGGTTTTCTGGATTAAACATGTGGTCATTCCATCTAAATACAAACTGTCTCGTAGAGAGGTTCACATCCAATAGAGCTTGCCCACTGTGTTTGAAAACCTGGCTTTTCAGACTTGTCGATTTTTTTCAGCTACCAAAGATTGTAATGTTTCATCTGCAATGTGATTTTAAAAATATGGTGCATAGCTGACTGCAGCTGCAAGGTCTGCTGACTTTCTGAAGTAGCAATCTCCATGCTGGTTGTTTAAAGCTGACATTGAGTTCTAGAAAATCTAGAAAGAAAAAGAAATTAACTCTGGACTGATGGTCTGAGCTGAGCAGGACAGGGCTGAAAGAGGAATTTTCTCTGGAGATTCACAGGTGAAGAGCTTATAGGTACTTTGGAGGTGAAATATTTAGAGCATTGTGCCTTGGTTGTTGTTTTTGTTGCTTTTAATTTAGTTCGTGTTTCTGACCAAATTTTTGTCTTTGAAATACTGGGAGAACAAGTTAGGATTATTACTATTTATGACTATTTATACTTCAGAAAATTTTGGATTATCTATTTTATTACAAGTGAATTAGTTCCTTTTGGTTGCCAGACTGTGTTATCTACATAAATAACTTCACTGCACATCCTCACTTGCAGCAATCCTTCATTTTGGCACCAACTTTAATATCATTGTTTATTCTTATCTATTATGTTCCATAAGAGATTTAGGAAAGGTTTATTTTTTTATTAAATGGCAACAGTTATTGCTGATGGATGATAATTTATAACTCTGCTACCAGTAAGAAAGAAATAAGCCTTTTGTTTTTATTACGCTCTTGGTATAAAAGAAATGGCTGATTGCTGGTATAAAAGAAATAAAACAACTCATACATCCAGGAAAGCTTATTGCATTATCAGGCAATACACCTGCCTAACTGATGAATAGGACTCAGTCTTGCAGTTAATAAAAATCTGAAGTTATTTCAGGCTGAAATATTGTAGAATAAAACAATGCAAATATTGTACATGACAATTTCACCATCATAAAGCAATTGGAGGTCTTAGCTGTGAATTGAAGAAAATCAGTGTTCTGCTATTAGACCAGGTTTCTGGCTTTTCAGATTAATTTTTGTATTGTTTTCTAAATGTCAAAATGGCCATGTTATCTTTAAATTATAGTCAATTTGAAGATGAAAATGACTCCGTACTAACGTAAGTATTGCAAATATATAAAATATTATGAATTTTCATTTAGGTTTTTCTTAAAATAATACAAAAAAATTAAAACCATTTGGATAACAGACTCCAGTTGTCCTAGTGATAGCTAATTAACAATTAGAAAATGCTTGCTCAGCAGTTTTACAGCTGGTCAGAGCTCCAGGACAAGCTTTGCATGACCTTCTCTTCCTCCTTGCTGACTTCCTTGCCTTGCTCTTCGGGAACAGAAGGTGGGACAGGGCTCATGAGATGCCATTTGGAATGACCTGATTGTTTCATTGAAATTTTGAGGGAGGACCAGGCATATTGCAGTGCTGGTCATACTAGGAGTGAGAGACACAAACCCTTCATTATGCTACTCTAAATGTATTCCATAAACAGCAATTCTCCATAATTATTTGAATGAAATTTGATGAAGAGGCTGACATTACAACTCTTAGATAGAAGACATTTTTAAAGCTTTTTTGTCCTTGTGCCTCCGGGGCAAAATTTCTTGGATGATGTTCGAAAGGAGAGTTGGGCTTGGTAGCTTACAAGTTTAATGAAAGTGTCTCTTACATTTTTGCCTTAGTTACATACACCTTCAAAATAAATTTTAAGTAATCTTTTGGGCTTTCCATGCCAATTATTCTTGTCATCTTCTGCATACAGAAAGCCTTAAAAGTACAAATTAACTGTTCCTTCTTCACCTCCACCTTGTTTTATTAGATTTTGTGCAAGCTTTCCATGGTTCCCATTCGACTGTGCATTCTGATTCCTGTCCCCTTAGAGTAGGTGAAAACACATTTACTTTGTAAATAGAAGCTTTTTGCAGTTTAATACACTTCAAGTCTTTAAGGTCACAGCAAGTCTGCTCACTGAAAGAACTGCTAGGTGACTTCTGAAGCTTTTAAAAGCAAGCGAAAGAAATTATTGGGAAGTAGCTGTCAGATTCAAAAGTATTTGGCTCCACATGGTATGTTGCAGCCTTCCTAAATGCTAAAACAAATTGTTGGTTATCAGAAAAAGCAAACTAGGTCCCAAGTCCCATTTTCTTAAGTCTTTCTGAAATGTTAACACATAAATTATTGTGGAAAGCAACCAGATTGACTATTCTATGGAACAGAAGAATTATCCTCCTCAGAGGGCAAGACCATAAAAATTACAAATCTTTTAATAATTTATTTCCAAGAGCTGGTCCCGTTACTCTACCTGACACATTCTGGCTTCTCTGTCAGTCCCCTTAATAAAGAAAACATCCAGGAATATATGTAGGGTGTTTTTGTTATATTTAGGGAGCATGGTGCCCTCATAAATAAAACACCCAAATTACCTGGAACAGAGTTTTGGTGGATTGGTACCTTGGCTGGCTGCCACACTCCCCCCAGCTGCCTGCCTACATCCCCTCCTCAGCTGGCCAGGGGCAAAACACGATGAAAATGCACCTGGGCTCAAATAAAAATGTGGGTATCACTCACCAGTTACCAACATGGGGAAACAGACTCGATTTGTGAAAAATGAATTTAATGTGGAGCTGGGATGCAGTCCCCCTCAGGAGCACCTGCTCTGTCCTGTGGTCCTCCACGGGCTGAAGTGTAGATATCTGCTCCAGTGTAGTCCTCTCCACAGGCTGCAGGGGAATATTGCTCCAGGGCCTGGAGCTCCTCCTTCCTCTCCTACCTCTCTGACCTTGGTGTTTTCAGCGCTGACCTTGGTCCTTCTCACTCCTCGCTGCTGTGCAGTGTCCAGCACAGGGAACCCACTGTGAGAGGAGGCTTCCTACAGCCAGGGTGGCTCCAGATATAGCCCTGCATCTCCAAAGCAGTTCTCTGTTCAGAACAGAGTAAGAAGACTAAAGTATTTCAAGGCTTGTAGGGATCAGTAGAGAGCCTTCATGGCTCAGTTTGCAGAACTTCCAAACTGCAAGGGTTCACAACTACAAACCAGGGAAATTTTAATGCTTCAGATGCCAAAACATGTTTATTGAAGGTAGCACTGCCTCTCTTACAAGGCTCAGTAGAAAACTGCAAATTACAAAAGCTATTAGTTTGCATCCCTGTCTTCTGGATGGCATCAAAATTGTCCTTGTGTTGAACTCCCATTGCCATCAATGAGGCACATCAAAGGTGAGCACAAAGAGAAGTTAACTTTGTTTCAGAATTTGATGCTGTAGAGTTCAGACACAGTGTTGTGTATAATTTCAACACACAGTTCCTCCCAATTTACATTGAATAGGATTCACTGGAGAGTATTCTGTCTCTTGTCATTCTTATAATGGACACTGAATTTCCCCAAAGAAGTCTGACCTAATTCTCTTGGCAATTCTGATTCTATTTCTAAGACAGTCAATAAAGTATAAATGAATATATACTCTCTGATCACAAAAATCAAAGCAAGCATCACATGTTAATGGCAGACTGTGACCCCAAAGTTTCAACAGTCTGAGAACAGTGTGCATCAGCCAGATTTTCGTGTTCAAAGCCTTGAGCCAAGCCATAAGCTCTTGAGTAAGGTCTTATGTTCTTTGTGAAGAGCTGACATTTAGATTTTATAGAGTAGGACACCGGGAATCAGAAAAGTCCAGCTTTTTCTGGTTCAATACCGCAATGAACAACATCAACAAAATACTTTTCAATCTTTCAGTTGCTTTTGTGCTTCCTTTAAACTCGTTATTATAATACTGCATGTTGACAGATTTATTCTTGAAAGACTGTGATGAAGTACCCTCCATAGAGAGAGATTTTCAGCATATTGAGATAGTTCCAAAGAAAATATAACAACTTCTACCAAGGCTCAGGCTATCAAACAGAATAGAGGGGAACACGATTTCCCATAACACCTTCCTCCTGAAAAGATTAAAGCAGAGGAAGTTTTTTAACCTCTAGATTCATGAGAAGCTTTTCCTTGTTTGAGAATTGCAAATTTTCTTTGATTAGAAAGAGATTTTCTGGAAGATACCTCATTTTTACGGTGATTAAAATATAATAACTTCATGACATTTCTTAAAATAATAGTAGAAGCTTTAATAGTTGCCAGTTTGACCTTTCTTTATTGCTTTACAGAATATATATATATAAAAGAAAATGTTAGAATTGTGTGTGTCAAACACCTCTTAGATAAGAGCATATACAAGTTTTAAAATTGGCAGTATATTGAAAATTTTGGAATTAAAATCAAGTTATTTCATAAACTTGAGAAGAATCCTAAGCGTCAGCCTGTACTTATGAGCAATCTTACAGCAATAAATCATTCACATGCACATAATAAAACCCTAAAAATACTTGCATTTTTTTTTAGGCTAGTGAAGCAGCTAACCTACCGTGAGTTTTAGAAGCAAAGCTGGGAGAAAAGAAAATGTTTTTAAAAATGAGGAAACATGTAACACCTAGGCAATGTAATTTAAAACTTAGCAGAAGAAGTTGACTGTATGTGTTATCAATGAATATTCCCAAATCAAATTTTACTGTTTTCCCATTTCAGAAAGCAGTCTCTAGCAGGCAAAGTGTTACAGCTTTTTTCAGACGTGATACCATTTGTTCCTAGTACTCAGTCATATGGTCATCTCCTTTTGTGTAGGAGTGAATATTCTGAGAATCAGAAACTCAAGTAATTAAATCGGAAATCAATTTCAATGGGTTAATTAGCTGAATATTCTTTGCCAAGTACAGAAAATGCGGAGTGGTAGCTTTTTGTGAGATCTATTTGTTTACACAATTCTTCTACGGAGTTGCGTTTACCCATTCTTGTGATTTTGTATCTGCAAGAGCTCCTTCTGAATTGCTAACATGCTGCATGTATCTCCAGATAAAATTATGTAAGTTGCAGATTTCTTTTCCTCATGACATATTATTCCTCTTTTATATAAAGTTTTAGATTTCCTTAAAAATTTTCAGCTGTGAAATGAGAAAAAATTCCTCTGCACTCCCACTGGAGCCTCAAGGGACTTATACACATGCTCAAATATTTGGTTAAATAAAATGAGGAGTGGATTTGTATCCTATATGTGCTTTTCCCTTCTAAAAATTGCTGTAGTATTAAGAGCTACTCATATTCAGGACTTAGTGAACTAGGGCAAGCTTTACCCAGAGGCACTAAACCTACCTGCTGTGAGGGGTTATTTTGCATTGCGGTGGCTCTTGCAAGGCAGCTCAGCTCAGCTCAGCTCTTTGCTTAACACCCCTACCAAAAGACAAAATATTCTCCATATGTGCTAGAAGAGTGTTTGGTTTAACAATTTTTGAGTGATTAGTTGGATTCTTCCTGCATTTTACATTATGGTATTGTTTCAAGCTCCTCAATTTCTAATTGTACATTTACAAAATGTGTTCAAAATTAGGATTGTACTAAGGGACTTTGTTTAATGTTTTTAAAGTGGGCCTGGCCTGGAAGTCAGATTTTCCTGACTTTCCATGGGATCTTAGCTATGTAATCACTTTAGCCCACTGAAAGCATAAGGTAAAACTTATCAATGTAAAATCATGCACATGGACAGCCAATCTGTGAAGGGCTGAACTCAGACTGTAACTTGCACAGCGAGATCAAAGACAGTGTTAGAGCAAAGACAGCAATATAGCCATGGCAGCCCAGGCAGGGGTCAGAAAACCATCCAGAACTTACTGCAGGTTCTCCCATTTGGCCCCTGTGCTGTGTCAGGACTATCAGGTTCATACCTTGCACAGTTATGTAGTGCTGAGATGCCTATCTGAATTACAATCATATCTTTGACTGAAGTGAGGACAAGTTCTGAGCACTGAAGTCACTTCTGGAAATGAGATTTAGCTGAGTTCGAAAATTGGATTTCCCTGGTCTATTGACAGGCTTCTAAAGGACCAGCCAAGTGGGACGGAAAACAGGTTTATAAATGAAATATGTTATTTACTGGCGGAACATTAGGGATGCCTCTGGTGAAGTGTTTTGAATAAGTTTTCCACTGAAATTATTAGTGAGCTGAATTCAGAAAAATGTAATGGCTTCATTAGTTGCTATGATACAAACTAAAGTAAAAATTCTCACACTGTTATAACTGCTGGTGTTGAAAAATAAAATGTTCTGCATCTTATGGATACTGTATGTTTAACCCACATTTCCAAAACTTCCCAGAATATATAAACAAGTATTCTGTTTTTCCACATCAGGTGCTTGAAAAGCTTATTACAGCCTGTTTCTGCAGCTTAGCAGCTTCTCTATAGTGCAGTGACTGGTATTTGATATGCGAATAAAGCAGACAAGACACATCACAGAATATAAAAGGATCAAAACCAGAATGCTCCTCATTACCCCTGGCTCATGCTCTCAGAGATGTAACAAACACCTGACTAACACTGGAAATATATGCAAAATATTGTGCATCAATAGGTTTCTGTGACTTTCACCAGTGAAGTGTTTACACAAAAGCAATTCTTTTGTACAAACATTTATATCCATGAAAGTGTTTACCTCTTAATCTGAAATGAGAAATTATCACATTATTGGAGAAAGGCTCAGTGTCCTAAAAATGACATGCCTGCACGAGGAAAATTAGCTCCTTAATTGCATAGCAAAACACTCAAGACCTCATTGGAGATCAGAGGCCCCATTGTGCTAAGCTGTTTATAAGCAAAATTGTAGACACTTCTTCTTTCTGTATATATTTTCCTCTAAGATATGTTTCCTAACACAGCCAGAATGTCTAGCCATGGTGTAAGATTTTGGACCCACTTTACCTTGAACCAGGAGAAGAGGACCTGAGGGAGGAAAACAGTAAAAGTTAGTGGAGACATTACAGAAAAATTCTGTGTTCCTCCTTCAGAGGAAAAAAGATTATTTACTGCATTAATATTTTAATTCCTCATTGTTTTCTTCTCTATTGCGGCTGTCTAAGATTAAAATGCCCTTACATAAAAGAAAATGGCACCATAAAACCCATGTTAGTCTGTGGAAGACCTCAGTCCAATTTCCTGTATTTTTGTGGTGTTTTGGAAACCAAAGCTGTGGGGGACTTCAGAGAACTGCATAGGGAAAAAAAAAAAGAGATTTTTAGGACTATATTACATTATATAACACTAAGAATCATACTTTCCACTGAATTTCAGAGTGCTAACCTTTGTTGGACTGTTTCTAAGAAGACTGGAAACAAGTATTTAGCTAACCTGAAAGGGAGAAGGGAAGGTAAATCCCCTTTAACACAAAGTGGTCAGATTTCCCTTCCTTTCCTGCCGTAGTGTGACTGCACAGATACCACCACTGGTGCATGAAGTGAGTGATATTGTGATATCAGGCACTGTATTCAGGATCAACATATTAAATTTGGTGCAACAAAATCAGTCTCTACTTGAAAGGGAGAAAATCTATTAGTGTGTTCAGGACTTGGAAAACATATCTAAGGTGAGTTTCTCTTGAATGTTTGAAATTCTTGAAGACATGGGGGGTGGTGAGAAGACAATGGGTGAGGCCTAGATCACTCTGCTTTCTAGAATAAAAGCCCAATTTTATACTTTAGAAAATGTAATAGAGAAAAACTGTGGCACATGACAAATTTCTCTGGCTCTCTCCCTACTCCAGATATGTCAGATCTATCAGAAAAGTGGTCAAAAAGTCATCAGGCTCCAGCTGAATTCATGTTTTCCCAGTTTACGAGTTATTCACCTACAGGTTTTGATGTTTACTGGAGATGGAATGCTTTCCAACAGTCTTACAGACCCATGTGCTGTGCTTGGGTGCTCACTACTGGAGCCAGGTCACTGGTGCCAGTTTGCTGGACTGTGTTTTTCTCTCTTCTGAGTTGTTCACTGATCCAGGGGCATATAGAGCGCTTAGATGGATCATTGCCCTCGGAAATGGGTGGAATTGTCAGCTCGGATGTCCTACACCACTTCACTGAGGGCAAAGATTTCCGCTGTTGGTCAGCAAGAGACCCAGTCTTCATTTTCCCAGGATTTTCTGCAGTCAGAGAGTAATTTCTGAAAATGCTGTCTTGTGCCAGAGGCTGCCTCGTCTCTCCCTTTCCAGGCTGGCTCCCATAATATTTGGAGTAGGTTGACCTGGGCAGAGTAGGGCAGGTTTTCTGGAAAACCTGTGGCTGGGAGCAGCAAATCCTCCTGTCCCCTAGAGGGTTCTTCCAAGGGGTCTGGGAATAAAAAACAGTGGAAAAGTGGTGCAAATCATTTGTATAGAAGCAGGGAAAATGTCCACTTAATTTTGCATGTGTGGATGATGATCTGCACAATATTTCACTGAGATGTCTCTGTATCTTGAAATGTGGATTCATCTTTCTCTTATGAATTCTTTCAGAAATTACTCTTCAAAAATGTGTCAAGCCATGTAATAGATTTGTGTGGCTCTGACAAATTACAGGAAGGAACAAAAACATTTCTTTCTCCTTACTAAAAAAAAGGGCAATTTGAGACACTTTTCAACATGAGTAGTTCTAATTTAATGGCATCTCAGAAGTCAAATCTTCTCAGTGTATTCAAAGACAAAACACATAGCCATTTGCAGTGGCCTACGTGTCATTAAAAGAAATTGAACATATTGATGAATGCTCCTGAAATAATTTTCACTGTTCCCAAGACTGCAAGGATTTTCAAAGCAGTTGCCTAGGATTTCATTTCAGAGAACACTGAAATGTTTCACTGTTATTCACTGTGCCCAAGGATTTTAGCAGTTTATGGTATTCTTTGCAAATCTGTGCTGAGAGATGTCCACAGAAGTGAAAACATTATGGTCTGGGTGCAAAGAGATGTTCCAACACCTTGGATGGTACCATCCAATACAAAAAGTATGAGGCTCCCTCTGCATCTTGGTAACCCTGAGCATGTCAGTGGCAAAGGACTCTGAACGTTTTTTTCTCTCTTTATTTTCAGTACGTTCTTGAAAAAAACAAAGCTAAAAGTAAAAGACCACTGAGGCAAGCTTTGACACATATATATTCTTACTCAATTTTCTCTTGAATACTGATTTGTTTGTACAGGTTTGGTTTGCATATAATCCTGTACTTGACACTGAAATGCTTTCCTTATCAGAAACATGACAGAGAAAATTAGTCTTCTTTAAAAGAAAACACACAAAAAATTGATAAATGCTTGCATTGTGGATTCTGAGAGCTTTCTTGTTAAGCTGTATTATTTTCTTTTACCACCATGCTCAAGTGAGAACTCTTATTGCACATCATTAGCTTAAGAAATCTCTTTGGTAAGCCTGGATTATTATTGGCCCTGCCACTTATCCAGCCTGATTTACAAAGGTTGTCAATGCCTTTAGCTCCCTGTAACTTAAATGGGACTTGCAGATGCTCAGCAGTTTTAAATATCAAGCCAATAATTTTTTTCAGCAATTTATTTTACCCTTAGATTTTTCTAGTCTTTTGTGAAATAGTATTTTGGCTGAAGTTCATCGTTGGCTTGGATCCCCCTTCTTTCCCATGAGAAAGAACATGCTATTTAGCCAAATGTTATCAGTTATCTCATACAAAAGGTATATTTTAATGCTAACAATAAATTAACTCAATCATTATAATAAGTAAGAAATCTATCAGCAAGGGCCCAGTTTTTCCATAAGTGTTGCTCTTTTCTTCTTAACCTTTGTTCCTATTTTTTAATACCAGTTTTTTCAGTTGTTTTATCCTTTGGAGCTGTTTTTGCTACCACACAAAAGTGTGACTGTAAGATGTCTGAAAACTGTACAATGTCATGATCAATGTTGTACTCAGTATGTGACAGCAGTACATTTAATATCAGGGCTGTAGGTTTTGATACAACTAAAAGGGCAGATGACTCTCTAGTAGCTAACTATAGTTATCTTTGTCCCTATATCCCTAAATAGTTAATAATTTATGACCTTATGCCAGGTCAGGAATGCTTTGAAATGCAGAGTTGTGCACAGGTAACAACTCTCTCAGATTTTGTTTCTTGATAGAAACCAGTATCAGCTCTCCCACAGCCCCTTTGCTGTTCTTTGGATTTTATCTTGACTTAGGGTTTTTTAAAAAAATTTTGTAGGCAGATTCTCAAATTCTCTCTTTGTACCCAAAATTATTCAGCCTCACAAGCACATTATTGAGTTCTTGCAAAATGCTTGGAGGTGCAGTTTCAAAGAAAGGTATATTAAAGAGCTTAGTGGGATTGTTCAAGTAATGATCTCCCTGAAGTGATACTCAATTCACTCTGTGTCTACTTTGCTAATGATGGCCTGAGATACTGGTAATTAGATCTGTATCTGTTTAGTTTTCAGAGGGAGAGGAAACCAGGAGAAGCTGACACAAGAAAAAGAAAGGCTACCCAGTGGCCCTAGATATGAGGTTTTTCAAAGTTTATTATAGACAAAGGTCCCTGTCTTGCTGGTTTGTAGTGCAGACACAGAAGTAACAGGAAATCTTAAAAAAAATTCAGTGTGACGTAAAAAAAAAGCCTCAATCAGAGGTCAGCAACTTTGAACTATTAATAGACCCCCAATTTTCATTGCATATGCATTCATGCCAATGACAGATAATTTTATGCATGTATGTAGCAGGAGAATGTGTGCAGTGTATAGTGGAAAGCCTCAGTGCAGAGATAATGATGAAATGAGAAGTTGGAAATGAGAGAAGCAGCGAGGGAAAGTGAGGAGAAGTCAGGAAAGAAAGATTGACTCAGATATGGGTGTAAAGACAGAACTGAGAACAGGATGGTTAAAGTACAAGAAAGGTAGACAGGGAAAAAAACATTAGAGGAAATGAAAGAAAGAAAAATTGCAAAGAAAGTTGAAAGAAAATAATGGGAAAGAAGAAAGATAGGAAAAGTAGGACATATTTGTGTTGCTCTCAAAAAACTGTGCACTGGTACACTACAAAGACCAGAAAAACATAAAGAATTCCTTTTTCCTTCTGCAGGGAACAAATTTGTGAGATTGAGGCTGGAAAACACTGCTCTGAGCAGTGCTTTTGGGCACAGTGAAAGTGGTTATTTGTCCCTGAAAGTTTCAATGTGAGCAAGAACGGCCCTGGGGAAGAGTCTGGTGGGAGAGTGTGGTCCTAGCAAAGCGAGAGTTGCTCTAAGCAGCAAAGTTATGCACCAAAAAAATTTTAATTTATGAACAAACACCAAACGCTTACTTAAGTGTTGCACTGGGATTGAACAATCAAAGCTGACAATGCTTTTATTTATCATCCTAGGATTTAGCTTTGCTTAGGCATCGGCTCCCAAACCCTCCCCAGCTCTTCTGTCAGCCTCAGCTGTGCTTTGTGGCAGTGCAGGCTTTTGGCAGGAGGTTTTTGCATGAAGCAGGTCCCAGCTCCAGAGCCAAAGCACAGGAGACGCTGCTGGATCCCATCTCTGTGGGAGAGGAACTGGAACCACACTGCAAGTGAGATTTCCTATTTTGGGCTTCCAGGAACTGCATTTTGGGACACATCAGGAAGCTGCATTGTTTGAATGTCAGGTGGTCATGGACCTGCACCTGTCTTTAGTGGTTGCTTTGATATCTGGGACCTTGTAAACCGTTGTGTTTTCAGGTGTAGGTTTAAATCTAATCCATCTTTCTGAGGTGCAGATAACGTCGTGTGCTCAAATGGGCGGCCATCTCCAGGAGGATGCCAAGGATTTTCTAATTTTTGTCAGAATTGTATTTGTCTTGGATTTGTCTTGAAACTCACTTATTCCTGCTAGAATTTATCTTCTACTTGCTAGCACATGTTAGAATTGAAAAGAACTGTTTCTTTTAATTTTATAAACATATAAACATTCTCCCTAGAAAGACATGCAGGAAACGAGCATGGGAAGAGTTAACACACTTAAAATCTCTTTGGTTGTCAGAATAATTAATGCTTCCAATAAACATGCTAATTAGTTGACATGGAGAATAATCTTCCTGCATACATGTTGGACTTTTTCATATTATCCTGAATGCAAACACCACCTTATCATATCCTTACCTTTGAACACTACCTCTACATCATTTCCTGGGTTTAGACACTTGTTATTGACTATACAAAGAGCAGCAAAAAGACTTAATAAAATCTGACAGCAGGCAGCTTTTCCTGCCTGGAAAGATTAAGTGCTTAGTACTTTGCATTTCAATTACCTAAAACTAATGGAAAAAATATTTTACAATTTAGCCCCTTATTTGGAAAATTGCTTGGAGGAAAAAATATTTCTGATCTAGAATTATGTTATTCTTTTAAAACTGGTTGAAAAGTGGATTAATCTATTGGCTGCAATATGTAACACTGTTTTTTTAAATTAAGCAGATATTATGGAAATTACAATCAATACTATTGTGTGTCTTCTCTTTGCTAATTCGGCCACTGCCAGAATTTTAGCTCTTTCCTAATCTAAAAGTATATTTTAGAACTGCTTGTATAAATTGTTTCCTATAAGTCACGACTATTCTAATCTTCGTAAATTAACTAAAATACTTTTTTATGCTTACCAAGACCCATAAATGAATATAATCAGTACAGATTTTTCTATTTTAATGGTCATTATATGGAATAAAACACCAACTTGAATTCCAGTTCTTCATTTGTTCTGTTTGAACTCAGAGCTTTCATGCAGAAGAATGGTTATTTAAAGCAACACATACAAATGACTTGAATTGCACTGTTTACTGAATACTCTCTCCATAAATTATAATGATATCCTCCTTTTTCAGTATTGCATATTTCAGTTTTAACAAGTGTAACAAATCTCTTGGCTTATGGAGGACTTGCCAATTTCAATATTTGAAGTGCTCTCTCGCAGAGCAATCATGTATTTCCCTGCAGGTACATCACAGTTTAAATATTGTTAGTAAGAGTAAAAAGATCATTTTTGATCATGAAGTGAATGATGCAGAACATGGTTTGAAATTATATATGAAGTATAGCACAATTTTAAGGGTAGAGGCCTTGATGCTTCTGAGTTACTCAGTCAAATGTTCCCACTGTAGCTGTCGATGACATCTCTTGAGTGATATTGCCCTTTTAGCCTGGGCAGTTGCCAGCATTACCCTCATTTATTCTCATCCTTTGGGACTAGAAATGATAATAAGGGTGAAATATTCCTTTGGAGAAGCCATATTTATTAAGAAAGTGCACAAAATTCTGTTCCCTTTGAATGCAGTGGAGGTGAGCTGCTTTTAGGGATGCCTCAGCAGCAAGTCCTTCATGAAAAGGGACAAAATTCAATCTTCTCCACACTTGCTCCTGCCACTTTCTTTGGTTTTGGCACATCCTTCCTGCAGAGTTTGGTTATGTCACCAGTGCTGAGCAAAGGCTGCTTGTGGGAACACCAGACAGCTACCTAAACAACAGCCCGACAGACATTGGGCTTTAAACTGATTTTCTCACTGCAGTACAAGAGAACAGGTTTTTAAGACACAGAAATTTGAGAGAATCTGATAATTTTGGAAGCATTTCTGCACGAGGCTGAAACTCCCCTTTACATGAAAAGGATTGAGACAAACATTCCATCCAAAGTTTCTGTTATGTTTGTGGTCATGGAGCTTGCTGAGGATGTGGGAAAAAGCTCAGGTAGCACAGGAACACAAAGCAGTTTCTTCTGCCCCTTGGTTTACAAATGCAAGGCAAGTCCAGCTGCCAGAAATTCATGCATTAAAACGAGAGAAGAGTCTTCCTTTATAAATTCCTGCCTAGGTTTGTTCTAATTTTTCTGAGAAAAAAATGCAGATGTAGCAGATGTATTTGGTTTTCAAGTTGCTGATATGTGGTATAAATAATATCTGATATCTCCACATTACTTACTGAAGTAGAAAAGTGACTGCATAAGATTTTATAAACTGTCTCACAGGGATGTGAGCAGCAGTCTGTCAGATGACAAGGTGCAGTGGCTCAGGAATAGCTCTGTGCCTGCGAAATGGGTGACAGATCATCCAGTCACCAACTCCCCGAACGATCAGGGGATATATTTGAGTGATTTTCAGTTAGAGAGCATGCAATCTCAATGATTGTCCTGAAAAAAAAGAAATTAGCATAGCTCCAAGTGGGAGATCCATCCCGGGGAGACACATTTTCTCATGATGCAGTTGAACACGGGTTTGGAAAAATTACTAAGTGGACTTTTACTGTAGCGATGAGTCAGTTAATGTATTGTAGCACTGGCTGAAAAAATTATGAGAAAATCATAAAGAGGCACTTTTGGGGTGGGAAACGCCTTGTTTTGGATTTTTTTTTTTTCTGTTTAAAATGGAGGTATATGCTTATAACTATTTATTTGTTGATGTTGGTGCAAACATTTTACGCCAGTTGAACTTTTCTCTACCCCTTCTACTTTGCTACACAGCCTGATACAAAATATCCATTTTCAACTTTTAGATTTTAATCAGACAGGCAAAGACATTTAATTTGTACTACAGTAGATAAGTTACTCCTCAATGGAAAGGGCTACAGGAAAGTTGTTAGGCACTGTTTGCTATACATTTCCCACTATCTTGAATGGATTTATTTCAGTCTGTATAATAATCAACAGTTAGTAATCTGCAGCATGGAAAAGATAGTAGAGTAGTTTGGGATTCCTCTTTCTGACAAGATTCTACTCTCTTATCATTTTTAAATACTTCTGCTGAGGTAAGGGATGGTAAAAGGGGAAAAACTGGTGTTCCTCAGGCAGAAGAGCTGTGGGCAGGAGTCCACTGATAATCTCCAATATTCATAAAATGCTCTTATTACTTACTGACAAAAAAAAGTGGGCAAAGAATATTGTGGAAGTGAATTATGGCTGCTGTCTCCCACTTGTCGTGGCAACACAGAAGCATCACCTCTGAGACCACAGCCTTGAAGCAAATAGATAGTTTCAATTATCTAATTTTTACAATGAATGAGACCTGTTTATTGGAAATCTATATGTGGCTGGCAATGGCAAATGGTAACTGCGAATATATCAAGTTCAGTGCTGGTTAATTTACAACCTCTTCTGAGCTACAGAGTAGCAATTTTATTTCTAGAAAGGAACACAGGCAGTGTAAGTAGCTGTGGCAGAATAAGCAAACTTTATCTTTCTTCTTAATGGCTTTAAGTTGTTTGTATTTGTATTTATTTGCAAGTGAGGCATAGCTGGAGATCCTCAGCTGGGAGGTCAGAACCTTTTATGCCACAGTGAATAACTGAAGGTAACCACTGTTTTGCTAAAAGTTTGGAAAAAGTTTATAGAAAGATGCCACATGTGAAAAACAAGCAAATAAGGGTCATATTTGCCACAGTGACAGATTAATAGAAACAAACTGGCAAGCTGACAGCAGCTAGTGACAGCTTTACCAGGAGTTGTTCTCAATGATGCAGTGACATTTTACTATTAAACATCTCATTGTTTTCTTAGGTTTTGCATGTGGTTTTGCTCTATAATCCCCAAGTCATCTGTACAAAAAGATGCCCAAAACCTTATTCTTGGCCTGTATTTGACACAGAGGCTTTTATGCAGTGAAATATCTTACTCAAGTCAGTGAGTAAGGGCTGCCCCTTGCCCAGGCAGCCCTTGTGACACGAGGTGTCTTGTCACCTGCAAAACACATTTTGGCCATCACCTTAATCCTGTTGCTATGGGAAATCCCCGAGATAAGCAAAGCCCCTGATAACTTGAGGGTTATGATAAGGGCACTTTCTGGAAAGACACTGGAGAATGAGGAACATCCAGAATGCCTCATTCCTTTGTGTCCTGCATTCCTGTCCTGGATGTCAATAGCTCCATGTGCAGATAAATTGTTGCACTGTTGTACAGACAGGAACGCGTCTAACAAAGGCACATCGGTTGCTGTAAGATGCTATCTGATAAATGGAATTATTCTGGTCTGCAGGGGCTTATAGAAACTCCAAGCTACTGCTTCTGCTGTCTGGCAGGAATGGGGACCATGATCGCATCAACCACAGGAGAGGTGAAATCTGCAAACATTTTACAATTCTTTTTCCTTGCCATTCCCTCCTCTCATGAATTCAGCTTTAACTGTTTGCTTCTTACTGGTGTGTTGAACGTCTTGCAGGAGTAGAGAGTTTATCATCCGTGTCTCATTGGCAAGAGAATTCAAGTGTTGTTACATTTTCTTTCTCTGAAGATATTGAATAGGACACAATAAACCAAGCAGGTGTGGCATAAGCACTGTTTCCCTTCATTACTCCTCGGAAGGCATCTTTCAGATTAGGAATCGATTAAAGAAATTAGCCTGTTCCTTGGAATTGAGCTCAGGGAGACATGCAGTGTCTCCTGCCCAGCAGCACAGACAGGTAAAAGATAAGCTTTAATGTACTGTGGTCTGACAAATGCTCTGGGTCTGGCTTTCTGCCTGCAGAAACAAAACATGAACTAGCAAGAAGGAACAAGTTTTGGAACTGTGGCTGGATCTTGTGGATCTCTGTAAACCTAAAGACTCAAAAAATCTTAAGCAAAAGGCATTTTCTTATTTTCAGGGTAGTTCTTCTCTTTTATGTGGGATCTTGCCAATGTAAGTGTGGAAATCTGCCAGCATGAGACTGGGGTATTTCACCAGCACAGCTGGCAGTGCACCCCGAATGCCTCTTGTGGATCTGTTTACCCTTTGCTTTGTAAATGAACATCAAGCGAGAGTGGTACTCTTGTAGTAGACTCAACCACCACCCCTTGAGTAGCTATTATTAAAGCCTGTCAAGGAGCCTATTTGAGCTTTAGTAAAAAAATACAAAGGCAGACAAATTCTTTGAAAAAAGTATTAGAAAGGCAGAGGGATAAACTCTGGGCAAAGTAGCAAAATAGTGTAGGGGCTACAAGACTGAGGAAAAGCTTTGTGGAGCCTACACAGCTACCCTGCATGTTTGGGAATGGCACATGGACACGGTGAGCACAAAGCATCTACACACAAATGGCCACCATCATTTCTGGTTGCCTTTGCAGCACAGCTAAAAGACTACTTCTGACCTTGATGGAGTTTTTCTTCCTGCCATCTGCACAACTTAGATGGGATGAACGCATGGCTAAAGAAAGCAATCCTGGGCAATGTGCTCTGGGATGATCCTGCTTGAGCAGGAAGGCTGGACGAGATGACCCACTGTGGTCCCTTCCAACCTGACCCATTCTGTGGTTCTGCCATTCTCTGAAATCAAAGCCAGAGACAGAGATTGCCAGGACACCTCTGGTACACTGGTGACAGAAGGCTAATAGAAGAATTAGGATTATGTATTTTGTCGGACAGTTAAAAATTGGACCCTAGAAATTACGTTTGATCTTCAGTTTCAGTTATGGCACTCCAGGAGTTTGACTTCAGAGCTATTGATCTAAACCAGATCATCTGTTTCTCAATGGCAGACAGTGACTGCTAGAGAGCTATGAGCAAAGTCTTGACTGCTGTTGGTGAATATGCCACCCTGGAAAGAGGACCTGCCTGAATCTGTGCTAAGATAGGAAGTTTCTTACTGATATCTTCTGCCAATTTAGATACAAAGATAATCAGTCTTTCAATGAAATGGCAGTCTAACGTCCAGATCAATAACTGTGTCCCTCTCTGTTTGGCAGATTAAACAGAGTCAACCTTTTGCTGATATTTTGTGTACAGATAAAGAAAATGCCAACCATAAAGATCACATCTGCACATCTTCTACTGAATACTGATCAAAGAAGATCTAGTGTTTATTAACCAGGGAAATGGGCTTGAAGAGAAAGAGAAATGCAAATGTTGTGTTCAAGGCAGCAGAAGGCTCAGAAGTGAACCAGTTAGCAGCAGTGAATATCCCTCCTTTACTGGGAGCACTGGTGGCACAGGCCATCCCTGCTGCATTCCCCTGGGTCCTGCTGCCTGCTCAGAGTGAGGAGTGTGATCCTTTCTGCATGAAGAGGAAACAGCACCCCTTGTACAGCACTCAGCACCTCCTGTGGGCATGGAGATCATAGAACACTGTGTTCTCCCCTTGTGCTTGCAGAGCAGAAGAGAAGAGCTGCTGGGAATTATTTTCAAATGGAAAATATGGGGAAATCCTTCTGTTCAACAGCAGCTTGTCCATGATAATAACCTCAGGAGGATTTCATGACAAATGTATTTTCACTAAGGATCAACCCAAGCTTCAATGTAATAGTTGAGCCAAAAATTTTGCAATGTTTGAATCTGGTATTTCTAAGTTTGCCTTCTTTTTGCCTTATACAGGCCACGAGATGTATAAAAATTTGATGTAATTACAGCTTTGACCCGTAAAATCTGCATGGATGGTTTTAAAGTCAAGGATAGTGCAGCCTTGAGACACAATTTTTAAAAGGATGCTCTGAATTATATCTTCAGTTATAAATCTTCAAGGGATTGATATATGATGAAGAAGAGCACAGTCTGCCATAGCCCAGGGTGAGATTTGCCACACTTACTCAAACTGAGTGAATACATTGCATTCTGAGTCTGCTCACTGAAATCAGAGAGAGATAATGAAACACAGTACTTTCCAAAGAGCATCCCAGAAAGGTGCATAAATAAGTACTAGAACCCACTGGAAAATAGATGGGTGTAGGTAATGCTTAAAGGTTTATTTTGTGTCCTGTCAAAAATTTGATACTTTAAGATAATATGAAGGAAGATTTTCCCATGCTATTATGCATTTAATTTCATTTTTATGGCATAGTTTTTCAACCTTTACATGGGAACTGAATGCAGCACCTTGATTAAAAACATTTATGTCTTGTTTCCCATGGAGGGAAATCAATCCTCTCCATTCTTGATGTATTTCCTATGGAAGAAAATCAATTTAACATATTTTCTTTTATGCGAGTTGGTTAGTGACTGTAGGAGGGGGGAAAGGATAAGGTTTATGTGAGTGTAATGAAAGAAAGTTCTTTTGGCTGGCAATTAAAATAATTAAATTTAGAATGAACACAATTATGCTTTTAAGAAGGATCCAGGAATGCAGTTTCTATGAGGTTTGAAATGGACTTTGTAGTGAGCCAGGACAGTCATGTGTCAGCCACCAGAATTAATTCAAGGAGACTGCAAGGAAATGAGTTTTAGTGAAAGCCAAATTTGATAGGTGCCCAAATGCCAGTTCAGCCTCCTGAGAATGTTCCTCTTGTTCTCACTAAGGGATGAGAATAAAACCCAGCCTCACTGAAAAACATCCAGAAGATCTTTATAAAAAAAGATGCTCTTGTCCCTGCAGTGTGATTGCCTTGTTTTCTTTTTCCCCAAAGAACTGGTGATTGAAAACAGGGAGATAATTCATTGTGGTTCGGTTCAAGGCAAGAAGAGGAGATCATGCAGCAATGAAAAAATGTAATACAAAATAAAAATAGCCTGATCAAAGTTATCTTGATCTCTGATGGAAACAGAAACTCTGCACCGTGCCGGAGGAAATGAAATATGGAAATTCAAACACCCCAATTGCAACCTCAGCCTCCCTCCATCACCTTGTGCTGGCGAGTGTCCAGCTCTGGGCACGCACGTGAAACTCAAGGAGAGGCAGTGAGGGGAGTTCCCGCGGGGGCACGTGGCAGGGAAATGCTGCCACGCTGCAGCAAACTGCTCAGAAGTAATACTGTTAATGGATAGGAAACTGCAAAGAGAAATCTGTGCCCCTGGTGATTTAATAAACCCATGGCAGAGGCCAGAGACAGACTGGATTTCCATGAACAACCATTTATTTCATTGGAAACTGTTCTGAAATGCAAACGTTCTGTTGAGAAACTGCATTTCTTCAGGAGAAGCTCCCCAGCACAAATTTCAGCATTCTTAAACAACAGCAAAAATGGTCTTTACCAGTATATTCTTCTAAGGCAAAAGCAGACACACTCTCTTTATCAGTGGAGTTGATGTCAGTGATTTTTCAGGCATTCACAGCCACATTGCCGCTTTTGCCATTGGTACTTAATCACTTTTAAACAGCAAACTCTTATTTACGTAATGAGGTAATATTCTTTAACGTAATGCTCATAAAACAGCATTAAACTTTGCTAGGCTTTAATATATTTTAATTTCTTTGTTACAAATCTGCTGAGTTTAGGAGTAAACTTTTTAAACATTTTTCTCCACAAATCCGCAAATCCACAAAAGATGCATTCTGCCTGACAGCACCTCATTTGTAAAGATGTTGTCAGTCAGATCTTGTCTTCAGCAACATCTTTCACATAAAGCTGTCATTTCGGGGAGTTTTCAGTCAAGAGGAGAAGAGGCATTAGAAATTAGAGCTTGGGATCTGCATGTACTGTATGGATGGGGATAAAATGATTGCCAGGAGCGCTCAGCACCCACGGCCAGGGCATATTAGCACCTCCTGCTAGGATAAGGCAGAGTCACAGGTTTGCCTTTGCTTTCTCAGAGCTGCTTTCCTTCCTGCTGCCTCCCGCCAGGGCTGGGGTGATGGACCCAGCCTTGGGTGGGCAGGGGCAGGGCAGGAGGCTGCCCCGAGGGGTCTCACTTCAGGACAGGTCACGTTCCCCCCAGCGTGTCTCCAGGAGAAAGCCTCTCCCAGGCTCCTGCCCTGCTGCTTGCTGCTCCTCAGGGCGCAGCTTCCATTCCCTGCTGTGCTTCCCCAGGAGCTGAGAGCTGTGCTGGCATTCCAGCGCCTGCTGTGTGCTGTGTGCTCTGGGTGCCTTGGTGACACACTGCCCTCGTCAGCTGAAATCTAAAACACCAGCGTGACCGAGGTCAGGAAGGCTCAACAGGCTCAAGAGTTCACAGGAGAAAAGAGCACTTACAGCGCTTTATATGCCTCCAGGCAGTGTTTAGCCAGGAAACCTCTGCCTTCTGCGTCCATCCATTCTCTCAGCTGGAAGAAAACGGCTGATGTTTCTGCTTAAACAAGAAGCTCTGAACAAACTTCAGAGCTGAGGTCAGGGAGCCCCTGAGGGGCATTCAGCAGGTGTGATCTCCTGGGCTGCATTTTGGGGCTGCTTTGGGCAGCATCTGTGGTGTTCCACCACTGTGAGACCCAAGCACAGCCCTGGGAAGGAGGAATCCTCTTCCCACTGTCAGCAGCAGGAATTAAACCTGGTGGATGCAGTGATGTCTTTCCTCCCTGCCAAGTGGGAGTGTGCGCAACAGGTAAAGCCCATCTGCGATTTGATTTATGAGAAAAAAGGTATTAAAATAGACAGTACAAAAATGAGGAGATCGTGTGATTTCCTTTGTACTATTTTCCCTTGATGCTTGCACCTTCTGCAGAGAACAGCAGGCAGAGTGCAAAGTCCCCCCGAGTTTTATGGAGAGGAGGAGGAAATGAAGAAAATGCTGCAATATCCATGAATTTAGTGGCAATATTTTACTAGTTTTGTTCTGTCTCAGACCAAAGGAATTTTTTTCAGAACTCAGACACTTTATGTTAGTAATTACACTAGAGCAGATTTGGCCCTCAGCGTTTCCACCATGAAATCTTCAGTTATCTGGGACTAATGTTTTACGTAGTGTATAGAAAATAATTTCGACTTTTCTCCAACTAAAGAAAAAAATGTGCTAGCATTAAATAACTGTCTTGGGTTATATGGAAACTTTGGTTTATGTCAAGGTTATTGTTTCTCTATAGCGATAATAGAAATTAAATAACCTGAAGAATTTGTTTTTTGGGGAAAAACTCACTCATACCTAACTTATTATTATTAATGACATAGTTCAGACCATTGATTTTACATCCCGTATGGTTTAGCTAATGATTACAGAAAGGCCTTCAAAGATTGTATATTAATGACATCAATTATCACAAATGATAGCCTTTATGAGTTGTCATGAATATCAAGTGACACTTAGGATATGAACAACAATAGCATGTGATGTGGGAAGCTATGTGAAGCAATTAAGGTCATGAAAACTTTGCTCAGTACCTCTTTTAAAAAAGGCTATTCAATTATAATAATGATCAATTCTCAGCAGACAAAAAAAAATCCTTCATCTGGTTTCCTTCTGGGCATTTAGTAATGGAGCTCCCACCTGCTGTGTAACATTTTATCATGTCATTTCCAGTGAAAACAATTTGCACTGGCAGCACTAATTGAGTGGAAGCTTTCACACATTATTTTTGTAGGAATAGGTACCCTGAATTTTACATGCAACCATGTTCTTCACTATCAAATTCCTCACTTGTAATAATAATATTTAAAAGTCTAATTTTACTCATTTTTTTAAGGAAAAGACAAAAACCAGGGAATAAGGGGTAAGGGAGCGTATGATGCTTCACCACAAATTTGTTGTGCTGTGTAATGCGTTTTGGTTGTGTTTGGCCCAGACCCTCTGGCTTTGCCAACCTTTCCCAGCTTGTGCATGCAGGAACACTGCATTTCACAGTGGAAGCAGGGTGACAATTAGTGCTTGTGATTAATTATCCCATAGTAAGCATTTGTGGAAAACCCATAACCAGTCAAATTTCTCAGCTGCCCAGGAAGCTGCCCTATGGCCGTGGGGACAGCACGAGGTGTGGCTGTCTCAAGGTTCAGGGCTGAGTGATTCTCTGCCCCTTTGTTGGTCCGTGCTGAGGTTTGGGCTGCGGGAGGGCACTTTGGGGGACACTGGGCTGGGCAAAGGACTGGGGGCAGCCACCAGCTGTGGGGGGATGCTGCTCCTTTGGGCTGCCCTCAGTGCTGGTCTGCACCAAGATCCCTGAATTGTCTTCACTGTGAGCTTTGAACAGCTGACAGATATTGCTGTATTTCAGTGTAAGAAAAAAAGAAGTTAAAAATGAGCCTTTTTTTAGCTGAGAAGATGAACTGTAAGAATTTTGCTTTTAGGAGACTTATAAATGCTTATGAGCCCCATGGATCTGTTTAATGCTCTGTTCCACTGCAGTTTCCCTTTGAAGTGAGAGACTTCTGATAAAAGTGATGTACTTTATGCTTAGAGCAGGATTTATGTTGTGGTGAGATGTGAAAAGCCTTGGCCAAGGATATGGAGCTCGTTGCACAAGTTCCTGTGGACAGGCAGATAAAGGCTCTGTCCTGAGGAACACTCAGGCTACACCAAATGTCATAAACCTTCTGCTTAACTGAAGGAAACAAATTATGGTTAAGGGCTAGTTCTTCAAAAGAGCTCCTGAAAAAAGGGAATTCATCTATTCTGATGCCTTTTCTCCATGGCTTAATAAGAATCCCAGCAAATACATCAAACAGGAGGTAAAGGGAACTGCTGCGATGAGAACAGGGATGGCTCCAGCTGGGAGAGACAGACGGAAACCAGATTGGTTTGGGGAACACTGGGTTCGTGCTCCCTCATATATGTGGTGTTAAAATCACGTGCAGAGGGGATGATCTGCACTTCCTTGGCATTTTGTTATTGCTAACGTGTACCTACAGTGTCTGCCTTGGGCTGAACTGTTGCCTCCACATATGCCTGTAGGGATGTGAGCCTGGAGAACATTCTGCCTGAGCTATGGAATTGCATGGGGCAAGCTCCTGTAGGTGGCTCTGCCATGAAGATGTTTTTTCACTTTTACAGGCTTTCAAAACAGTGATTTAAAGTATTTGCTGACTTAGTACCCAGTGACACTCATCACAAAGGCACTGTTCCTGCCACTGCTCAGTTTAGAAAAGCACAGAAGTTAAATCACATTTTGGGCTCTGGGATGGTTTCTCTGTGGTTTCAGGAAAGCTGTTTTGCTGCTGTCTGTCTCCTTTGAGGAATGGAGGGCAGTGATGCTTATCAGCTTCACAAAGACTTTGTGATAATTAACATTTGAAGATGAAAAGCTACTTGATTTTGTAACAGGATTTTGGCTTATGTGTCTGCTGATTGGAGACAAGAAAAGCAAGAGATGAAATTGCTCAAAGACAAATCCAAATAACTTCAAACCCCACTGAGGTTTAAATAAACCCGCTGTTGCACATTCATTTTTCTTATGGATATGTAAGAACTTAGAAAAAGTATTAAAATGGGCAAATATAAATTTTAAGTCTCCCCAGCTCAGCTCTGCCTCCTTTCTTGTGCAGCGGTGCTATGAATTTTCTCTTCAGGCTGCCAGCTACTGATTCAGCTTCACATCATCTCTTGCCATTAAACTCTGGTTGAGCTCAGTTTAAAAGCAAAACTCTGACGTGGGTGGGGGTATGGGGGGTGTATAAAGGAAATGGGCACTTTGAATTTTGTGTTTGAACTCCAGTTATCCCACTTATCTTTTTAATGTTTATTTCAAGCACAAACCCTGTGGTCTCATATATCATCTTGGATCCAAATTAACAAAAGTACCAAAGCCATCTCCAGCTCCCTGGCTTTGACATTTTGGCACTTCCTCGTTCCTCATTTGAACTGAGTTTGTGGCTAAAAATTGTAGTGTCATCCACAATGCTGAAAAATCATTTGGTTCAAACAGATTTCAGTCTCTTCAAGGATCAAAAGCGTAATAGATGAAAACACAGTATGTCGGGGGCTTGAGTGTTGATTTGAGACATGTCAGACCCAAATTACCTGCTCCTTCCTTGGAGTTAAAATGAAATGTTAAAGATACACTGGGCAGAATCCAAAGTAAGAGTCTTCCAACCAGGCTGGTAGAAATCTTGTGTCCTCTGATCCCTTGCCCGGAGTTTCTGCTGATAGTTATTTAACACATTTCAGAATGCTTTCTTCTGTGTGCACAGCTGATGTGAACCAACCTGCAAGAGAGACCTGAGCGTTCAGTGCTCTGCCTGGGTACAGCATGAAAGACATGAAGCAATTTAATGTTATTAATTGCTAGCTGGCTGATTAGATTTACAAGAAATTGTCAAACCTTAACCCTCCCCCAAATAATCATTTCTCACCCCAAAAAAGAATTTATTATGCTATTAACTTTTTTTCCCAGCAGGTTTTCCAAAGTGAAATCACTAACTGCTATAAAATTTTTATTGCACATTTTAATTTATTTCTCCCTCCAGTTACGAAATGTCTCAAAGACGTATTTTGGTGTTCTCTACTGTCATTATTTGTCATTCATAAAGAAAATATTTGTAGCTACTTATTCCATCCAATCTGAATTTGAAACCTGTGTCACTTTTTCTTTTTTTCTGGAAGGTTAGAGACAAGTGATATCAATAAAGAGTTTAGTTTTTAGAGAGCTCATGGGAAGGACCAGATTTCTTTTGCAGACTTGTGGCAACACAGGGGGAGAGGATGAAGGTGAAGGCAAAACAGCAGCAATTCAAAGCATTTTAGGGCTAAGACTGCACAAAAGGAGTATGGATTTACCTCGCCTGAGGCATCCGGGTTAGAAAAATAGTTGCACTGGGATCTCTGCAGTCATTGGAGAGTCAGAGATTCTTCCGGGGGGAATGATCTTTTTCTGTGTATTACATGGGGTCACCTGCAACTACAATTCTACCCAAGTGCTCTAAAAGGCCCCAAGCGAGGCAAAGCCCTGGTGCTCGTTAGTGCTGCTTTGAGTGGTTTATGCTCTGCTTGCTGGAGCAGCTGAGGGTGCAGGTGCTTCTGCCCCAGCGCCCACTCTCAGAAGCTCCACAATATAAATTTTCACTGGGGTAAAAATTTTCCTATGTGGGGGAAAACCATTCTGTGAGAAATACCTCGTGAGAAAAGAAAGTACCAGGTTTGCTTCTTTACTTTATGTGGGTAACAATGCAAGGGACCTGGGGGAAGGGATTAAATACTTTAGAGTGAGACCAACTGCTTTTTGACCTCAGCATAGATTTAATACTCAGTTCCAGTACCGGAGGGCTGCCAGCTACTGGAACACTAAATTTCAGTAAGGATGTGAAACTTCACCATCAAAAAGGGCAGGCTCTGATACATGTAAGAGCAATGTAAAAGTTTTTGACAGAGAAGTACAAAAACAGAGACCGAGACTTGTTTTTGATCGTATAAATAATGAATATTTCCCAAGTGTTTAGTAAGTTTCTCA
The DNA here is from genome assembly GCA_036785705.1 of Acanthornis magna. NCBI lineage: Eukaryota > Metazoa > Chordata > Aves > Passeriformes > Acanthizidae > Acanthornis > Acanthornis magna. The sequence goes on from JAWUZG010000194.1 coordinate 7,697,177, forward strand.
TTTCCTCCAGTATAAGGGACATCTCTGTGGATAAAATATCTCAGGTATACTCAAACCATCAATCGTTTGCAAAATTCCTGGAAGATTTCCATCAAGTTGCAAGTAGTAGTTGGTGTAGGAGAATGCAAAAATAATCAATGTTAAAACCATCTTCATAGCTCAGAAAATCTAGACTGGGAGTCAGATTAATCCAAGATTCGGAAGTATTGGAACAGGGAAGTGCTAGCTGCCTCTCAGCAGATTTGGCAAATGGACATTTCCACTCTCTGCTATCCAGGCTGCCAAGCCCTTGAAGCTTTTTCTGCTCCATCTGAGTTTGCCATCCCTGGGCAACCATCCCAGGCCACCAGGGACTTTGGTGAGCGTGGCTGTGGGCAGCGTGGTGGCCATGCATGGGGCTGGTGTGGTCAGAGCAGTGAGGGACTGGGTTACATGGCACTTTCTATTTCTGCCTGAAAGTTTCCAGTTTCCACTTCAGGCTCACACATAGCCCTAAAGCACAGGGACGTGTGGTCAGTCACACACTTGTCAGAGCTGTTAAATCTCCAGTGTTCTTCTGATGTGGTCTAGTGGGAACTGGAGCTGGAGCTGCAGACTTTTGCAAAGGGATGAGCATTTCCAGCAGCTGGAATTGTTGGGCTCCAGCCTTGCTGAGGAGAGTTTATGGGATTGCCTTTGAAACTTACTTCACAGATGAAACCCAGCCTGTTTTCCCTTTCATTCCTGTCAAATGCTGACTGAGTTTTCCCTGCAGCTGATTGTCAGGATGAGATACCAAAATAGGAAGAGCACACTTTCATTATTTACGTGTCAGACAGAGAGACATGTAGCAAAAGGAGATGATGGGAAGTATCAAATCCTCCAAGCAAACTGCTTAGGAAAGCATTAAGGCCCTGCTAAAGGCAACTGAGTGCTACATCTTGGTGCACCAGCTCTGCTGACACCCATTGCACCCACACTGCAGGCAGGAGGTGTTTGTAAGAGGGTAACACACGTGGGCACAGTGTTCAGAGGTCACACATCTCTTAACTGTCATCTCCTTCATCCCATAATAGATTATATATAAACCAAACAAAAGTAGCATTTTTTTGCATCACTGGTGTGCCCAGTCTGGGCCCATAGCACCCCATGGGTGGGGAGGAAAGGTAGGAATTAAGGCTTTTGTGGATAATGATCATTTAATACACCATCATTTTCCTTTATGTATGTTAGTGTAAGTGGAATTCAAGCAAAATGATGATTTAGGGACTTTATAATAGCCCTCATGGAAAAAAATTGACCAAAGCCACTTTCTGCACAGATACGTCTGTAGCTGCTGCACCTCTGCCTTGCATTTCAATGTCCCCCTGAGGGGACAAACCCAAGTGACACACAAACTGCACAGCAGGAGACAACTGTAAATGTGTTAAAGCCCTCAAGCCGCTCTGCTTGCAGGTTTGGTTTCTGCCTTGGTAAACTTTCATTCTCCCGAGCAGCAGAAATGGGCTGTGTGGGTGGGTGGGTGGAGGATGGCACACAGTCCCCACATGTTGCATGTGAGCTCATAGGTGTGACTGGGGTCTTCTGAAGGGCCCCTTGGGTGCTGAAATGGATCCCAGTCTGGCTGGACTATAGGTTGGAGTGAGAGCAGTTGTGGACCCCAAACCCAGACCTCACTTTTGTGTTTTTAAGGTTTTGCAGCCACTTAAAGCTATGGGGTTATTTTATGGTGACAGGCTCAGGCCATGCTGCGATGCCTGTGCACTGTAGCGTGGCAGGCACAGCGTGTTCCCTCCTCTGACATGTTCTTCAGGTGGATTTTATAAGCACATGAACTAGGAATTGGTTTCAGTTGTCAAGAAAATCCCAAGAAAAATATGACACTGAGCGTCACACCACTCATGGCATCCAGAAGTTATTTGAAAATTAATGGAAGATTATTTCCCACTCAGCTCACACAGACATCCGAATCTGGGTACTGTCAGCTACTGCAATGTTTTACATGAGAGCATGTGCAGAATGTGTTTAAAAGAATAAATATTCTTCTGGCTTTTCAAAAAACAATCTTCATGCAGTTGCACAAGTAGCAGTTTCAGCAGCCAATCTGCAGCTCATCAGTACAAATGTTTAATGTGCAAATACTGTGAATTCATTGAAATCTAATTTAATAACGTGATAGGAGCAATACATATATTCTTTAGTGAGAATAAACACACATTTAATTTTATCTCAACATGAGAGCTGGTTTTAATGTTGCTAATCTTTTTCTAAAGATGAAATGTTGACAACACATATTACTTGCTATAAGAATAAATTAATATTGATTAATGTGTGTGACTTGATTTAACCTGTATTGTCATGTCATAGCATTTAGATTTCTTCTGAATTATTTTAAAAGCAAGAGAAGCTTCAATGTTACACAAATAGATGAGTAATTATATTTATTTTAAATTCTTTTTCTTTGTAGCTATATTTTTCACAATTTTCTTCATCTGTATGCATGAAGCTTTGAGCCTTGGTAAAATTCTCATGCAGTAGCTTTTATCTGACTACAGTTGTCCTTAGTGTAACACAGTTGAACATATCATTATAGGTATTATTCCTCTCTTTCTATGTGTGTCGATATTTTAATAGTTGCATTAACCTTGGCCAGACACTACTTGGCTTTCTGGGGGTAGGGTGGTAAATGTTTAGTTAAATTCTAAAATCTTTATGGGTTTGATGTGTCCAAAGAATTAAAATATTTGCACTTGCAATGCCTGGGCTAAAGTTATTATACTGTGATTCTCTGAATTGCTTCTTAATATGTGAACAATGATGTTCAAAGCATGAAGGAAAAAGTTCCTAATTTATGTAATTTGTTAACATTTTCATAACATTAACACAACATAGCATTAACATAACATTTTCATAGCATTAACATTTTCTTAACATTAGCATATATTCTCTCCGCACATATATGAAAGAAAACAGCATGCTATGTGATCTTTAAAAATAATCTTCTAAGGTATAGAGACTATGAGTGTGGTGTGAACCATGGGTGTGTTTGGGCTGTTTTGAATGAGTGCTTTGTGGCATCAGGCAATACTTGAAGCAGAGCACAAAAATGGGACAGTGTTTATTAGGATTTTTAGGAAACTGTTATAAATATTACCATGGCCAAGAAGGTTCTGCATATCTCCAGAATACAGCAGAAAGATTAGAAGGGATGCTGTAGGAAATGTTGTATAACTTTTCCATTTCCTGGGCAAAACTGGCAAGAATGGGAGTATTAGTTGGATAAGAAATCTTAGTGTTGCTGTGTGATTGGCACACAGAGCACTGTGATGCTCTGTAAATCTGCCATGACAATCACTGTCTACTATTTGGGTTGCATTTTCCTGATCCCAAATCAGCCAGAGAGTATAATCACATGCTAAGTCTGTCTCTATTCAAGATGCTCGTGAGGATGCTTATCTTTCAAGGGCTTCAGCAGCACCGAGCTGATATTCAAAGACGAGCACGTATTGAAGTGCTTTTCCAAAGTGTGGTGCTCTCCTGAGTCAGAGCGGTGCCGTGGAAGTGTTTCAGAGAAGGGTACAACTCCCTGCTATCTGCTGCTGCTTGATCACAGCCTTTTTGATCTGCAGCTGCCTGCACTTTTTAATGGACTGCTTCCCAAGTACGCCCATGAAATGTCACTTATCAGCGCTGAGGAGAACACTTTGGCTTTGCGGGGAGAGGAGTAATTCGGGAAACAGAGTTCTGGATAGCTGTGCCCAGGAGGCATCGTGTGGCTCTGTGTAACCCAGATCCCGACTCCTTTGAATTTTTTCCAAGCACTGCAGTGCAAATACCTAATAATAACAGAGCTGTTGCTGGGGGAAAGAATCATCCTTGTAAGTAAGTTCACATCAGATGGAGTGGGATGCCTGCAAACTTGAACGTTAGACTGGGGAGAACAAAGCAGGAACCGTAAGCTTCTTAGATTTGCAGAGGCAGTTTTGTATGAGTTTTCCCAGCTTCCTGTGAGGAGAAATATTTTCAAAATGGGTTTGATTGCTAATCTGATTATGCCAGCTCAGAAGTTAAATTGAAACATGAAATAAATGAAGGCTTTTGGAGTTATGAATTAATTAAAAAACTAATTAGGACAGATAAAAGAAATGCGAGTCAGAGAATTGTTTTTCTTATCTTGGAATAAGAGCATTTAAATTGAAAAGATGACATTAAACAAAGCCTACAAACAACTGGAAACCGTGTTAGGAGAAAGATAAGTACTAAAAGGGGATTTTTTGTTTTACATCATGATATAGCTTTCCAAATTGTATTTCTGAAGAGGGAAGCGGCTTAGAGGAGAGGATATCTACAAGCTCACGGACAGCTGGAAGAGAAATGCTGAATGGAGACTGAGTAGATGGGAGAGATACAGGGCTGGTGACTCTCAGCTTCACTAATGCGTGTTAGAGGAGTTTCCATGGGCTGGCCATGCTCCTGTCACTGGGATTCAGAACAGGAGCATTTCGGAGTGGCACTGAGCCCCATGGAAAGCCATGGCCCTGGGCCAACCCTGCCTGCACCAGGCACTGCTCCTGCACCATGGGTGGCTGCAGGCCCTTGGAGCACCAAGAGGAAGAGGGGAATGTTTTCTAATCACAAATATGGAAAAATTGCCTTCAGACATTTTCTTTTGGAGCAAATTGTACAGGAATGTATAATGATTGCCTGAACCATCTGTCCATAACACCTTTGGTATGAAAATGTTGCTGTGCTGGTTAATATATGCTAACAGTGAGTATAAACCACAACGAATGATGAAATATCCATGCACTGACTGGAGGAGTCAGAGACAACTTTCAGAGACCAGATGAGAAAAAACTGGTTGCTCCCAAGCACTGGAAAGCAGCTAGAGGGGAACAGCCTGGACACACTGACACCTTGGTGAGACCCTCAGTCACTGAATCTCCCCTGCTGGGGTCTGCACCAACAGCTTCCGTAACAAATAATCAGGGAGGGCTGCTCAGAAGGTGAGCACCACAGGACTGGGGGGTCTTGACAGGCAGAGGGCTCTGGAGAGCATCCCTGGCATGGTGCAGGCGCAGAGAGATAGTCATGCTGTGCCACCCCACCCTGCAGGGTCCTTTGGGTGTCCATTCTCTTGAAAAGTCCATGAATGTCTCACAGACTCTGGGCACACCAAATTTATGCTGCTTTAGACAGGTCACTAAACCCATTATTGCTGCTCCCTTGAAATGCAAAGACTGTCACTGTGATGCATTTTAAGATCAGAAAGACTTTTAAGCCCAAATGGTCTTACCAGTAAGAAAGAGCCCCTGCTCAGAAAAGCTGGAAGCAGCATAAGTGTTAAGGAAGTTAAAGCGATCATTAACATTAATATATTTCTCTCCTCACCTACATGAACATGAGAAAGAGAACCATAGAGGTGATGTATAATATTCATATTTCTTAATGCATTACAGGAAACTGTTCAGACACTGCAGAGAAAAGACAGATAAAAGGACTTGTACAGAGGAGTAAATGTATATGTCCCTGAAATGTGCTGCAGTATTGGGTGATCACTCAGTCTGGACGACAGAGACTGCATGGCAGCTACCTGGCTCTGACATATTGAATTCTCTGGCTGGTAGCTTGGAATTGTCTATTCTTGTTGAATTATCTATTAGCAAGCAGCTTAAACCAAACCAAAAAACCTAACCAACCTAACCAAACCAAACACCACCACCACAAAAAAAAAAAAAAAAAAAAAAAAAAAAAAAAAAAAAAAAAAAAAGAAAAATAATTTCCTGAAGCAGTTACTGTCTAAGATCACAGTGAACAACTTAAAAACAGCTCAGAAGGACTAGCCTGGCTATGAAGTTCAGAGCTAATTTAATTCCCTCTCTGGCTCAGGGGCTGATTTTAACCATAGCTTAAATCTCTCTCAGTTAAACTGTAACTGTGTGGTGAAAGCAGGGAGTTTGTAATGTTTTATTAGGTGTCTGTGAGAAAAGAGATGAAAGGACTTGTGGTGCAAAGTGAAGAGGAAAAAGAGAAAAGAGAAAAGGAAAAGGAAAAAGGTCTGTCTGAGGAATATCTGGTCTATCCCTGAAGTAGAAGATCATGGAGCAGACTCCTTTTTGCACAGTTTTTATAAAACAATGTTACTACCTTATGAAGCAGTGTACCTCTGTGAGCTAGGAGTTTAAAAATAACAGACAGACTTGAAGGAAAAAAGAAAAAAGAATTATTACCAAAATAAAATATCCTGTATGAAGCCTGAGAAACTGAAGCTTGGCTTAATTGACAAAAAGTGTCAATGAAAAATGAATGTGGTTCAATAATGGATCTTCTCACATTTTAATATTTTTGTTCTAGTCATATAGTTGAGAAACTGGGGATAGTGAAATACTCTTTTTAAACTCTCAGTTTCTTTGAAGTTAATGATAAGTTGATAGTTCAAAACATATTTTTCCATCATTGTAACCCACAGAAAGTAGCACAGCTTCATTTGGTTTTAGGAGTTTAATGGGCACAGGAAGAATTTGGATAACTCCCAGAGTGATGAGGTATGTGTCATGTCTAACTGAAGTAAATCCTATGACTCTACAAAGTTGCTGCAGGAAAATGTGATCAGAAACTCTCTGGCTCAGTAGGAAGAGTTATGACAGTCAATGTCAACTACTAAACAATAAAAGTGCTGTTCGTTAAGCTCACTTATGGTTTGTGGAAGATCTCAGACAGTGTGCATATTGATTGGATCAAAGAAAACAGGAAAAGGCGGGATTTAACTTCTGAGTTTATGCTTTTAGCTCATTCAAATCAGCCTTGTCTGATCATAATCTGCACAATAAGATCACTACTGCTGGAACTGCAAGTTTAAAAGCATATAGAAATGCAGTATGTGGATTGGTCATGTTTTTAAAAATCCCTGCAGCTCCTGAAACTTTCACTAATGCTAATCTGCAAAAGGACTTGCTAAGTTGCAGTCACTTAGTCTTGGGTTCTTTTTTAAGTTAAAATACTGAAATAGACAAAGAAAATACATTTTTCTTAAATTTAACTATTGTCCTTGAAATACATTTTAGGTTTGCATTGACTATGGGGTAGCCAATTTCATGTCCCTTTTAGAGTGTTTATACCTTTGAGTGACTAAAACATGAGACTGGAGCAGCTATATGTGGGTTTTTAAACAATTATTGTCAAAAATATTTAGAAGGCCTTTTTCTTTTTGGCCGAATTTGTGTCCAGCAAGGTTGGGTTTCTTGTCTGATAAGAGGGCGACTGGCATTGGGACAGGCCTGCAGGACAGCACAGCTGCACATGGCAGAATTCATGCAGCAGAGTGATGCTGTATAATCTATTTTGTTCAAAAGGACATTGTTCTAATTTTATATTCATTTTCAATTTATTATATATAATTATTTACTGCTTTTTAAAAATCAAGAGGGACACTTGCCACCAGTTTACTGAGGAGATAAAAAAGGGGGTGGGAGCTAGATTTTGAACCACTAGACTGTCACCTGCCATGTGCACAGGTTTACCTCATGGTAAGATGCAAACCTTGGACACAATTCTGTGAAGGCTGTGGTGCATAGAGGCAGGCATGCAATTTCAAATTGATTTTTTGAGATTTTGGAACTACCGTACAGGAGATAGCCTTATTCCATCCCCACTTCACAGATCATTATGCCTTATGTGTGTATATATAAGTATATATAAACCCAAACTGTGTTTGAATAAAGTAACATATGCTAGAAATCAATGTTAAATCTGCTTAGTGTCAAAATAGCCAGAGTGATACTAAACCATCAGCAATTTTTATTCAATAAACTGATTTAGCACAGCATCAAGGACAGAAAAAAACACTAATTGGATAGCAAACACAATTCAGTTATCTGTGGTGAGTTGGCCCAAGCAGATAACCAGCACAAGGTGTTACCTTCATTTGTAAGTGTTTCTGCTCCACACCCTGGACTTTTAACTCTGAATCACTGCTGGCCCCTCAGAAGTTTTTCAGAAATAGGTCTCTGATTACTGTACAGGGATAAGATACAATAGATATGCACTGTTCTGGAATGATTTGTTTGATAAGTCAGATCATCTACGTCTCATAAAACTTGGAGAATTCAGTGATCTTTTTCTGAAATGTAATTTAGCTAATTAACGCATGCCAGCCTGGTAATCAATAGAATCACTTGCATTATAGATGGCACTAACAAAACCTGTACTAGTTAATAAAACAAAAGGGTTTGCTTACTCAGCTTTAAAAGGCAGAATGACTGGTAGTTGCCAGCTGCTTTACTGAAAGTGTTGTATAATTCTTATGAATAAAATAAAACTCAGTTTAGGAGACCCTTGCCAGGTTCAGAAATGGTGATAGCAGAGAAACAAATAAGCTCTCACGTGTTTTGTGTCTCCAAAGTGAAGAGCATTTTCCATGCTCACTTTTACTTTCTAAGGGCAGCAGAGCTCTGTGATTGCCAATGACACAAAGTATTTTCTGTGTTAATGTTATGTGTGTTACATCCGTTAACTAATCCAAGAAAAGATTCTGTACAACTAAGATTAAACAGACACCAGCTAGCAGTATTTAGCCTGGTACCTGGCTCATGCCCTTCACATTACATGAGTGAGTAAAGGATCAGGATTATTTCTCTGATCCGCTCCAAACAGTAACAAATCAGTCAAAGTGTGCTGTCCGTGGTCCTAAATCTAGAATCCTGTCCATGAATATCCTCCCTCAACTATTGCCTTGCAGTGGTGACATCCAAACTGCCTTTCTCCTGGGTAGCTACCCTGGATTCATCAGGAAATGTCATAAACAATAGATCATATTTAAATATTTAGAAAGTGCCTTAAAGATGAACGACCTTGTAAAGTCTGTGCTATTTTCCAGGTCCTTTAAAAGGCACCCAGACATGTGAGAAGATCTGGGGTCTGATATGGGCCAGAAAGGTGGTGCTGTATGAGCACACTCACCCATGGGGGTTCTGGGGTAAAATGTGCTGTGTGCTTTTTGCTGGAAATCCCACAGGAGAGAGGAAATTGCCCCTGCTAAATCAAAACTGACATGTTGTAAGACAAGAATTAATTTCTACAGACTGGCATTTTTTGATGGATAGCTGTTTTGTTGGAAACTTGATGACCAGCTGCACCAGCAATCGTTTAGCCTGTTTGGATGAGGTGCAAGGGCACAAACGTTGAATGGGCACTCGGGGGGAAATACATCAGCCAAGCACATGCCAGCCCTGTATTGTACAGATGGATCTGACAGCATCTTCCTAAAAGGAGGCAATCCATGCTGCTGAGATGTTTGGAAATCTGACAACAGCAACACTTGTAGCTGGATTCTTTGGAATAAGAAGATATAACACTGTGGTATTAAGCAGCAGGTCACGTTGCAAATCACCATCTTTTTGTCATCTAGCTTGCGTATGATATTTGATAATGAGCTGAGTGACTCACTCCTTACTTTTGTTTTCAGAACAGGTACTGAAATTTGAGTCAGACCATCCCCAGCAGGACTGCGATAAAGTAACTTTTTTCTGAACATTTCACGGGCTCAGCCCAGAGTCAGTGCTTTTGAGTCTGTCTTTAAGGATGCAGCCACCAAAGGGAAAATGCAATGATAAAGGATTTTTTTCTACTGGTTTATTTTACATCCATCCTTCTGTTGGTCTTTTGAAATGCAGTATTACGCCAGAATTTAATTGTAGTGCTGCTAATCGCATGCAGAGCCATAAACATTGAGTTAATACATTGCATATGATTGTGTGTGTGTATAAATGTCAGTCACAGATTACTTGGCTACCATTTTGACATTAAATTTGTGAATGTTTCTTAGGAAAGAAACCTTCACCAAGATAAAGACACTTGAACTGCGGAGATTTAAGCCATTCAGGGAGATGACTGCCCCATCTACAAATGAATGACATGGAAAAATTTAAGTTGTCAGTCACTGAAAGCTCATCTCTGGGTAAGAATCAAATATATATAACTGTCAAAATCAATGAGGAATATTTTTTATGAGTTAACAGTAATATTTTAAGAATGCTGGCAGAAATGGTTTCACAGAGAAGGTGTGCTGAGCTATTCCACATCATGGCCAGATCTAAATATAGCATTTATAGAAGTTGCTTTTCCTGCAATTTTTACTTCAGTCGTCTTTGCAATGCGTTAGTGTCACTCATTCCATGTGCTCATCTGATCACTGCATTTTCAAATGTAACTGCAGTGCTATGCACCTCACTGCCCTGACCCAGGGGAGTTTCTAGCGAGCTGTTCACATGCCGGGTATCAAACCGAAGGTGCAGCTCTTGGGGCAAAGGGAAGATTGTTTCACTCTGTAGGTGTTGGAGGGTTTTTAAAATCCATTTTCTCTCTGCATGAAGCAGGATGGGGTGGACCAGCTTCTTCTGTCAGAAATCCTTTACGGGCAAATGACTTGACTAATTAAATGAAATGTGTGTGAGAGAAACGTTTCTGCTTTCTGCCAAAACCAAGGGTTTGTTGGGTTTTTTTTTCTCTTGCTTTTAAATCTAGAATTGAAATATAAAACATTGAAAATGAAAGCTTATAATTAAAAACCTTGAATATTTTTCTTTAGGAATGCTTCCTTTTGGAACAGCAGCACCGCCAGTAACTGTCTGTTACTAACTCTTGTTGCTTTAGCAGAGATTTGTGTGTGGTGTCTGCTGCTGGTGTCAGCAGCTGCCCATCCCCATGCTGGCCCCTGGCCAGCTGCCAGGCTGCCTTTCTGGATTCCCCTTAATCCAACTGCTTTGCTGTGACAGGGATTTTGCAGAGGGTTCCCTCTTTTTCAGACCAGACAGGGACCAGGAGTGTGCTGGGCTCTCTGCTCAATTGTCTTTTTCGAAGAGGTGCCTTCGAAATGATACGCTACATACAGCTTTAAGTACTTGTGTGCCTACAGCTCAGCAGCATTCATGCATCTGGCTCTTCTCAAAACAAAATTTTATCTCTTGGGATGGAATTGAATACATTCCACTTGAAGCAATTTGTCAGAGAATTTCCATTTTTCATTCAAAGGAGGGATGCATTCTAATAGTCTTCAAAATGCATTCAGATCGATCCCATGGAAAGATGGAGCCAAACCAACACAGCAAAACCCTGCTTTCAAATTTCTCAAACATTCTCAAATATTTGTTCACAATTCACTTTGATAACTTTCCTGGCTCATTTGAGAGCATTCAAATTCTGTCTGGGAAGTGAATTCTCAAGTTAAAACTCAGAAACAGAATTTGATATTTATGTGTGCACACATTCTTAGTCTTTAGCTTAATATGGGAAGAGACAGAAAAGAGGAACTCAAAAGACACCTGGTCATAAATTTCCTGTTACTGTGGAAGTTGGACTAGAACATGTAGTGAATTTGGTACAATACATAAGTAAAGTGGACATAATTATGAAAGAGAGGGGTGTTTTTTTCAGTTTCATCATAACAAACTTTATTCACCTGCCCGTATAATTTGCTAGTCAAAATCAGATGTGATGAGGCATCTTTAAGGCAACCACTTGTTAAGTGTTGGCATCTTCTGTATGGCCAGGTTTGGCCTGGACAAAATGTCCCAAAGCAAAAACCCATGGCACTGGAGCAGCAACAGAGTGGCAGCACAGCAGTGACGCAGCTTGAAGTGTGGGAATAATTTAGCATATGGATCAGATGATTTTGTTGAAACAGAACAGCGGTGCCAAGAAAGCTGCTGCTTCTTGGAAGGTGTTGAGGACTTCTCTTCAGACGAGAGCCCCACGGTATTTAGGTGCAGGAAATTATTATGGTGCTTGGAGAAAGGGGATTTGACAATGACATCAATTATGCTTCATTTTGTGAGCAACTCTGGGAGCATATTAGGGGTCAGAGAAGAAAAGTGTCGTTCTATGGTATGTTTACCATGGTGTTGCAGAAATACTTTCCTCTTTCTCTGTCCTTCCCTCAGTTAAAACAAAAAAGCCTCATTAAAACCCAGTAAAAGACACTGAATTTTTTATGCACCCATAGATTTCCCACTGCTTTCTGTCTTGCTTGAGAGAGTTCAGAAACTCTGCAATGATTCAAAACTGTCCTTTCTATAACTCTATTTTCTTCAGTCAAATTAAACCGGGGGGAATTAGCTCCTTTGATATTTCTCTTCCAAAGCTGGTTGAAAGTGTTGTACATGTGAAAAATGAGATTTTAAATGGAAGGAGAATGACTGACATTAATTTAAAACCCAAACTAAAGGGATAATTGCATACACTAAAACTTCTGTTACAATGAGGAGTTAGTCATAAGTGGTTACATAAATTTTAGAGTTTAAATGATTTTAAAAAAAGATGTTTAGGATTAAATCCCGTTTTGACTGGAACAGGAAATGCAGAGGCATCCTCCCTCATTGGCAGAGATACCGCTGCTGGCAAGACTAGAATTTATTGGGGTGGACTCAGAGATTTGCTGAGGAAACATTTTGTTGTTTACCCCAGGCCACTCACTTATCCAGCCAGTTTTGCTGCTTTTTGAGCAGTATGGTATTTATTCCTTCTTAGAGTTTCTTAGGCTTTGTATCCAGATTTGCTCTCTGAAAGCCGAAAAACTTCCCCTATTATTTCCTTCCTCCTCTTCTTTTGCACCAAAGGTTATCCCTTAGTTTTTTAAAAAGGCAATTGTTGATGTAGAATAGTAATATTTTAAAATATTTTTTGTCAATATTGTAAGTATTTTTTCTATATGAATTGTAGAAGAGATGCCTAGTTCTGAGCAGATCCATTTCCTGATTTAATTAGGCCAACAGAATTGATTTGAATTAGTGACAGGTTTAGTTAGCAATAGCTGAGGGAAAAAAAAAAAGTTATGCTTTGTATCAGCAAGCCTGTATTCCAAATGCTTTGGTAAGAACAGATAGGGGGCTAAACCATCATATGGGGATGAATCATGCAGATGGCTGGCAAAAGCACAGCAGTGCAACATGCTGCTATTTATTTTGAAGTGTTATATACTTTGGAGTCTCATTTCATCTTAACACCAATCAGTCTTGCCAATACTCATGAACAAAGCCTCTTTTCAAATTTAACGTTCCATTTTTTTTTTTTGAATGCTTATACTTAGATCCTATCAAATTCCAAGTTCTTAAAATAAAACAGCAAAGCAACATCTCTCCCCAGCCCAAAGCCTGATGTTTTCTGTGTACCAGAGTAATTCTGTTTTAAAAGCAGAGATTAGATTTGAAATGTCTCAGTAGAGGGGCAGTTTCTTTTATTGTCTTTACAAAGCTTTGTGCAACAGCAGCTCTGATATTTTCTTAGGTCTTACTCATATTATTAGAAGTATTTCAATGTTCTTTACTAAGTTATCCCGTCTTCAGTCTCGGATCTTCTTGTTTGTGGCAGATACCTCAGGGAAAGAAACAACTGAAAATGTTTCAGTAACTTAGAAGGGCATGTTCCCATCATTTGGCTTTCAGACCTTCCACTGGCATAAAAAGGAATTTTGCTTTTAGAGAGATGTCAGTGTGACAGCTCTTACAAAGTAGAACTGATGGGCTGCTGCTGCTGCATGGCTTTGTTTCCTGTAATAGAAAGATTTAGCTCAAATAAGTGTGTCCTGCATGAAATCCCATTGCTCAGCTGGGTGTTAGGATGATGACTCATGGGTTTTTCCAGTCAGGGACAGTGTGAGGGCACATGTGTTCTTCTCCTTCTGCAAAGGGTCCTGTTCCTCCTGTGACACCAGGACAGGAGCCTTCAGCCTCCCCGCCCAGCATGATGCTGGGCTGAATGCCGGCTGATGGCACCTGCTCTTGGGAGAGACCCTCAGGAGGTGGTGTCTTCCTTTTCCAGCCTTTTCTTACATTTGGGGCAAGGCTCCTCTGTTCCAGTGTTTCTGGATGTCGTTTTTAGGAGGTGGTGTTTTCCTTTTCCAGCCTTTTCTTACATTTGGGGCCAGGCTCCTCTGTTCCAGTGTTTCTGGATGTTGTTTTTAGGAGGTGGGATGGAAACACTGATGTCCTGGGGTGTGATGGAAATACTGGTTCCTTCGAATGAGCAGTTTCTTGGAACTGATGAGTTGTGTCCCCATTACCAAAATTTGCAACCCCCTGAGCTCTGATAGAGATGCTCTTATCCAGTCGAACAGTAAACAGATACATATGTTCATTTCTTTTCCATTCTCTGTTGCAATTTGTTATACACTAAATTGATTTCTCTTCCTTCTTTTTCCTGCAAATTCTCTCATTAAATTAAATAGTCTGAGAGGAATAACCATTAAACCTTCATTTCTAATTAATTAAGTGGTTTAAAATCTAGGTCTTTGAACACTTCCCTAATTAATTGTGTAAAGCTAGATACAAAGTTAACAGGGAATCAAAGAGTATTACTTTAGGGAAGTGCTTTACAATAAACTATCAAGCTATCTACCAACTAGTGCAGAATCTGTAAGACATTAGAGTTCTTACAGGCTAGAGGGGGAAATCTCTTTCCAACAGTAACCATGACGGCAGTGAAAGCTCTCAGTTACATCCTGATTGTAAACCTGTGTGATACCAGGTGAGCTCTGTGTTTTTCAGTGCTCATAACTCCTCTGTGTCTTGTCACACCACTCATGTGTCCTGTTCTGCCTTCAGCCTCTTTCTTCTTCCCCTCTGCTTCTCCAGCATTTTCAACACCTCCTTTAAAATATGTGAAATAAATCTCTCCTGAACATTCTGGATTCTGCTTCTTATGCAGCCAAATATTTGCTCTGCCCCTTCTCACTTGTGGATGTCACATTTCAATTGGGACTTTCTACGACAAGTCCCTTTCATTGCCAGCATGTCCAGCTATTCCGTTTCCCACCTTTCAAGCAACTTTAATTCTTGACATTTTTCAGTTTTAAAATGTATGTTACTCTGCCAGTTGATTTACATAATCCAGCAGTTCCGATATTATTGACTACCTCACTAGTTTTTAATGTTACTGTGAATTTTATTAATGATCACTTATATCTGCTTCTAAATGCAATGTACTGCAGCACAGAGCTAAGACAGACACTTAAATTAAAATTTATGCTGTAAGATCTATCAGTTTTAATAATTTAAATCCATTTAGCATGAACTTTGTTGTGTAGTGTCATAG
Organism: Acanthornis magna; assembly: GCA_036785705.1. Lineage (NCBI taxonomy): Eukaryota > Metazoa > Chordata > Aves > Passeriformes > Acanthizidae > Acanthornis > Acanthornis magna. The sequence goes on from JAWUZG010000194.1 coordinate 7,712,240, forward strand.
TGCTTTTTTCAGTTAGAGCATCTTTTGGAAGGAAATCAAATGAGTTCCATCAGCACAGCCACTTTTACAGCCAAGTTTGTACTTTAATGGGAAGACAACTTGAACTTTGTTTGAGATGGCCAATTTTCCATACACAGTAAATAAGTATATTCCTAAATCCTAATCATGGTTGGTTGTGTGACATTGGATATTTTTGATCCTGAGATGTTGCTCTTTCCAGAGCTATGGAGCTCCACGTGTTTCATGGGCTGCTATGATTCAGCATGGGGAGCAGGGAGGCACACAAACCCAATCTCCCAAAGATCCCAAGGCACGGGAGAACATGCACAACCTCCCAGCCAGAGCAGAGCATGCCGTGGTGCCCAGGTGTGCTCTGCCAGGGGCTCCGTCTGCTCTCAGGCAGTAGCCAGCGCTGGGCAGTAAAATGCACAGAGCCACTGGGGCAAGGCTCACTGCAATTATTCCAGTGCATGAAACACTTGGCCCTGTGTTACATAGATATCAAGGATTAATTATTTTCCCCTGCTTAGCTGAGGTGACTCCCTTCCTTCCTTCCTTCCTTCCTTCCTTCCTCTTCCTCCTTCCTTCTTCCTTCCTTCCTTCCTTCCTTCCTCCTTCCTTCCTTCCTTCCTTCCTTCCTTCCTTCCTTCCTTCCTTCCTTCCTTCCTTCCTTCCTTCCTTCCTTCCTTCTCTTCCTCTTCCTTCCTTCCTTCTTCCTTCTTCCTTCCTTCCTTCCTCTCCCTCCCTCCCTCCCTCCCTCCTCCCTCCCTCCCTCCCTCCCTCCTCCTCCTTTCCTTCCTTCCTTCCTTCCTTCCTTCCTTCCTTCCTTCCTTCCTTCCTTCCTTCCTTCCTTCCTTCCTTCCTTCCTTCCTTCCTTCCTTCCTTCCTTCCTTCCTTCCTTCCTTCCTTCCTTCCTTCCTTCCTTCCTTCCTTCCTTCCTTCCTTCCTTCCCTTCCTTCCTTCCTTCCTTCCTTCCTTCCTTCCTTCCTTCCTTCCTTCCTTCCTTCCTTCCTTCCTTCCTTCCTTCCTTCCCTCCCTCTTCAATATCCCAAGACTAAAAAAAATACATTTCCATCAAGAGCGTGCCTGGCACTGACTGAACGTTTCTGTAACTAGAAATAAAACTACATGACACGAAATGTCTTCTGACAGAACAAAGCAATCCGTCCGGTTACAAAATGGGTTTTATTATTTGGTCACCTGCAATGGCAAGGGACTGGACTGAATACCCAGGATGTCTTTCCAGCCCAGCGTACATGATTAGAACATAGGAAGCAGCAAGTATGTACTCCTGATATCAGGTCTCTGCAATGATTTTTTTATTGAACTTCAAAGTCAGTGCAAGACCTATTGTGTGGATAATCAAAATCCTTGCTATTTCCAGACCAACTTCTCACAATAGTTGTGCTCCATGAGAGCGGTGAAACCACAGATGAAGCTTTGTGGGACCACTGGGGTCATCTAATACACTCCCTTACAGTTACAAGCTCCAAGTTATAAAGCCTTTTCATAAATATATGAACACAGAAGCTAAACTGAACTATGAATTAACTTCTGTCTGTAGTAAAGGCAATGACAGAGGCTGTTTTATCCAGAATTTACTACAGAATCCTACTCCTTCAGCTTTTTCTTTTCTTGTCCTTGCCTCCACTCACTTTCACAAATCCATTTTTGATGTCAGTTCTGGCTTAGATGCTCTGGAGAGAATGGGAGAGAAAGAGACAGCATTACTGGTGACACTTGGGTAATACATTTCCAGATCCAGGCTAGTCCCTTGGCAGTTATATGTCAAGAAATGGGGATGAATGAAACAGATTAGCACAGAGTGAGATTCCCAGGTGGTATAAATTGACATAGCTTCTTTGGCAGCTTTTTTACTAAATGAAATTGTTTTCACCTCTTGAAGATGTGAACCACAAATTGAAGCAATATGAAGACTGAAAAAGAAATAAACCCCATATCCTTGCTGTTTTAGTTTCAGAGTTTAGCCAAATACAGTCTCATTATGAGGTCTGTTATTTATTCACTTTTTTTTTCTGTGGCATCTGTTTCTTAAAGACAACACTGAATATTTACAATGTCTAAAGACATTTAATTAAACAAAAATGTTTATTTTGTGACATCTTTGCCCCCTAAAAAGTAATAAGGAAAAGAAATCTAGTGTGAGGCAATGCAATCAACCATCTCCAGTATAATATTATGAAAACTGCTTGAATACTTCACTTGTTTTGAGTGTTAGTGGATCGGCTGTTAGTCCAGAGATCATGAGGAGGTGCAAGAAATTGTCCATCCAGTGGCTTCTCTCTGTGTTTTCACAGCAAAGTCCTGTCTCTCTGCTGAGAGATGCTGCAGTTGCCACTCAGAGTGAAACAGAAGCACGGTACCATGCAGGCAGCAAAATAGTAAGATTCCCCTGATGTTATTTTATTTTAAAACATAACAAAACAAAGCAAATATCTTCTCCCAAAACACACTTAGCTTCCCTCCTTCCTAAGGCAGTCGCACTCCTGATGGTGCAGTGAGGCCGATGCTTTCAGTGATCAGATTGACTGCAGATGCATTAGCCATGCAGATGAGATGCTGCAGTCCTGGCCTGTGTGCTGCTCTCATTCAAAACATTAAAAATCCTGTATTTCCCGACAGGCCTACGTACATATTTGGGTAGAGAAATATGTTACAGAGGGCTGAGCAAAGAAAAGGGTTTCCTACCCTTAAGTCCGAAGCATCCTATGGTACGAAGGTTTGTTTTGACTCAATTTCCTAATTTAAAATGCGGTAATAATATCCAGCTATCCTTAAATATTGGAGTTTGCAGTGATTTCTCT